>PVKB01002706.1:0-52652 GCA_004027205.1 Ctenodactylus gundi | reverse complement strand
AAGGTTTGCTTTGGCCTTCTTGCCCAGCAGACCCACTAAACACCATCTCCCTGTCTTCTAGGAACGCAGCATTTGAAGCCACACGGTCGCCTTATGTGTTAATGTTCAAGGCACCGAAATAACTGCCAAGCAACACACTGAGACTTCCTGTACTCAGGAAAAGCCCTGCTTCTCTGAGGCCAGTTTATAGTGTGCTCATGAGAACACACATAAGACCAAACACCAATCAAGCCTGAGGTTTTGTTGGAAGTCAAAACTCTAGGAACAAGCAATGAGTAGTGTGCTGGAAAGAAAAAAGTAACCTGACATATATTTAATTTATTTTATTTTTTATGCTGAACAAGTATATTTTCTGCAAAATTCACTACTACCTGGAGGTCCTTCAGATTTCTTAGACATGTGTGCAGTCCTGTACTCTTAATGACCACTATCAGGTAGGGATGGGTGGAAATATTCTTGTGGTGAATTTAGTAATGACTGGCCCACGATTTATCCAAATGCCTCTCTATGCTGGGATCCAGAGAAAACAAGTAAAGCTGATTTCATAGTCTTAGTTAGAACAAGTATTTTTCATGGACTTCTTCATTGATCTGCTTTAGGGATTCTTTTTTTTTTTTATTATTCTTCAGTACTAAGACTTGGTGCTTTTTAGGGAAATTAAAAAATGGATCTTATAGATCTTTTCTTAAATGATCAACATTAGATATATTGATGTACCTTCAATAACTAGAAAATGAGCAATTCTTTGATATATCCTAAAGCATAACAAAACAAACTCCCACTGTTACCGAGAGAGAGATAGATACTAAGCCGTGGAAGAAACACAAAGAAAAAGTTTCTAAATTAATTCATGTGTCTTGACAGTCAGGTTATGAACTGTACACACACACTTTCTGCGTTATCTTATGGCTATCTCATATTATCCTGTGTAAATTCATACTATGTCTGCTAAATGAGTTTGGAGTCACACATGTTTATTTTTACAAATCACATTATTATGAAATTGATAATCAATAAAAACAAGAGACTGTGGTATGGTAGCTTGAACATTGTAAATGTACGGAAGAAGAAAACCATTTTTTGAAGAAAGCTAATAAAAGAGAAGTAGATCATTTTTTCTCTCTAATAAATTTACAGAATTAGAAATTATTACTTGTACGAGACCCTTAAAGTCATTAAACAGAAAGAAACCTGAATTCATTTTTATTATTCACATCATATGACATTTTTTTGAGTGAGCAATGAGACATACTCAGCCAAAACGTGCAACAAACATAACAGAAAAGTAAAGCTCAGAACCATGTTCATCTGGTAATTAGAATGATCATCAGTCACAGTTTTGCTCTGTGACGACAATACATGCTCCGCCTCATTGGCTTGGTGAAGTGGTAAAATAAATTTATAGCATAGTCTGTGGTAATTAAATTATTTTAATCAGTATTACTCAAGTAGTGCCATGAACATTTTTTCCTGCTACCTTTTAAAATACATTAAAGTCCTGTGATCCTAGCACTCTAGGAGGCAGAGGCAAGAGGATCAAAAGTTCAAGCCCAGCCCGGACAACATAATACTTGGTGAGATGTTATCCTGAAATAAAAAATGATCCAGGCATGTAACCCAGTGTGAAGACTCTGGGTCTGATCCTCAGTGTCAAGGTGTTTGCTTGTCCATGATAACAGATGTTAATTTTTAACTTGTACTTCATTAACCACATATAATAAAAATACATCTAATTTATTTCTGAGTTTTTATGTTAGATATGTCTTATAATTGCCCCCAAATATTGCAGAAAATATGTAGCAGTAGAAATATGGAATAAATTAGAACCAGGCTGAAATATTTAAGACTAATGCTGGGCAAGTTATTGACCTTCTAAAAGGTTATAGAGTTAATAAAAAGTACCGAACCAAGTCCAGCGCACTGTAGGTGCTCAGGAAAAAAGCCACTGCCTTATTTCCCCCCTTTTTCTTCTGCTCTGGGTCTTGCCCCTTCTGTTTGCTTATAGCTCACTCTAAATTCATAGAACACACTATCTCATTGCTGAAATTTTCAGATAATCCATGAGAAGTAATTTAAAAATGAAATTGAATTAATGTGATTTTGATTTCATTTTAGTGAAACGACCCAATAGTTACTTCAATACAAAATTTAGAAAAAAAAATGGCTTTACGTCTAAGAAACATGCTTCAAAGTTATTAGAGTATTATCAATGGTTTATTTTTTTAGCTAAAGTAACCCAGACGGTTCACATTTTCCAGCGTTTGGTTTAGTATCTTTAATAAATGTTGGCCAGTATCACAGCTCTCACATTTCACTTTTGGTTCCTTCTCTTTTAATTTTTTATTGAACATTTGTTCATGTGCATTATAAAAACAAATAGAAGTTGACCATGGCTATGACTAAAATATAAACCACAAATTTGAGTCAGCGGAGGTCTTTTTGGGTAACCTGGCATTCCATGTCTCTGTGTATTTCAGTCTCTTTGTCAACTTACTGAATGATAAATGAGAAAGATCAGAAGCGCACAATACAAGTTAATCCCCCTTAAGAGCTCTATATGCTGTTGGTCAGGTCCCAGACCTAAAAGGAAACTTGATCTAGGTTTTGAAAGTATTTTGGGTCTCCGAATGATTTTTTTTTTTTTTTGATCAAGTTCCCAGAAAATACATAGTTCAGAATGGGTGACAAATTGTCAGGAAGTTAGGGGAAAATGTTATGCTTCTCTTCAACAGAAAACAAAATCTTACCTATTTATTCTTTAATTTTGACACAAATGCTCTCTATGTTGCTAGGGTTGAACATTTATTTGTTTGTTTTAAATATATTCTGTTTTCAGATGTGGAACTCTGTGAAAGGTAATTTTCCCTCCAAATTTTCCCATCTTTTTATGCTTATTCTACTCCAAATTCCTAAATAAATACTAGTCTACTTTGCCTTCCTCCCAAATTCTGACTGTAGTCATTCAAATTTAAGCATAATGTGTCAAGCCTTTTACATGCACCACAAGGTGAGATCAAAGAATTCGGAGGTTTAAATTTGAAAAAAATGACAGTAAAAAATACATTTTCATTAATCCTCCTGTAAATAATCTGCCTGTCTTTGAACAAATTTATTCTGTTGCTTTTTGCCACTTTCTGAACCACGTCTGGAAGTCTTTTCATGGGAATCTTTGGGGCGGGGGCGCTGCCTCAACGTCCTGAATTAATTCAAAGTGTTCACCTCGCCTGGTCATCTTGACCTTGGGGAGAGGCCAGGAGTCACACGGTGGAGGACTTGTGTTATGCGGTGAAGGAGGAGACACAGTAATGTTTTTGTGAACCTGCCTTCCTGTTGGATGGCATGCGGCCACTATATCTTGATTCTACATTATAAAGACGTGAAACAGGACTTCCAGATTGCTTCAGTAAGTGGCAAAAATGATTTAAAAATGTGTTCACAGCAAAGAGGGGGGTATTTGGGGAGGATTAATTGTAATGTATTTTTAATGTAACTTTTGTTTAAAAAAAGTTCATTCTATTTTACGGTCACATCCTCTATTAGCTATGTGATGGTTATAAGCAATAAGATTTGTACTCAAGGAATTTCTTATTTGGTTCCTAATAGTATACATACAAAGCAGCATGTACTTCCCTGTGTTATCAGCCACCATGTACACAACAAACCCTACTGTAAGAGAAGTAAAGAGGACATGGTGAAATAACATGAAGACACAGGAGACTGTAGATCACATTTAAGTAATGAGCAGCAGGTATGATAACTAATACATTCAAGTTCAAGAACAACATTGAAGCTTAACAAAGCTTTCCCTCTCCAAATTCAATTTTCCTTTCTTGTGTTTCTCATCTCAGCAGAAATAAGGTTGCTATGTAAGAAATTTTCAATGAATTTAAAAAGTTGATTTATACTTTGCTTATTGTTGAGCAGATGTCTTTATTGTTGCCTTCTAATCAAGTGATCAAACAATATTTCAACTGAAATATTTGTTATGGATAGATATAACCATAAGGTTGTATATTGTTGAGCTAGGAAAATAATGGTGAAGAAAATTGCACAAATTGAATTGTTCAAACTGCAATTTTTAAAATACTATTCTTCTCAATTTCTGCCATGAACTTTCCAATTAAAAATACATTTTGATGAGGTCTGAAACTGATACACCTCCCTGAAATTTGGGCCCCAAACTCAATGCAATAGAACCACAGAGGCATGCAACCAATGACTGCCCAAATTTAAGGGAATTAGAACAGTACTTTTTTCGCCACACTAGTTAGAAAGCCACAGGCATTCCACCAGTCTAAAAGGGCCTGCACAATTGATGGAAAATAGAAAAAAAAAAACCTCATATATTGTACATGGTTGCCCTATTTCATTCTTACTCAATAGCCACTGAAAGAATCCCAAGTTTCAATTCAGTGTCCTGTCTTGAAAGAAAATAGTCTTTTAAATAATAATTTTGACTAAGTTTTCTACCCAGCAAATGCTTTTTAATATGCCTTTAAAATCTCATTCTAAAAAGTATAGCTCCTATTTTTGGTAAGAAGAGAAGCAGAGTTATAAGAATTTACCTTGATTTTTTTCCTTCAAATTTCTTATACTTAAAAAAAGTGGAGATTGTGTAGATAATTTTTTTTAGGGACAGAGTATACTCATTCATTTTATTTCATAAATATTTGATGAAAAACTTAGCTACATTAAGACAGTTCATTGGATATTAAAAGACGAGGTCCAAACCACTAAGAAGCTCTTAGCTGATGGTGACAGAGGCAGATTGATGTGTGTAATGTGACAGTGCCAGGGTCTCTGTGGTATTGTCCCTACCAAATTTATGTTTATACTTAATCTTCTATGTCCTGCTCTTAAGAGGTAAAAGCTGTCAGGAAGCAATTATATTAATGTCCTTATTAAAGTGGCATCAGAGAGTTGCATGGTCCTTCTTCCATTCTCTGTGCCTCGTGAGGACACAGTGCATTCTTTTCCCTTCTTCTGCCTGGAAGATAATCAGAGAAGAGGCTACCTAGCGAACAGACCATTAGTAGGCCCTCAGTCTGCTGATGCCATGGCCTTGAACTTTCCAGAACTATGAGAAACAAGTTTTCACTGTTTGTAAATTAGATACTTTATTGCAGCTGCAGAAATGCACTGAGGCAAGTAGTAAGAAAATTCTATTTGAGGAAGCCTGGAGGATTTACCCCATAAATAGATCTAATGACTGAGAAAGAGCTTCTAGCACTTATAAACAGAAAATTAGGAGAAGTGATGGTAAATTGGAGAACCAGGAAGATGAGGCATATAATGAGAATTGAGCCACTAGAAGGAAGCTATTCAGATTTTTTTCCCTAATGACACCGAAATATATAGATATCTTCCCGTGACAGAATAACATCCTCCTTATACTAGAAAGGTCATTTCACTACCAACTATCACACAAAGTTAGAGGCCGAGGAGTTTTTCACACATAAGAAAATGAAGGAAAACATCAAAAGATAGCAAGTGTGAAAACGTTAAGATGCCTTGATCAGTTACGTGTGGAGAGAGGATGGTACAGAGAAAGAACATTGCCAGATATCTCAAAGCTACTCTTCTTTCTTATACATTTGAATATATTTATTTTTCTGTTGAAAACTGCAATAATAGATGCTACTCAACATTATGATATTGTCTATCAACAACACAGTAAACGAGTTTCAGTGCATACCTTTGTCCAGTTACAAGTACCCACGTATTTATTTTGTGTTTGATTTGTGCACCAACATCATGGAACTGCGACTTGTAACATCTCATTGTGCCGCTTTGCATCTTAAGATGTTTCCTGGGCCAATAATCCTTCTCAGCCACCCTCTACTACATCTTCAAAATCATGTCAGATGTCACCTCCTTCAAGAAGTCTTCTTATCAGTGGCCATACCACTCTGAACACATCTGATCTCATTTGAGAAATCTTCTTGAATCTCCTTAAGTCAATGCTTTAGATTTCAGAATGTAAATTGGCTGAAACCTTTCCTCACCAGGGAGGAACTGCTTTATGAGCCTAAACTATTCTTTAATCTGTAAAAAAACCAACCAAACAAACAAACAAAAACCCCCAAACTTTGCATTTTTCCTGTGCTCAACATTTTTAGAGAACTTTGAATTTTAGTTCATATTTGGAGGCAGAAAATACAATCAAATGATTCTTTTACTTTATTTCCCAAGTATCTGTCTTCTGAGTATGAGGATATTTTCCTCAATTCTTTAATTCTCTCTTTTGCTGCAACCACATGGCCATCACCTCAAACTGACCTTGATATTTCAGCATAAAGGAATAATATAACAGTCAAGACTGGCCAGACTGGTTTGAAAACTCTAGGATAGAGAAAATCTGATTTGTATGTGAGTGACTTTAGTAAACCAACTGGTGATTTAACTCACATGACTTCACCAAGATTTAATAAAATTCTGTCATCACATTCAGATTTAAGACTTTAGATGTTTGTTAAATATTGTAGAGCATTTCAGATCTGGTTTCATTTTTCACAGTTTGAGAGACTACATCACTTGAAAGAGAAGCTTTTGATGGTCAGAAAAGGGTATATTTTTCTCCTGCACTAGAAAATGAAATGGAGTACACTGAAAGGCATTTGTTAATATCATCTTTTTCATTTATTTTTTAGATTTCTCGAGACTAGTAAAACATCATCTCTCCACTGTTTTCTATAAGTGAATTGAAATCAGTCACCAAAAGCAATATTTGGGATTGGAGTCATTTTAGTGTCTAAAAATAACAAAGGTCTAGAAGGAAGAACACTTTGGTCTTTGTTCTACGTAAAATACTATAACGCATCTTTGTAATAACTAAGATCATGCCATGCTTTTTTTCCCTCAAAGATCACTCAACATCACACACCCTCCACTGATAAAACCTAGTCTTCAGCGAGGTCTGCAAGGTTGTCTATGACCTGTCTCTGTGCCTCACCTCTCAGCACCTGCCTCCGTCTCTCACCTCAGTCCTTCTGTGCAACTACTTCCCCCTCCCTTCCTGACCGCCCACCCCCAACGCTGGCCACCACATTCCTCCCCACTCACCATCCTGCTGTCTCTGGTCCTGGGCATCCATCCCTTTCTTCTTGCAAGTCTCTGAACAGATACTGCCTCATTAAGGGTCATCTCTGTCTAGCTTTGAGTACAACCCCGTTTCTCCCATGACGGACCATCAGGCTTAATTTTTTTTTCATAGCACTTACTATGTGATGTATTAAATATGAACTTGTTTAAAAAGTTTTAACTCTCTTTCAATTTAAATGTAAGTTTCACCAGAGCAAAAATACTGTCTGTTTTTGTTTCCTGGTCTTCCATCGTCACTGCTGCCTGGTGTCCAGCCTAGCCTTTGCTGTTCAGTGGTCTCCCACACCAAGGACTTGCCAACAGAAACTTATACCTGGGAAACCTATAAACAATTGTTCACATCTATTTCCTAAACAAATAAAAGATTAAGATGTCAAATAAGGCAGCAAGTAGAAATTATAGAAAAAAATTGAAAGAATGACTAGAACCATCTTTTTAAAATTATAGGGAACTTTAAAAGTTATTGTGGAAAATTATTTTTTCATAAATTGAAAGAAATGATGTCTAAATTATTTTTTCTGATAAGTCTTCATTGGTTTTTATGGAACTTTTCTCACTAGCTCCCCAAAATATCCTCCTTAAATGAGAAAATCTATTTTAGAGCATAGGAGTTTCTAGAAGTGACATTAACCATTTGTATTTGTCTGTATGTCTTCAAAAGGTTCAGGAATGCCTAAGGGTTTCTTTAAGAAGTTATAAACTTGACATTTTTTTTTTTTTAGCTGTCCCAGTAGTGCTAAGGAGTCAAGGTTACTGCTGTCCAGGCATCAGTTTCTGCCTAAGTTTTCTTCAGTAATCTGCATAGGGTCATGAACTCAGGTGCAAGGAGCACATGATGTCTGCCTACTCCAGGCCCACATCTCAAACTGCCCTCCTTACACCTCCCTGCCAATGACATGTCTGAGCTCCCGTCTCCTTTGAGGAGGCAAGGTTTTCTCCACCTCATCTTACTCTATTCCTCAGCCACGTTCACGTATTTTGCCACATCTCCTCTTTCTTGGCTTTACCATTTCACTCTCTCTTGGTTTAATTTCTTCATCTGTGTCCCACCTTAACATTTCTGCCCTTTTTCTTGCCTTTAAAGATCGTGGTCTTCAAGACTCATTTTTGGAATCTTTTATCATTTCTCCTTACCACCTCTCTCTAGGAAGTACCGTTCATTCTCACCAATTTATTTTTAATGTATTATTTCTGAAAAAGTTTACACAGAACAAAAATACATTCAGTACATATTCAACACCTGTATTCTTCATTTATCAGTATAGGATGAATCTTATTTTATCTAACACTCTGATACAGCTTCACTGAATTATTTAAAGTCATCTCCAGATATTGTTTTATTTTACGTGTACGTAATTCAAAGAATGTTTTTAAGAGAGATGGGCTTTTTAATGTAAGAGTCAGACAATAAGCACATGTTGAAACAAAATTTGAAGCACATTTTAAGAAATACAGAAGACAAAATTTTGGATTGCATTTACAATTTTTTTTCTCATTCTTAAAAATATAAATAAAAAAGCCTTGAATATGCCATAATGTGTTGAACAGAAATGTAAATTAAAATGTACAGAATTAAGCACTGTTCCTCTCAACTTATTATTATTTTTTTAATGACTGTGCAAGGGCGAACAGTGAAAAAAAAACACAGTCCATGTTTGTTTGGATGCAACCCAGTTTATTGGATGCAACCCACAGCAATTTCTTGTACGACCATATATGGCTAATTAGTTGTTTGCAAAACATTTGAAATGCCCTCTGTCAGATTACTGCCTGCCCACTGCAGCTTTTCCAGACTATTCCTTGTTTTCTTTCTGAAATTAGGCTTAGGGATTGTTCGAGAATAGTATCTCAGGTATCAGTAGCATAGGCTGTGAAACTAGAAGTCCATTAGGAAACTGTAATAGCTGGGTGCATGTCACCAGTCTCAAATCATTCACAACTCCTTGAGGATGCCTGGTTCATCCACATTTACCAACTGTAGATGCTTGCTGAATTTTTTACTCTCAAATTATGCTGCTTTGTAGAAATGGAAAAAGAAAGGCAGGAGGTAGTCAAATTAAGCTTCATCTTTTTCTCTCCAGTGACATCAAAGCCTTCACTGGTACTTATATATGAATTCTTAGCTGAAACCATTATCATCAAATATGGGTAACAAACGGAAAATTTAGACTCTTAGCTACAAGGGGTATAAACTTTTGCCTACTGTGCATTTACCTATTTTATCTCCTGTGATTTAAAAGAGACTTTAGAATTAAAATTTAAAAGTGTTTGGGATTTTTTTAAAAAGGGGATACCTTGACGTAACCCTACAAGGAGTATTTTCCTCCACTGTTTGTCATGGTTATTTATGAAAGTATCTACTAAAGCACAAGTTATGGGATGTTTCTTATGTCCTTTGCAGTCTCTCTATGAAGACTGATCATTTTCTATATTGTCCATCTACTAAGCATCTATATTTGTGTGTGCTACTTAAAATTTTCCAGGGATCATATAGTGTTCTTTATCTATGTAACTGCTTAAGAGACTTTTACTGTGCATTGGGTCTCAGGAGCACTTGCAGATTTGTGCTGAGTCCTACCTGTGCTGCTCACATAATGCATTTTATGAACAACAACCATTTCTGAAAGGTTTTGCTGCAGGCTGTTGTGTTTTTTAAACACAAAATAGAGAGAGTTTGATCCCATAAAGGAATCTCTATCTTTCCTTCATTCCTCACTTATTCACAGGAATTAAGTAGTTTTAAGTATAGCAACAATTATTTTGTGCTTTCATCTATACACTTCATTAAATATTGAATATCATTTGCTTCTTTAGATTTGATAAAGTTCTTTTTGTTAAATTTCACCGTGACAGAGCAAATCTGATTTCTTAATTCTACTATTCCTCTTATTCATCGCCAGTGAGAACTGAGTGTTTGTTTCAGTCAGTCCAGTTTGCAAGGATTTTTCTGTTTACTGCCTTCCGTTCTTACTCTTATTTCTTTGCCAAAACTTTTGTTAAGGCAATTGTTAAGTATACTCAGAGTATAACCCAGAAAATAATTCCAATTATCTTTAACATTGTTAAAGCTGAAAGAACAGAAGACCCACCCATTGTCTTCTGTATGAAATATAATGCAAAACTTATTATGAGGAAATACGAGTCTCCTCAGAAGTTTGAAAAGAAAGATTATGTGTTGTATGATTTTTGATAGAAGCAGAAAAGCCTAGAAATAATAAAAAACAGCTTTAGGGTTGAATTAAAACAATAGTCCTTATTACACATTTATCTGAAATGGGGCTAGAATCCCAACCTCATTTGCATTTGAACTCTTCACAAAAACTGTTGATCGGGTCTTTCATTTTTTTCCCCTAGGCTTTTCCTTCTTCTTTTTTTTTTTACCATGTTAATCTGCTGAATAATAAGAAAAAAGTCTGCATCAAAACTCCCAAATCCAGTAAAAAATACAAGTATGATTCAGCTTCTGTCCTCTTGAGAGAAAAGAGTCATGTTTAAAGAAGTGTAGAAAAAAACAGGATTCAATCTTCAGTTCACACACACACACACATACATGCACACAAAGAGTAGAAATCAACTGCCTCCCAGACACAGTCAATTATATGAATCTTTAACCAGTCATCTGTCTATGACTTCTTTAATTATCTATACTTAAGCATATCTGGTGCCTCATTGTGTGTGTGTGTGTGTGTGTGTGTGTGTGTGTGTGTGTGTGTGTATCATATATTTTCAGTATTATTCCTCCTTAAACTGAAATTCATTCACATGTCCCCTTCCTTCTTGTCTCAGTTACTTTTTCATCGTTGTCACTCAATACCCAACATCCATAACTTAGGGAGGAAAGATTTATTGTAGCTTATAGTTTCAGAGGGTCTCAGTCCATTCATGGGTGGGCAGCTGGAACATGATGGAATCACGTGGTGGGGCCACAACTGGAGCTATAGTTGCCAGGGGCAGAGGTCCTCACAGCATCATGGAACAGAGACAGAGGCTTGGAGGAAGGGTGGAACCAGCACAAGCCCCTCCAAGTTCCCAATCCTTCCCGGCCAGGTCCCACCTCCCAAAACTACACAGTATCCATAGGAACATGTGGCTTTTGGGGGACACTCCAAATCCAAACCAGGACACTTCTCAATCCAAGCTTTTGCCTTGCTAGATATTGTGGTTTACATAATCCCAGCACTCTATAAACTGAAGAGGCAGGGCAGGAAGTTCGAGCCCAATCTGGGTAACTGAGCAAATTTATGAGACTCTTTCTCAAAATTAATTGTAATAATAACAATGACAACAACAATAATAATGTCAAAAAGACTAGGGATGTAGTTCAGTACAAAGGCCTTGAGTTCAATCCCAGTGCTGCAAAATAAAGGAATACATGAAGAAGAAGCGAACAAATAGAGCTTCTGCCTGTAAATTCACCCCGTGCCTCAGTTTTAATTTCTATCATCACTGAAGCAAGTACTCATGTGCATTTTGTGTTTAAAAAATGGAAGTTTGATGTTAAGATAATAAAAGACATAATTCTTTGAAGAAAAAAATAGTGCTAGTATGTAGAGGGGTGACAGGCAAAGTGGGGAACTCATGTTTCAATCACTTTCCTGTGTGGTCTTAAGGCTACATGTATGATCATATTTCATTAAGGTTCACAACACAAAGGAGTGGCCACTATTTTCCTCAATTTAGAGATAGGGTAAAACTTGCCAAAAATAATCCCACAGTAAAGAAGGAACTAGAACTCAAAGTCAGGGCTGGCTGGTTGTTGTTTTCTAAGACTCAGGGTCTCTGGTGATGCGTCTCCATGCTACGCTGTTTCCAGTCACACTGAACATCCTTGGAAATATACGTCTCAGCCTGAGAAAGACGATGACCCTTAATAACTGTGTAACAGATCGCAAGGATGGAGAAAAGGAAAGGAATGGATGCAGGGCAAAAAGGAGGTAGGAGAGAAAACAGAAAGAAGGAAGAATCAAGGAAGAAAAAGAGGGAAGGAAAGAAGGAAGAACAGGAAGAGAGGAAGGGAAAGGAAATTGCAGGATTGTTACTTCACTTCCATTATTATCATTTACTGCCTCTATTGACTGAATTTCTTTGGTTTTCACGAGAGCAGGCCTCTTATTTAACGAAGTGAAGTACACCTCAACGTGACCTATCTAGCTCCTGGCACTGTTATTATGAATTTTATATGTGTTTTTATTTCAGGAAACGTAACATCATTATAACCCAGAAAAGCTCTCATTGAAGTGTTCGGAGTAGGCTAGCCTATTCTAATTCTACTGTGACTTGTGTGGTTGTTTTGATTCTGACTGTCTAAAATAACAGACAGATTTAATATGTTGGATGGGTCTGGGGCACGACAGTTTTATAACGGAAACAAACATGTGTGACACAGCTGACAGAGATACAAATGGCCCCGTAAATAGTTCTCCATGTTTATGTTGGAATGAATGTGGCCTTTAAATTTCTAAATACCAGCTTTTTCCTGGAATAGCTAGCCCAGAGCCATACGAAGAGTTGTGAAACTAAAATATTCTCAATTAATATATTTACTAGTTGCATACCCCCACAAGCCTCATGTTTTCAGAAGGTGGTTGAATCATGGGGGTTACTTGTATCAGTAGACTAATCCATTGATGATTGCATGTGCTATGCGGAGGTGGAGCCTTGTCAGAAGGGATGGATCTCTGGAGGGTGACCTAGCAGGGGACGCCTTTCCCACTAGCTCCACCGTCTTCTGTCTTTGTTCCTGGCCACGAAGTGTTGAAGGCCTTTTCTCCAGCTACTCCGTTTTCCATGCTCTTCCACCTTTCCCAGCTGCCCATCAATGGACTGAGACCTTCGGAACCTGTGAGCTAAACTAAGCCTTTTCCCCCTTACATTGTAGGTATTAGATATTGTAACCCAGCAACAAGAAAGTAATGGAGACTACATCTAATACTCTTTGATTAGAATTATCTGAAAATCATACCCCATCTCTGTCACACCGGGCATGTGATCTTCAGAAAGTGACCCAAACACTCTGTGTTTTCTTTTTCATATTTTTAAAGGATCCTAATAATAAAACTTTTCTCACATTTGAGGAGGATATAGGACACAAAGACTGGCCATCCAAACATGATGTCCTATTTTCATCAAAAAGAAAACATTTAACTGTCTTATTTTTCTTTCTTCGTTCTTTCATTGTACAGGAAAAGAAAGAGCTATGGGGCACCGAAATAGACTCATAGACACAGCTGAAGCAGTACAGAGGTATGTACCAAAGTCTCATTCAAGGGATAAACAGGTGAGGAGAAGGAAGGTGCAGATAATATCCCATGTGATTCTACATTTTCTCATGAATTCCATATATGTTAAAATAGTTATTTTTGAACAGATTATTCTCCTGTTAGTTTCAATACATGATTGAGAAAAATCAAAGAGCTTCCGAATTCTGGAAGAAAATAAAATTAGATATACTCAGTCTATTTCCATTTCAACGTTGGTATTTTCCTCAATAAATATACTTCCAAAGTTAGGGAAACCATTCATGTGCTGAGTTAAGTAAGCATGAGAGGCCATCAGCTGAAAACAGCGTGCTCTCCCGCCGTGAGATCACCCACTTCCAGAAAAACAAGATTAGCAGATTTAAGAGTCATCACACACTGCACTGTTGCCTGTAGTTTGCCCAAGTGTGGTGGGTTCTGTAATAATGGAAAATGCATCTAGAAGAAGATAAACATCTTCTGGGTCATAGCCAATATAATTCTGGGATTCTGAAAATCCAACAAATCTTGTTTGTTGAGGAGAGTCAAAGGTTGTGAACTTTGACAAAATAATACAATAAAAAGAAACAAAACTGTCATGGGATCTCAATGTATACCACAGAACACAGTGTGTCATTATCAGCTTCTTTTTTTTCCTTCACAAAGTATCAGTTCACTGTGAATAATTTAAGTACATAATGTTTACCAAAGACTATCAAAATTGTGCAGTTAACTTGACTTCTGATTACACTAATGAAAATTTGCTGCCTCTCTTCCTATTGCTGACCAGGGCTAACCAACAATAATCTTTAATAAACACTAGCCAGGAAGCCAACTATAAAGTGCTATGTTGGGCTTAAAGCCATTATCACTAAGCTTCTACTCATTTCAAATCATAAACATCTGAACACACTTTAGTTCATTTAGATAACAGAGAATCGAATAAAGATATGAAGTTAAGACATCGGTTTTCATGAATAAAGGCTTAAAAGCATGGACCCCCTGGGGGAAAACCTGTCTTCTAATGCTCTTTGGGAGAAATTACAAAAAAAACATTCTCTTCTGTACACTATGGTGATAGTATCAAGACATGGGGTATAAAGTCATCCTTAGACAGTAATTCTTCCCATTTTTCTAATTGATTATATCAACACAGTAGAACTTGCAGGTTGGAGACTTTCTGAAATACTTTGCTTGACCTTACTCTAAACCTCATTCTCTGCTCCATTGCAAACTTTTTACCAAAAGTATATATATATATATGTGTGTGTGTGTGTGTGTGTGTGTGAGTGTGTGTGTGTGTGTGTGTGTGTGTGTCTATATATATATATATATATATATATATATAGAGAGAGAGAGAGAGAGAGAGAGAGAGAGAGAGAGAGAGAGAGAGAGAGAGAGCTGTTAATTTCTCTTCATCACTTACAAACTGACTTCTGCCTGAGCCAGTTTAGGGAAGCAGTTCACCAGTCTCTAATTTCCTAACTAACTAGGCCAGCAGCTCAGCCCACAGTCTCACCTCTGCCACGGCCCACCTGCCCTCTCAGGACTTTGCTGCAAACTGTGACTCCACTGATCATTTTGCTGATATGTTTTTCACTTCGGGCTTATAAAGCGTGCTATTCTTGCTCTCCTCCCAAGCCTCTGGCTTTGTTTCTCTTATTCCCGTGCTGGCTCTTTCCTTGCCCTACCCTGTACTTGCAGGGCTTTCCCCTGGTTCTCTCTCTGGGCCTCTTTTTTCTCCTCTTTTCGGATAGGCCCATGTAGCTTTGCAGACTCAGGTATCACTTTCATACTAATGAGGCCACGTCTCCATTCCTAGTGTGCACCTTCTCTTTTGTTCAGTTCACTGCTTGATAGCTCTGCTCTGTGATCCAACTGTACATTAAAAACTAAACTGTTCCAGTGATCATCCTCATCTTCTCCACAGAGCCAGTTCTTCTGGCTCTCCCTGGGTGTCTGTCAGGCCATATTCACCACAAACGCCCTCTCGTTTGTTTTATGGTCTTGACTCTCATCTGCACTCTGTACTTCCGCTTTTCCTCAATAAGCTCCTTCCATCACCACAACTTCCTGCACAACCCTGTCCTGTTTGTGCAGGTTTCTTCTTCATCTAAGAGATGTCTTCAAATGTCCTTGTAGGGATCCTTCTGATGAAGCAGTCTTCTATTTTTTCTCTGTCTCCACATCATAGAATGAAGTTAATTCTTTTTACAATAATAAAAAATTTCCACATACACATTAGTGTAGTCGATGGAGAATTGATAGGCCACATACATGGCGTGCAAAAATGTGGATTTCTTAATTTCTTTCTCTGAAGAGAAATTCAATTTCTGGTGAAATGCCTATTCTTCCAGGAGTTCAGAGAGCAGGAATCTTCTTGATGCATTCGCGTTCAGAGATGGGGCCACATGACACTTGATGGGGTTGCTCTGGGAGCCATACTACTTTTATGAACTGGGTCACCATCCTCACAGATGACGTTCAGAAAACTGAGGGAGACAATGTCAGCCAAACTTAACACAGCAGACAAAACTGCCCTCCAGAGAGGACAGTTAGCAGCAATTCTCACTGCTGACGCTTTGAAAGGAACTGATGGTGACATTGTGTGTGTGTGTGTGTGTGTGTGTGTGTTTGTCTGTGAGTATATGTCTTATTTTCCATTTGTAGTCAATGCCTTTTATGTTTCATGCATTCTTTCTTTTATTTCTTAAATACAGGTAAAAAATCTGGAGGAATAGCTCAATGACTAAATCCCTGAATTTGATTCCCCAGCACCACATAAGTTGGGCGCAGCAGCATATGCCTGTAATAATTCCAGCACTCAGGAGGGGAAACTGAGGCAGGGATGTTGCTATGTATTTGAGGCTAGCCTGGGCTCCGTAGTGAGTTCAGGACCAACCTGGACCACAGAGAAAGACTCTGTCTAAACAAAGAAATAAATGTGAAAACATTAGCTCATTATATACCTTAACAGTGGCGTTTCCAAAAGTGTGTATGAAATTAATCACTTCAAGTTAATATACGGTTTGTGTTTGGGTTCAGATCTGAAATTTCTCCCCAAAGCCTTGTACATTTGGTGCCGAGAAATAGCTGTTAAGAACTGAGGCCTGGTTGGAAGGGGTGGATCTCTGGGCTTGGCCCAAAGTGGCAGACTACTGGGACAGGAGCTGGGAGGGTGGCTCTCCCCTTCCGCTTTCCCTTGCCTTTCTGTCTATCACGCCGTGAAAAGCTTTTCTCCACTAAACCTCTGCCACGTGTTTCCACTATTGTCGCTTGCCCATAAATGGACTGTGTGAGAACTTCTGAAACTGTGAGCTAAAGTGAATCTTTCCTCCACTGAGTTGCGGAAGTCCAGTGTTATGTGCCAGCAGTGAGTACATATCTAAGACAGTCTGTATATGTATTTGACCACTTAAAAATTTTAAATCACTGACAAGTTTTAAAGTACTTCCCGTGCTGGACAACTTGACACACACCAACTCGCATACACACATGCACATACACATTTGCAGTGAGTAAGATAAAATTTTTATTTTTCTCCTTTTAAGAACTTAGCTAGGAAGTTAGCCCGGCCTGATGATGCAGGTCTGTAATCTATCTGTACAGTGCCCTTGGTTAGGCAGGAGGATTGTGAATCTGAGCCTAGCCTGGGTAAAATAGTTGCTTAGCAAGATCATACTCAAAAATAAAACATGGCCAAGGAATGTAGCCTCCCCCCTTAAAAAGCTAGTAAATAACAAAGCTGTAAAGGAATCTGTGTGTAATATTACTAGCAGAGAAATTTCTAGAAAATAATTCAGTTCCACTGCATGTAAACCTTGGTGATACTTTTCACAAGAAAGAAAGCAGAAGCCAAAATCAACCGAAAGTACAAAACATAGAACCGGCAGTTCTATGCAGTCCTTAAGCAAGTATCTTGTTGCCAGAGTATTCTGACTTCCTGGGTAGTTAAATGATGTAGCTGTAAGTCAAAACATGACAGATTTAACTTACAGCTATAAATCTTTCCATTCTTTGGAGCACTCCTGACCACCACTGTCAGGCATAATTTCTTTCCAAAACTACAGAAACTTCGGTGATGGAAATAATATAAATAACTTATATTTTACTTCTAATAGCTCTGGTTCTTTTTAAAATAAGAGACTATTTGCTGAGGATTTGTAGAAGTTATATTAGAAGGTGTTACAGGTTGGATGTGGAGTCTCCCCCAAAAGCCTCATGAATCAGGAAATTTTAAATAACATTATGCTATTGGGAAGTGGGGCCTGCCTAGGAGGCTAGGTGTTTGGGGCTGGATCCCCTTTGGTCACTCACTTGCCTTTTAACTGGCATCCCATGAGGAGCTCCTCCTCTGTGCCTGACCCACCATGTGTTCACACCACTGTCAGCAGCCCGTGCGTGGACTGTGACCTGAAACTCAAAGCTAAATATATATATATATGTCTTTTCTCCCTTAGGTTATAGATGTGGGAAATTCTGTCCCAGCAATAAAAAAGTAACAGAGACAAAAGAGCTCTAAAAATGCATTAAGTAGCAATTTTCTTTCCATCCCAAGTAAGTTGGACAATGTATAATCACCATTGTGCAGATTTTAAAAAGACATTTCACACTTTTTGATTAGAGTTAATAAATCGGTCATTTAATTCTCTTAAGTATTTGTCTTGTTTTTCTGTGAAACAGATTAAGTTGCTTTGTATGTTTTCAGTAATGTGTAAGCCAAAAAATTAAATGTGATATTCCAAATATGATCTTTCTTCTAACATGCGATAATTAATTTAATGTAATTGTAATGTGATATCACAAAAGCTCCTAGTTCCATGTAAAATATCTTAAAAAGAAACAAATGACAAAATAAAAAAAACGAGAGATAGTGATGATTCCAATGACTATTCTAACTTCGTGATATACTTACAGATATTCACTTTTCTTTCAAAACTAACAGGTGTTTTGCTACTACTATTATATCATTTCCAATATCACGCATAATATAATAATGCTTGTTGATTGTGAAATTCAAGTTATTTCAAGGGTGTTCTGAACTCAGTATTAGCCTCAAAATCACAGCAATCTTCCTGCCCCAGTCTCTTGAGTGGGATTACAGGTAGTGTGCTATCATGCCTGGTTTATGTGCTGTTGAGGAATCGACCTCAAATTGTTGAAGTCACTAGGTAAATGCTCTATTGACAGAGCTACACCCTTTGTCCCGTGAAGGGTATTCTTTTCTTTTCTTTTCCTTTCTCTTCCTTTCTCTTCCTCTCTCTTCTCTTCTCTTCTCTTCTCTTCTGTCGCACACAAAACTCTCCAGTGATTGCCCTAAACCTGACGAACCTGCTACCATTGGACTATTTCGTTAACTAGTACACATCCGCCTAAGTCACCATCCTTCGTTGCATACTGTCTCGTGTAGGAAGCCACTCACCTCCACCCTTCTTTATTGCATTCTTAGGGTAAAGAAACACCTATGGTATACTGGATATTTTCAAAATACGATAGTCATTAACCCAAGGTTTATTTAAGCTTAAAAATTATACCTTTGTGTTAAAGACAATTCAACTTCAATTTTAGAACTTTCTTAAATACTCAAATTAGAATCCCAAAAAACGGAGGTGTTATTTCAGACGTAACTGATGCATCGTGCCTCAGGAACGATAGAAGACCAGCTGGGATGCAAGGCTCTGGAGTGAGACTGCTTGCACTTGAACCCCAGCTCCGCCACCCTATGTAATGAGATGCTTTTGTACTTGAGACGTGGAATGTTCCCAAACGGCTATATTGCCTTGACACCAGTCTATGGTGCTTTGGGGACGTAGCAGAATCTTCGGGAAATATGGGCTTGTGGAAAGTCATGGTGGGGCGGGTATCCTAGTCACTATCCTGCTGCTGGGACAGAGTAGCTGACACCTATAATTTAAAAAAGCAATGGTTTGTTTTGGCTCACAGTTCAGAGATCACAGTCACTCATTCAGCTGGCAAGGGCAGAAGCCTTGGTTAAGGAGTTCTAGGTTCAGGGAAGTGGTTTATTCCATTGCTGCCAGGAAGCGGAGCAAGAGAAAGGAAGAGCTAGTGAAGGACAGAAGCCCTTCTGGACCATGTCCCCACTGACTCTCTCAGGTCATGTCTTCAGTGACATATCCCCCCACCCAGGCCCTACTTTCTAACAGCACACGAACCCATCACCCCACGGTGAGCAACTTTGCCTTACCATGTGCTGTCAATCATGATGTGCTGCCTCACCACTGACCCAAAGGCACAAGGCCAAGGGTCATGAGCTGAAAGTTCTGAAATCATGAGACAAAATAAAACTTTTTTTAAAAAAGTTCTTTGTTATAGGTATTTTGTCACAGCAATGCAAATCTAACACAGATGGTGGAGTTTTTTAGTTTTCTTATCTGCCAAATGGGGACATTAGTAATAGCCTCTGTCTTCCATAGGACTGTCAGATTTAATGACTGTGACTAGAAAATGTTTGGAAAAAGAACTGTTCTATTCACAGTTTTTTGGATTCTTTCACATCATTTTACTTCACTGAGCAAAATTTATAAAGAAAACCCAATAGGTCCTAACATATTATATGAAATAATGTTTCCCTGATACAGAGAAATTATTGGGAGGGCAACCTCAGGAGATGTTGGGGATTGTATACAGCCATAAAAACACTATGTTTCTAAATTTTAAAAAAATAAAGTCTTGCTTGTAATGAAGTTTGAAATCACAGGAGTAATAGCAGAATTTGGGAAATGGTATGTTGCCAATAAAGATACAGCTATTTTTAATCAGAAAAATGTACCAGCTAATTGGTCACATAAGAGATCATAAACTAAGTTTATGGATTTCTCTAACTTTAAGCATTACATATTTCATTTGGTGATATAAAATATTATTTCTCCTGTGTGTTAAAATAAGCTCATTTTATTGAAAAATATGTGGGTATCCTGATAAAATATAGGCATGTAAGTTTGAATTATTTTTATGTTTTGGCACGGATATTGTCTTAAATTTAAGGAATACAGAGGTGTTACCATTTACTGACTAAATTGGAAATTATTCAGTCCATACCTTACAACTCAATGATGACAAAAACTTATTTGGTTGGCAATATAGTAGATTGAAAGACATAAAAATGTAATGCATTAAATTTTAAGGAGGGATGAAAAGTCATTTCTTGCTAGACTTTATACTTCATTATGGTACTCACAATAATTATAATTAATTTATCAACAGTGTTATCTATGAGGCGCTTGTTCCCTCTAGACTTGACCTCAAGGATCTTATGTCTATTTTAATACATAGTAATAATAATGATATGTTTATTTTTATTGAGTGCTTATTTTTGTTAGACTCTTAAGTATTTCATATGCATTACTGTTGTTTGTTTAATTATACTTGCTAAGTTAACAAGTATAGAAATTTTTATGTTTGAATCTAAAATATCCCCCAGAAGTTTTATGTGGTTGGAAGATGACTGGATTATGGGGGCATTGCACTCATCAGTGAATTAATCCAATAATGATTTCTTGTGTTGTTAGGAGGTGAAGCCTCGATGAAAGGACGCGTCACTGGAGTCATGGCCTGAAAGGGCATAATCTTGTGTCTGGCTCCTCCTTTCTCTTTCTTTTTGCTGGCTGCCGTGCAATCTGCAGCTCTCCTCTCCCATGTGGCTTCTTCATTGGAGATGGCCAACAGCCCAGGGACGGAGCCCTCTGAAACTGTGAGCCAAAATAAACCTCTCTTTCTTTAAATTGTGGGAGTTAGAAGTCTTGTCCCAGATTTGGGAAAGTGAGTAGGATGTATATTTAAAATGAATCAACAGACCCTACTCTGTAGAGCAACACAAAAGACAGTTTTGCTAAACAAAAAGGGATCAGAGCGAGAAAGACCCATAAAGCTCAGTTACAGCTCACAAATGATGGAACTAGGGCTCAGAGAGACATACACACCTTCTCAGGCTACTGAGTATGGAACATCTGATGAGAGATGAGTGAGTTATCATTATGGAAACGATGGCCTTTTTCTTAGTTGGGTTTAGTCTTCATGACTCATGCACTCTAATCACCATATAATATTCACAAGTACCTGCCTTTGCTATTATACCTTGTGAGGTGCAAGGATACTAAGACCATTAAAGAAATGGTAGTAGGTACATATGCATGTGAGCAAGTTGTAGCTAAGTTGTGTCTAGTATAAAAAAGGAAAGTAGAAAGCAAAGAAGGAAGTGATTTCTTCCCACAGATATAAGTTAAATCATTTGTTTTATTGACTCAGCCATACTGGGGAAAATAATTTCCAAACGTAGTCTTTTTAGGGCAAAAAAAAATTGAATCTAATTTGGATATCAATTCAAAATTAATATATTGATGCCTGGGGGTAAATCACATTTTAGCATTATTATTCTGAACACAATGAAAAACAAAAATCTTGATGGCTGCTGCTCTTCCTGTCTGGACACATTAGCCAGCCGTGGATAGATGAGATCATTGAGAGGTCGAACAAATATGTATTGGATGTTCATTATGTGGCATACAATCTGTCAGATACTAGGATAGAAGAGAGATGAATTTTAAAAGTTAGCATTAATCTACGTGATAAAATTTAAAAGAATATAGTTTTAATTTTTTGGATGAGGAAAGCTTATCTTGAAATATTCCTAACTTTTCACTAACTTCTTAAGATTTATAAAATGAAGCAGGGATGCGTTGGTTTATGCCTGTAATCCTCATCAGTGGGGAGGCTGAAGAAGATTGCAAGTCAGAGGAGGCAGCCAGTAGGCACCTTAGCAAAATTTTAATCTCAAAAAATTAATAAATGAGAACACTGTGAATGGGTATATCTCTAGTTCTTTTTTTCCCCAGGGTACAAAAATTTAAAAAATTTATTTAGGTTTTTGAAAGTGAAATATCAAATACATGAATATGCCAGCTGTAAAATAGCTTCTACTTGACCATCTTTCTCAACATGTTAAAAAGGAAGAAATAGTCTTGTTTCTATTATATGTGTGTAGCATGTATGCCAGCAATAAAGAGCTCTGAGAGAGAGGCTGAACCAAGTAAGGACTTCCGGAGCTCAGCTCAATTCTTACAAGTATAAACAATCTTGAAGGTAAACTAAAACTAATGGATTCTATCAAATTTTTCAGACCTTATAATCTACACAAAACAGTTTAACTTTTCTCCCAAGTCTAAAGTACTTCAAGGGCATAAGCCTCACATTGCTGTAGGATGCAGACAATGAATGCCATATTACCTTCTTAAAATTTCTCAAGGAGACTTTATGCTGTGATCCCCTTTCAACAAGTCTTGTGATCTTGAACATGACTCCCCACCTAGTCGAATATAATGCTTATAAATTAAGCAAAACACGCTGACAATGGAGGATGAAGGATTCAGTCTTGGTTGCATACCAAAGAAATTTTTTTCCAGAGAGAGAGAGAGAGAGAGAGAGAGAGAGAGAGAGAATTGTGCTGACAGCCCTCAGTTCTTTGGTTCTTCCTCTTTCCTCGGGGTGAGAGGAAGCCTTCCTTCGCTTTCTGATGCTCTCTTCCATCTTCTTGGCTACACTCTGATTCACGAACTCTCAGTTAATCCTACTTTTCTTGCTATTAGCAAGTGTAAGCAGACCGACTTCAAACAGACTGCAATAGGTCACGAGGTTTAATCGGCACAGAGATAATCATCTAAATTACATTTTTAGGCCTGATGGAGCAGACAGACTTAGAGGGTCACTTTACCAGCATTCCCTGTTAATCAGCAAGGGTGGTGGGTCTCTGAGTGTGGCTGCCTTCGCCTTCCTCCCTGAGGGGTGGGTCTTATTGACTGATTAGCAAAGGCAGCTGCATTAACTTTCTTCTCCCGCAAAGTGTGTCGGGTCCCGAAAGGACATGAAAGTTAAATGCGGCTACAGCTCAAACACCAGACGCACTCTTTTCATCTCTGGGAATTATCTGCCCTCTGCTTGGAGACCATGATCCTCAACACAACAGTTGCTGTCCATTTTCATGATCTGTTAACACTTAGGAATTTTTACATTAAAGCATTTTCTTCTACATCGATTTCTTACAGCATTTAGGAAAACCCCGCCGCCAATGTATACTTTTGACGGCTGTGTTATTCTTAACTTTAAAAGGAAGAAGAAACATGGAATTACTCTCAAGATAAAAGACACAAAAATAGGTTTATGTCTTAAAGTTTAAAGGTAAACATAGTTTTGGATCAAAAGGGGAGTGTCATCATGAATTGTTTTTTACAATACAGGCTCAGAATTTGATGAGATGTTTCAGCTTATTATCAAATAAAAGAGCAATTGTCCCTCTGGTACAGCAGGACATCAGGATGTATGTTAAACTGAAACTTCAGAAAAGAATTATCTGTAATCATTCAAAACTGATCACTCTGTCTACTATATAAATGAATATGCATATCTCTCATCTGTATTCACTTCATACCTTACAAATGACTTTTGTATCCACTATGATTATTTCATTCTCAATAACGAATCAGAGAAATAGGTTGGGATAAGTATTATCTCTGTTTTGCATGTCACAGCAATTTTCTGGGAAGTGGCCTGCTCAAGTCACTAAGACAGTAAGTAGTAGAGCCAGCACACAAATCTAGATCTTCTGGTGCCACACCTACATAAACATAACTGAATAACATTCTGCAAAATGTGATCTTCTGGTGGAATGCAATAGTGCCTTTTTTTTCTTCTAAGTTTTGCTAAAAGAGGCCCTAAAGGCAGAGCTGATAGGTAAATTGTGTTTGCTCAAATTAGCATTCTGAAGTGGATAGAATCAGATATACTACTCTGACTTGGTAAGAAAGAGGTTGATTTGTCAAAATAGCCATATACATTATAATGTTTCTAAAACCTTGGACTGCATTCAATAGCACTAAGTTTATAAAAGCCACAGACATATGAAATCATATTTTGGTTTGATGCTGAAGAAACTAGACATTTAACAAACAAATGGAATATGAATGATTTATGTGAAAGCCAAAATCGAAAGAAATGCTTGCTCTTCATAAATTCCAATCTTATAACATTTTAAGACTTTTTCTGAATTATAAAAATTTACCTCCCCTAATATACACACCAAGAAGAAGAAAAGGAAAGGAATAAAGCAATTTAGAAAGTTTAGACTTAGAGGTGATATATCATCAAAGGACTGAATTACTATATGGATGGATTGTGGTGAAATCTCCGAAGACTGGGGTCAGAAGCAAATTAAAGTGTGGAGAGTAGTAATTTTAAGAAAAGGAATTTTAAATGATGTGAAAATTAATCAAATGATCATTAAATATATTATTGCTCTTTCAAGATTAAATTCTGTGATGAGTGGGATAAAGATTATTTAAAGATATTCCAACAAAATTATGCTGTCATATAAGAATCTTGCCCATCAATTAAAAACAGTCTTTCATTTCATTACTGGTCAATTAGGGAGTTTTTATGTTCAAAGTTTGTCAAGAAAAATATACTTTTGCCTTCGAAAGTTGCTTTTATGAATTACTTTTACAAAATAAGGTGAAAACAAAGCTAAAAATAATAAGAAAATACATTATTGAATACTTATATGAGTAGGATTGGGAAGTATTTTACCTGATATACAGTGAACTTTTTCTTTTTCTTCAGGCTCTTTTTGTTTGTTTGTTTTCAAAGACTCAAAGTAATTGTGCATAACAAAGGCAAAGAAAACTAAGAAACAGCAATTTACATTGTCAAAATAATTATGAAACTACTGCATTTGATGAGTTGTTATCTAAGACAATCTTGAATGCCTTTAAATATTTTAAACACATCAAGAAAAAAACTTAGAGAAATATCTATTGTAAGTACTTGTAAGAAAAATCAAACAATGTTGAGAAAATGAACAGAAACACATTTGTATTATAAAGAATACAAAAAATGGTCATCTATGTCCCATTGTGGTAAAGTATTATTTATTTTTCCATCTGATACCTGAGGTAATCAACTTATAAGGAAGAAATTCTTGGTAGAGTTTTGAAGGTCTCAGTTTGTGTTCAGTTGGCTTTCTTGCTTGAGCCTGGGCTAGTACAACATGGCTGAAGTATGTGTAGAGAAAAACTACTTACTCATGGCTGAGAAGCAAATAAAGAAGAAAAAGGAAAGCCCGGGCCCAGCAGTCCCCTTCAGGGCCACACCCTCATTTCTTAAAGTTTCTACCAGCTAACCTCGCTCGACAGCTCAATTCTGTGAGCTCTCTGTTTTTGGCATAAGATTGTCTTCTGGGTTAGATCACAGAATTGATTTCTGCACGCAAGAACTTTGACCAATAAAGTAGATGCAATGGAAGGTTGTAGAAAGTGAGGAAAGAGATTTAAATAAAGAATCTGATAGTAGGGATGCTGAGTGTGAATAAAGGTGAGTTATCTAAATAAAGGTGGTTCTTATGTAACTGGAGAAATGGATGGAATCCGTGATGAGTGTTGAGACTAGAGATAAATATTTCATTAACTATATTTACATTGAAATTACTAGAACTAGAACAAATGAACCCTATATGGAATCTTTTACTTGTATCCCATTGATATATATATATATCAATATATATATATATTTCCCCCCTTTGGAAATTGCTTGTTGTCCATACTGCCTATACTCAGCCATGAGGTTTGGGTTTGTAGGGAACTGACTTCTTACCACTTCTAGTGTTGGACCTTAAAAGATAGTAAGTAAATAGGTACAGAATCTAATGAGATAATAAGATTCATGCAGATTTTACAGAAACTCCAGGGATCTGAGGTGAGATTAAGAAGTGCAAAGCAAGCTCCCATGTCAGAGAGAAAAACAATCACTAGAATACATAGTGATAACCTGGAGAGGAAACAAGTAACATCATTTAAGCACTGAATCAGTCTTCACCTGGGGCAACGCTTATCTCTGAATTGTTCCATTACATCAGCTAGGAAATCCTCTATGTTTTAAAAGCCAACTCAAATTAGGATTTTTAGCACTGATGATGCAAATAGTTCTAGTCATTACATTCCTCTCAACTCTCGCCCCCTCCCACACATCCATTCAGATTAAGTTTATCCTTAATAATATGAGCAAGGATTAGCTAATATTAATATCAGAAGACACAAACTATGACTTTTGAATTCAATCAGATCATATTATTTTATTTTATTTTTTTGTTTGCCTTGCAGAAGGCTCCTTTTTAAAATTAGTTTACAACATACAGCCCTTTGGAGATCTTGCTCAACAATCCACATTTTTGGCTTGTTTTGAAGAATTGGGAAATCTGGCAATATTAACCTGGTATTCCAAAATGTGGACAGTTAACTTGAATACAGTAGCATTTCCTTTGAACAAAGCATATGCCTTCCACTTTGCCACAGTCCTTATCTTTTCCTACTGCCTCACATAGCCAAATTCTCTCACATTACCCACCTCTAAAAAGATTCGTGCTTGCAATAAACTGTGATTGTTAAGGTCTAATGCCAGTCTTCTATATTATAAAGACACTGCCAGTATCGAAAGAAGTAACACATATTTCTAAGCTTAATTATATTCTGTACATTACACTATGAAGAATTATCAAGGACAGACATGATTTAATTGTGTAAATAGCCAAAGCTTTGATTACTATTTTGCTTCATAATTGAGATTTCTCATGTGTAATCTATGTAAAAACTTTCCTGGTAGCTTAAGAACAGCAAAAGTGCAACAATCAGTGTCATCAGCTTTAAAACCAGTCAGACATTGGCTGACATCTCAGGTCTGCCCCTTGTTTACCGTGATGAAAATGCCCAACATGTGTGCTTATCATAAAGTAGTAAGATGTGGGCAGAAACAGTATGTGGCACGTTGGCATTTGTTATTGTAGACCGCTCTACTGTGAGTTTACTCCGATCATGGATACTAGTGTTGATCAAGGGGTCTCAAAGGTAAACAAATAAATGGATAAGAAATCATTATTTCTACTTGGATGGTCTGTTGACTAACCAGGCCACTTCCTTAATCGGTTTAGCTCCCTTAATGATATTAAGTCCTGCATCATTACACTTTGGTCATCACCACTTATTAAAACAGGCTCACTTTCACTAAACCTTTAATCTCATGTTGAATTCATAGCTCGCCCCCTCATCCCTGGGCAAGTTAGACTTGCTGTTTCTACAGCTCAGTTCCTGGCCTGTGCTGTATACACATCTCCCTCTAGTTATTTAAGCAAACAGGAATCAAAATGGTTTTGTGGAGGCATTTGGTAGGCATGGTGACTGTTGTTCATTTGTTAACTTTCAATCTGGAGCTTAAATCTGCATCTAGAGGTCAGAGATGGAAAAGACAGAGAAACCAATCCTAAGACAGAGTCAAGGTGTAAGAATCTCCATGGTGGTTTTAGAGACAGAGAAGGGGACCTTGGACAATGATGCAAGCGACCTCTGGGCACGGAGAGCAGCCTTTGATTGACAGCTAGAAGGAAACAGGAAACTCAGTGGTGGAGCTTCAGGAAACTGAATCCAGCCAATGTCTTGAAGGAGCTTGGGAGTGCCCCCAAGGGAATTGTTGTTTTCTAGTGCCCCCAAGGGAACTCAGTCTTGCAAACATCTTGAGTTTAACTTTTAAGCCCTAATCAGAAAATTCCTCATCCCTAGATTCCTGAGCTACCAACAGTAAAAAAGTAAGTGGGTATTCTAAGCTGCTAAATTTGTGGCAATTTGTTATATAAAATAGGAAACTAATATTGAAGTTTTGAAGGCAACTACTGAAGCACATTCTCATGTCTTTCCAAAATATGACTCCTACTGATTTGGGGCAGGAGGACGGCAATTGAACAAGAAATCTCCTTTGCGATGTCATCAGTGCTGGTCTAGCTCATTGTCTGCACTTACGGCAGATGAGGGTAGCCTCACATGCGCCCTGATGAGGAGGCAGTTGCCTGGAACATTGAGTCGCAGTGATTTTCTGCAGCTGATCCTTACTCGAAACCCAAGTGCCTTTTGGTCACATGCCAGCTCCTTGATAAGCCTGTTGAGGGAACCTGATTTCTTGTGCTTTTTACAACTTCAATTGTGGAGTCTGTAGCTTGGAATAGATATACATCTAAGAGAATTCAAAGGCTGATCATACTAAGCCCCACGAGTGGTATTTTCTCAGTTAGTTCTCTCTTGCTCTCTGCTAGTTCAAGGCCATTTCTCAGTTAGATAAGCATTCAAATAGGTAAAGGAAGCAACTTTCAAAGTTATCTACAACTGTCACAGGTGACGACCTTAGTAGATGAAAATGGGCCCCTCTCAGGGAAGCTGAGGGCAGAGGAGTCCTCCTTCATGAGCAATACGACCCTCCAATGTCACTTTTCCTCTGTCAGAGTTACTCACATCTCTCAGTATTCAAGAGTCTGAGGCTTAGAAGGAGGACTCCTTTCTTTCTCTTGGGATGTGGAGAAAGTTTACATTATTTGGTCACCTTTCAGGACAAGAGGAATTCCAATGCCATCTTACTACACACAAAAAATGTTGCATTTTAACATTTTTGAAATGATATTTGATTCATATAATGAACGTTAAGAACTTTTAAAAATAGGACACATATTTAACTTTGTACCCGATGTGCACAGTATCACTTAATGTATTAAATGGGAACACTCCAGGCACTGTGCCATATAAGAATGACCAAAGACCTAGGCTTTGGCTTGGAGAAATTCAGTGTGTATGTGCATGTGTGTGTACGTGTGTGTGTGTGTGTATGTGTGACAGAAAGAGAGAGAGAGAGACAGACAGACAGACAGAGGTAATAGAGAGACAAAGATTAAGCTTCAGAAACAGAGTTAGCTGAGCTAGCTAACTCTAGTGTTAGAACGAAGACATCTATAATTATTTCACTATCTTGAGCAATATTGAGTTAATGGGAAGGAAATACATGCTGTTTAAAACAGACTTATGAGCAGGTTGTGAAAGCTTCTTTATACAAACAGCAGGTAAATTCATTAAAAACACTTACATGGAGCACTTTAGAATCTATACATATACACATATGTATATAAAAAAATAAAAGAAACAGACAAGAACTTTTGATCAAGTCAGAGGGTTTCTTTGATCTTGCCAAAGTCAGGATCTCATTGACAACTGACTAATAACCTTCTACTTACAAATCCCTAGAGCAGTTTTTTTTTTTTTGGGGGGGGGAAGGAGTTTTCCAAGTCCAAATGGTAAATTGCATAAATTCTATTTTTCTTTTTTCTGTGAATATGAAATTTAAAGTTATATCATTTTTATTATACCCGATAAAAAGTGAAATCTTTATTCTGTGGGTCTGCAAAAGCAACTTTTGAAGTCAGATGTATTTATCAACACACTCATTAGAGGCATTTTTCCCCTACAGTTTTGGAGACAATTTGAAAACCAATACTAGTATGGTTTAGATATTCATAATTGTTTACATATGTTTCAGTAACAAAATATATTTGGGGGGGTTGTGCTTTACTTTTAGGATTTAGGACACATGGAAATTATTATCATTATGGTTTAAAATGCTCTAACTGGATAATGGTGTTAAAAATATATAACATTCTGAAATACTTCCTTCTGACATGAGCATGTATCATTTTATTAAATCAAATTATTAAAATGCGGATTGGCTGATGTCTAGCCAGTTACACGGAAGGTGTCTAAAGAATTGGGTTTTTAGAGAGAGTATCACACAACAAATGGCTGTGAACTTTCTATTGGTATGATTATTGCTATAAAGAGAAATCTTTGCACTTCCTTTTAAGGGCAAAATTGTTAATATTTCATACACTGCAATGACAGATTCTAATTAAATCTTTAAAAAATAGGGCATCTCTTCCAATCATCATATGCTGTGTCAAGGACCTTGGAGAAATGTAAAAGTTCTTTTCATATTTTCTCCTCAAAAAACAAGATGATTAATAAGGGATTCTGTGGCTCCCAGAACCTGTTCCTTCTAAGCAGCTAGACTATGTTAAGAGCCAAGAGGAAGCAAGGTTCAAAGGAAATTCATCTAATGTTTGTGCTCTGAGTATGGAAGGGGGTGAGGGGTAGTTCTCCGGCAGCATGTGGCCAGTTGGCAGGGAGGGCGGCCTGCCAGACGGAGAGGTTATTGTGATCACAGATGGACTTAGCATGGGCAAGAGGGTGCCAAAGACCCGGCGGTGCAGACTATTTTCGGGGCTTTACACGAATCATTAGTTTTTTTTTTTTTATTCTGTGCCAGTATTGACACAAAGAAATATATTTCTTTAGTTCCTAACAAAAATACAAGCTAATAAACAGCATCAAGAATCAGTATAATCACTACTTCTCCTATATTGATGGCATGACTTAACAAATTACCTCTTATTTGTTGATTAGGTCACTGAAGATCTTCAGGTTACAAAAGTAGGTCTTCTCCTTGGAGATATCACTCAAGGTGAATTTCCAAGTAATGATTTTTAACTGCTTCTAAGCACACCAGATTCATTTCATCAGAAAAAAAGAGTAATTTGTGTATTTTGTGATAGCAAGAATAATATCATTAAGACTTAACGTACAAGTCAAGTGTATCTTCTGAAGAAGAAATGGGGTCCCTTTTCAATCAAGAAGGGTAGCCAGCAATTTGCAATTCATCTTCATCATACAAATTTAGAATTGCTTTTGCATTAGTCAATTTCTTAAGTACATAGCAGTGGCCTAATGACTTCAGGCCACATGTATAGTATGTCTGGATGCATGCATGAGTCCTTTGGAAGGTGTGGAGTGTCAGGAGGCTTAATTCTTCACCCATGATTCCTTGTCTTTATTCTGCCATGATAGGCCATAAACTTGGGGAACTGTGGTGAATAGACCGTGAAAGGCTTATATGCACTGTGAGGTGGTGTGTGTACATCAAGGCTCTTTCTAGCTCAGAAGTGTAAAATAACACTTGAACACAAGATTCACTCATAACTGGAGAAGGATTGCTGGTCACAGAGCTATTGGTCGGTCCTACAGCCAGAGCCACCCTCATTATTCATACCCTTCTCTACTCTTATGCTTCAAACAGCACTGAGAACTCAAGCCCACATCCACACGGGACAATTGCAGGTTTCCTGAGCATGCTCCTGACCCTCCTGCCATAGTAAGTGGAATCTGAAGATTCCAAATACCTTCCCTTCACTTGTAAACTTTCTGGTAGAGAAAAATGATTGACTACGTATTTCAATCACTGATCTTCAAATTAATTGTTGGGGGCCAAACTGTTTTAGCGAATACACACTTAATTTTCACAATCTTGTCACAGGCTGTCATACCATAACAAAGAGAATAACTTCTAAGGAGCAGAGCTTTAGAATCAAGGCTACTCGACTTAAACAATGGGTTCTTTTACTTACCAATGGTGAAATGTTAGCGCGTTCTCTGTGCCTTTATTTCTCCAACTGTGAACTGGGAATTATCAAACTATCTTCCTTATATTTTGTTTACAGAATTAAATTAAGAAATGGAAAGCAGTTAGCATAGTACCTGCCACCTAATAAGTACTAAACAAATATTAGGTACTGTACACAGTAAGCATTTTCAAAAAGGAAACTTCTCTAATATGTAGAGAAATATGGGCATTTAGAAAATATGCACAGTCACTTGGAACAAATTCTAATTTAAAAAACCAGTGTTAAGTAATTTTGGTTGAAATTATGATGTGAATATTTATAAGACAGGTTTCCTAGTTTGGTTTATTATTAGGTATAAGAATACCTAATAAACATTTAAAATAATAGTACTTTTTTGAAGATTATTCACATAAAAGCTTAACATTAGAGCCATACTTTGTAGCTGATACAAGATAAGTAATATTTTTATATTTCGTTGATTCTTTATAAAAATGGCACAGAAAACACTGACCTCAATTGCAACAGAATCACTAGATAATACCTGTGATAATACCTGTTCTTGTTCTTAACAAAGAAATTTGTCCTTTCCTTTTGTTAACTCTCAAATGCCTATTCTTAGCTGAGATAGAAAATGAGATATAAATTTAATCATACAGTTGTCAAAATTAAAACATGTGTTCAAGGCAAAACTTGCACTCAGTTCCAGAATTTTGTAAAATTACACTCACTACAAAATTCATTAGGTAGTTTAGCATGCATTGCTTGTTCTGTAAAATCTTTGTATTTTTACATCTCATTAAATCTAATCAACTTTAATATAAGCAAGCTGAAAATCTCCAATACAGTTTATTAGATTTTGATAGTAAAAAAGCCCATTGTTTAAATTTTCCCCTTGAACCAATCTGAAGATATATTTTATTGGTCTATCTTTCTAAAATGCGTGTGTTTAAATTTACAAGCTCTTTCTGTGTCCAGGCACTCTTCCAAGATCTTCACAATATTAACGCAATTTTTTCCTTAAAACCCCTTACTAGAGTGAGTTCTATTCTTATCACTACATGGCAGGTAAAAATCTTGTCCAAGGTCTCTAACACATATGTAATGAACTCAAACTCAAATCCAGGCAACTCATATAGTGCTGTGATCAAGGAATTTTAAAAAGATGATTTCATTCAAACAAATTTTTCTCTGTCCCTATTATTTCTTACACTTGTAAAAATTCTGGGTCTCTTCAGTAGAAATTTAGTTTTTAAAATATCATGGCAGATCATGAATCCCACATGGAATATTCTTTTCCAAATCATTAGATCTAGAAAGCTTACAGTTGAGCATGTGTGTGGAAAAAGGATGAACAACGTATGTGTGGGTGAGGATTGAGTATGAAACCCCAGAAAGTTCAGTGAAAATCAGCACCACATCATGTAAGAGTGAGGACCAGTTGGGCCTCAAAGGCAGAGAGCCTGCTCTGCTTTGAAGATGAGATCATGTGCAGTGTTTTAAATGCAAGTCTGACTTAAAAAAACATGTGTGTGTGTCAGAGGTGAGAATCCCAAGACAATTAGCAGAATTTCCAAAAGAAGTTAAATATGTCAGGCAGTAGAATGTCCTAATTCTGTCTTTGGGAAACTTGTACTGTATCAGCCCCATGTTTCTGTGATTGCTAAAGCTATCTGCCAGGGACACTGCACTTTTCTGGTTTTGTTCCTGCAACACATGCCTAATGAAGGAAATGTCACAGTTAAATGCATATGGAAATTTTCTCAACATTACCTAATTGCATCATTGAGCCAAAGTTTCTTTGAACAAGAAACAATGTGTTAGAGCCTGCTGAAAGAAAGCATGTCAATGTCTTTGACTAATGACAACATAAACATTTTCAAGAATAGAGTATTAATTTTCTCTATGTTTTCAGAAGTGGCATTACCTACATTTCACAATCACTGTTTGAACTTGGGAGGGGACGTTAATGGCTAGGCAGTTTCTTACAGACATCTGTCTGAGGTAACTATGAGATTTGATGGTGTTTTATTTTGTGAAATAGAACAATTGCTAATTCTGTGTGCTAATAACCTTGAAAGTCCCCACATCATTTCAAAATATTGTAACTTTATAGAGAAACTAATGTGTTAATTATAAGATCCATGAATGTAACAATTTAAATACTTACTACAGTTCCTGGAACAAAGTAAGTGCTCAATAATTTAAATTATCATCATGTGTAGAAATGAAAATATTTCTATTTATGTTTGTCACTGCTAGTGGTATCTTACTTCAGAATGTGTTTCTGGGAGAGCAACAACTTATGTGAGGCTTTTCACATTTCTGAAAAGCATACAGCACTGATGATGTATGTTGTTTACTGAGTTGAGAGATCTCAATTTTGATCAGAGGCTACTTTACTTTCTTGAAAAGCTTGAGAACCACTGGTCCATAAGAATCACGTGCTTAATAACTTGACTTACAGGGGACCCAAACTTTGTTGTTTAAAATATCTTTTTAAAAATAAATGATGTTCTAGAGTTGGTTTGGTTGTGGGAGGAGCACTTACAAAAATGGCTACCTTGGCACCCAAGACCTCTCCCCTTGTAAAAACCATTGCAGAAGCTTGTTAGGGCTCAAGAAACACGGGGAATGAAAGGTTAGAGAACAAAGGGCTTTGGTAAAGTACCCAAAGTGCACAGAAGTGGATGTGAGAAATTGAAGTTATCAAAGAAACATCTCTCATCTGTTTCTCTCTTAGCTATATTCTCTTTCAAAGTTTCAAAGGTTATATTTACTCTGAAGGAATGATGAAAAAAATTCTAATGGTTCCTTTCTGTTTGCGCTCCAACTCAGAAATCAGAAGACCAACTCTTAGAATGGCATTGAGAATATCAAGCAAAAAGGAGCGAATAGAAGTGTGCTCTCGGGCCACCTTGTCTCTATGCTGCTGGGAGCCAGGAGGTTACAATTCTCTTCCACTTTGCATTGATTGTGCTGTTTCATAAAAATAAAAATTTGCTCCTTCTTGTAAATGAAGCTCATGTAGCCTCGAGAAACATACAGAAGAGATGTACTGAACAAAGTTTGTATTTAAATAATAAATTATCGGATCATAAGCTTCATTAACTCATGTAGTGTAAAACATCACTTTTGCCAAAATGAAAGATCATTTATACATATGCAATAAAGGAGATAGGTCATATTTTATTTTTTTAAAGAAAATTGAATGCCAAACACAGATTCCCATGCCTCAGACGTGTGCAACTTCTTCTTGGCCAATGAGAATGCCTCTATCAATAAGATGCTACGCGAGCATACTGCCTTTCACTTTCCTTGGTGCCACAGAGGCTTTTGAGGACAGCTGGCAAAGGATTAGACTGTCCATGAATACAGACCTTGCACTACCAGAAAGGTTAAAGGTTTAAGTCAAAGACCTTTAGCAAAACTTGGAAGAACGCACACAGCTTGGGTCATTGATAATGGATAATGTCATTTTAGATCCTTTAGAGTGAAATAGAACAGTAGGGCCACCTTCTCTATTAGAGAAGTTCATACTTACAGGGGCCCACACACATGTTTACATTTCTGAGTGTATTTAAATAGGCAGGGATAATCTAAGATGTTGAATAGATTAGGAGTATTAAATGAATTTTCAACTTAGGCTATTGTCAGTGTGCAAAGGACTTACCGAGACGCAACCCCACAGTAGGGAGGCAGCACTTGTACTCAGATTCTACCATTGATACTAATCACATCTGTCACATAACAAGCTTGGATGAGGTTAGAAAGTTTCTAAAGCCTTAGTTTCTCCATATGTTAAAAAAGAGAAGGGGAATAAAATGGCACCTGAGCTCAGGACTGTGGTGGACATTAAATAAGACAAGAAGGTAAAGTGCTTAAGTTAATGCTGGTCACATAATAAAAATTGCACAAATGGCACCATACTGCTTCTGTTACGGCCTCTACTGCCTCTGGGGCTGCTGCTGTCTTTGCCTACAGCACATGGCGTATTTCAGAGGCAAAGTGAATAGTACATACCTAACAATCTATTACTGGTCGAGAGCATTCTACCGTGGCACAAATTCTATTGTTAGAAAATTAATCTCATGCTCCTAGTAAATTGAAGTAGGCAAGGTAAATAAGAACCGCTCAGATGGGTATTTAATGGATATTACAACTTTGGAAATAGCAGGTTTTTATTAAGTAATTGTTGATAAATGCACTTCTGTTCTTTGACTAAGAATATTCGCTCAGGTCCTTGGAAACTGTCACTTTGAGCTGTTTCATAATAGTTCTCTGTGATGTTGAAGTGTACAAAGCCAGATGAGAGAATTATAAGGTATTTCCAAATACCATAATCGGGCTCATTCACACATCATTTAGTAACTCAGCATGTAAATGGCTAATAGGGGGAGGGACAAAAGGAGAGTGGGAAAGTCCTTGTCAACTTGACAAGATATGTATGTGCACAAAATGCTAAACTTCATTGTAAACGTTAAATTTTGCACGTATGCATATCGATAAAATGGGGAAAAAACATAAAGTGGCAAATACTGATTTAAAATGTATAGCTAAAAAGATGGATTTTTAAAAAGTACTAGTTTTTCCTTAGTATTTTCTCTTTGTGAATTATAATCCATTTTATGATGAGACCCAAATTCAGCCAACAAACCCATGACCCCAGCCTCTCAGACTTGTGCTCTCTGATCTTCCTATAGGTTTTATTTACGGCTTCATTCTGATGCCCCACTTTAGGGACAAAACATATATGAAAACAAAGATAATCTGTGCAAATCAACTTCTGTGGATCTCATATTGTGATCCCTGTCAACCCTTTTTGATTTGGAAAGGGATATTCAATGAAATAGCTCTTCATATATATTTTAATTTCCTTAGGATACAAATATACTTTATTCATTCCCAAACATGATGTTTTCCAGGCACAATAATAGTTTATTTATTACTTTCTAAATCTACCTCTCTAGCAGCAAAACATTATATTATTCGTGGGTAAATCAAAATGAAATAACAGTCTCAGTATGCTATATGATGTTTTTGTGTTTTATTAAGGCCATGTTTTCTATAATTAAATACATATTTGTGATTGTAATAATGGAATTAGATGAAAAGATTGAAGATCATTGAATATAATTAAAATGTAATAGGGTTGGCTAGAAATGATTAGAACTACTAAGAAATAAAAAGATAAGTGCTGTTCTCCAACATCCAGTCCTGAAAAAGTACATTTAAATTGTTCATGATTCTAGTAACACAGGAAACAAGAATAGTAGGGTCTGGATCAGTGGTTCTCAACTGGGGTTGACTTTGCCCTCAGAGGACATTGGAAACATGGAGACAGGACTTAGGTTTGGGATCTGCGTTAGGATCTAGTGGGTAGAGACCAGGGATGCTGCTACACCTCCCACCACACACTGGGCAGTGTCACAAAACAAGTAATTATCCTGCTCCTAATGTCAATACTGTATAGACTGAGGCACTCTCATCCTAATCTAGTTATTTATGTTATTAGTTACACAAAGTGGTTCTCTTTCCCCTCACCCATAATACTAAACTAACAGTTGCCTTTGTGGATTCCTTACACAATTTCAAGTTTGCAAAATAATCATGAAAATAGAGACATTACATAAACGTAAGTAGTTTGTAATGGCTGAGTAGGTGTTTCACAATGCTGGAAAATACAAATTTGTCCGATAAATGAATTACCTTATTATTCACCAAATTGCCTTCGCAGCTGTATTTTTAATTGAACACTATGTTTTATATTTGTCTTTCTTGTTACTGTTTTGGTGAAATGAAAAAGTGACTAACTGATGCCCAAAAGATAAGAAAATGGGGAAAAAAACTAGGAGCTCTGATTAATCATCAATTACAATCTGTCTCTTTTTTTGGTTTGTTTTTTGGTCATTAGAAGATGGATGGCCAGTTGTGTTTGGTGTACTCTATGTGCTCCCTGAAATTCCTGAGTTGAGCTTAATCCCGATTGTAGTCCCGTGAAGAAGTGGAGTCTTCTGGCTGTGACTAAGTTACAAGGGTGCTGCCCATGTGAATGGATTAGTGCCTTGGGAAAGGGTGGGAGGGAACCAGCGTGGGCCTTTGTCTTGCTCATTAGCTGTCCCTTCAGATGGGCAACCGCCGGTCCCTTTTGCCATTCCTGCTCCTTGCACTGGTAAGATGTTTGGAGAAGGCCTCACTGGACACCAAACGTCAGTGCCTATATCTTGGATGGCCACCTGTCAGAACTATAAGAAAACAGTTTCTATTCTTCATAAATTACCTTATCTCAGTTCATTTAAAATTTAATAATGGAGTCTGTGAAACCAAAATCTAAGTTAAAATGGAAGGAAATTTTGTGATTTCCCCCTTCATCAAAAAATGTGATTAAATTTAATTTATCTCCTTTTGGATTTCCACATATAATACACATATTTCCATATATAAAATTAGGGGATCCCAATAGAAAAAAAATTATCATTTAATCTGAGATAGTTTAACTCTGAACTTCCGTCCTAAAAGTACTGTTAGAGTACTACAGTTAGTAGCAGAAAAGGAAAAGAGTTGGGTAAACCAAAAGTTTTCAAGTCCCCTAAGATATATTTGATTAGCAATTTTAATTTGGAAATTTTGAAATACCTGAGAATTGATGGGACCTCAGAAACTGTATTTTTTGCTCATTCACTGTATTAGAAACTTTGTCATGTTCTCAACTTGTAATGAAACCTAAAGACCTTGATAATATTAGACAGTAAAAAAATAAGATTCCAATTTCAGCTGGAGCCTATGGGGAGAAAATCTGACCTGACACCTTCTCCCAGTTCATGAGCCTGTTCATGTCTACTTACGTGTCTTAAAAAATCTGCATTATTCATACCACTTTTTAGTATTCACTCACTTGACAGTCTCTAAAAGAAAGACTAATCAATACTAGTGCTGAGTAGACACTTTTCCATGTCACAAAATACGGCGCTTATTGTAAAATGACTTATGGACTTTAAACTCAGACTTTATGGAAAAGATTCTTACACATATTTGAAATAGTTTTTGCAATCAAATTCCCACAGGAATTCTCTAATATTTTTCTTTAGACTTTCAATAAATTTCTAAGAACTGATTCTTAAAGTGATTCATTGGTAATTAATTTGTTTCTGAGCAATAAATAATGAGAAGTGAAGCATGCCTTGAAATCTAACAATAGATACGTGTGCAGGTAAATTTATGTGCAAATATATTCAAATATGCATGCATATTTATGTACTCCACTATTTGTATACAGTACACGGCACAAATCTTAAGTTCACAATTAATTATATTTTTATATATCTATATACCACTTTGTTCCACTTGTGACCGTTGCCTAAATTAAGACATAGGACATTTATTTACAAAGTTCTCTTACACTAAGAAGTATTTATACTTTCTAGATAATTACTATCCTTATTCTTATTATCATAGATTAGTTTTGCTTCTTCTTAAACTTAATATAATAAACTATCTTGCTTCTTTTTATTGACATGAAGTTTTGAAGATTTTTCCATGGCGAAAAAATGTATCAATTATTCATATATTTTTAAATATTTAATAAATGTGTGTGGGATTTATTTCTATTTTTACTGATTTATTTACAAGTTTCAGTTATCAGAAATTAAACTGATATGAGCCCTTTTTCCACATGTCTTTTGATTGATGTATACTTTTATTTACCTTTATCTTGGATACATACATAATTCACTTAGAAATATAATTGTGATTATATTGTAGCATTAAATGGATGTACAGGAACAGAACTATTTTGGGTACATATAACCAAAGTTTTCCAAAGTCAGCAAACTTTTCATAGTTCTACACTCAGTGTATGAGAGATAAATTGTTCTTCCCCAAATTTAAAATATTTAGTTTGAAAATAATTATAAACACAAACATAAACACATACCTTCAGAAACAAGTGTGGTTAAATTTTTAGCATTGTAGCATGCCTCTATTATTTGTCCTCCAGTTTGATAAAAGGCTTATATTTAGCATCCGAATAAAGAAAATGAAAAAGTGAAATGCTACAGGTGTTATGGTTTGGATCTGGTATATCCCCCCAGAGCCTCATGTGTTTAGAAGGTGACCATTTGTGGGGGTTAACTTAATCAAGTGGCTTAATCTGTGGATTTCACACACTCTGAAGGGTGCGACTTGGAGGGGAGGGGTAGATCATTGAGGGTGCTCTTGAGGGGGGGATATCCCCACTTCCACTTTTCCCCAATCTTTGTGCTTCTGGCCACAATAGATGAGCAGCTCTTCCACAGAAATGTCGCCACGGCCTTTCCCATTGCAGCTAACCATGAGTGAGTAGACTCAGACCTCTGAAATGTGAGCTACACCTTTTCTCTGTTGTGTTGTGGGTATTGAGTACTGTGTTCCAGAACTGAGAAAAGGGTTAAAATGGTAACATATTTTTGATTTTTTCTGAAATTCTAGCCCAATGTTTTTTAAAACAAAATAAATATTAATATGTATTCCATTAAATCAACATCAAGTAACCATGAAAAGAAAACATACTATGTATTCTCCTTTTGAGGGGACATCATTTACATTAGTATTCTAAAAGTCCAGAGTAGTCCTGCAGCAAAATAATAATAAATAATAATAATAAAATAATGTTGTTTGACCTATTACTTTGCAAATGTAATGTAGTTATCAATGAAATCCTAGTCTAATTTTCTATGGCCTTCAAAATATCCTTTTTGACTTGCTTTAGTGTTCTTTAGATCAATGTAAAATTCCCTTTAATTTAGTGATAATTTATAAAATAAAGATATATGATTCCCTGAAAAATGAAAAATTCACGGATAGATATCCTTCTGGAAAAGCACTGAGTTCTTGTGGATATAAGAGACAGTAAGGATATTAAGGTGGGAAAGATTCTTGTGTCTGACCATCAAGTAATAACACAAAGAAACAGTACTCCTACTACAAACCAGGCCCCATTGGACATAGCTCTGCTCAAGTAACCCTCCGTACTCTGAAGCTCCCAGTGGCACATCCATTTAACATTACATAAATATATCTGCAATTATATTTCTGAGTGGATTAGTAGATACATAATGAGTGTGCAGATTTCTTGGAATCATCTGCACTGAGAATATGTGTGGGATATGTGCAAACATGTAGCAAGTTAGACATAGAATCCTACAAAAGGCAAAGCCAGGACTAAGCACCAGAGCCACAGTCACCCCCTTGTAAAAGAACAAAGTTGCAAAATGAGAAGAATTGATAAAGGAGAAGAGAGAGCTTAGAGAAATTATATTATATACAATTATATATGTTAATATATATTTCTTATTTACTTCTCATACATTAAACATTTTCTATGGACAGTAAGTTTGTATGTGATATGAGGTTCTCACCCTTTGCTTCAGATTCATCCATATATATGTGTGTACATATACACATTAAATAAACACAAGTGCGCACGTGCGTGTGCGCACACACACACACACACACACACACACATATCCTAAGAAAATTTAATTTCACTTACCTCGTATCCATTCTGTAAAAATGTTCCATAAGTTTTCCTATTACTCTTTAAAATAAATTCCATTGACTCCCGCTTAAAATGCCAAAAGTAGATCCAGGGACAAATCCAAGAAAAACAGAACAATTTAAAGGGGAAATATGAAGCCAATTTCATCACTAAGTGTGATTACTCAAATTTTTTTTGAACAGTAACCACGACGAACCCGTGAACACAAGGCATACAGGGGTTGCAGCCATGCTGAAAAGAGAACTAATAACTGCGAGACGCCAGGGTTACCTGCCTGGGACTCTTGCTGCTTCACAGAGACCACAGTTTAAATTTAACAGAGCCTAATTTCTTGTGGCGATTTCCATTTGACATTTTTCACCTCGGTGAACAAATCGTTCCCAATTCAGCTCAAGGGTGGATATAAATTCACTTACTTGAACAAAACCACAAGCTGCGAAGTCCTCAAAGAAGGGCAGACTGGGGCGGTCTTCTCTATGGATAGTAAGTTTGTATGTGATGAGGGTCTCACCCTCTGCTCGAGATTCGTCCACCAGAAGCATTGAGATTTTGTTCATTCCTAGGCCCAGAGGGTACCTGGCGAAGCTGGAGGAAGTGTGCGGTGGGGAAGAGAGGAATGAGGAGAGATTCAGGAGAACAGATGATATCAATGGCACACATTTATTCAGGCAAAACTGAATCAGACATCAATGTTTATTAAGTGCCTGCTATTGGCACAAAAACTGAGAAAGGTCAGTATAATTTCATAAGGAATCTAAAATATGGGAAACATTAACCTCTGCTTCAGTAGCTATGCCAGAAGCCATCTGGATATTAAACAAAGAAAATTAATATTTATTAACCACTTGTCGTGGTCCTACATTGTCTCATTTAATACACTAACTACACAAAAGCTACGATGGATCCTACTTTACAGATAAAAACCATTAGGTAGAATTGGGGAACAGCAAACTTCCAGGGCAGAGCCAGGATTGGGCTCCAAATTGGAGTGACTTGAATCTTTTTTTTTTTTTTTCCTACTAGATTCTCTCCCCCTCTGTCAGGGGTGCCATGGGCATTTCTTTCTGTGAAGCAGAGAGCAACACAGTACACAGTCTCAGAGTTAGAGTCACCTCCTTCCAAACGCAGCAAGACTTCTCTGTGGACAAAGCCTATCATAAGGTGCAGTAGAAGACTTGAATTGTTTGCTTTTTACAAGGATTAACTCCAATAATCTGAAAACAAGGCAATAAACAATGAACTTTCCTGACTGGTTCCTTCAAACTTTCTATATAAAAATATTCTCTGCTGTTCCAACAAGATTACAAAGGCTGGCCACAGATCGGTAATAGATCACTGATCTCCCAGTGAGTTAAAAAAAAAAAAAACACATTTAATGCCTGAAAAAAGGGAAGGATCTCATACCGAGGCAACGTCCACAAACGCTCTTGTGGCTCAGCATCCCTAATACACATCCCATGATTGCAGTAAATGCCTATTTTCCAGTAAAACATCTCTCTTCAAATCCAGCCAGCATCCCGTACCTTGGCCCCGCCTGCTCCTGCAGGTGCACCTGGCATCGGCACTTAGAAGTCTCTGCTCTGATTGTCACCATTACCACATCAAATGGGACTTCAGAATAATAATCTCTGATCTTCGGATTAAATTGAGGATTTAGGTCCAAGTGTGGGTGTGTAAAGATTTGCTTGATGTAGCATATTGTGTCTGCATCTGATTTAAAATAAGAAAACGCAAAAGCCATATCAAGGAAAATGTTACAATTTAAAAGCCTATATTATTACAATGTTTTATTCTAAATTCTCTGAACAATTTCAGTCATCACTGCTGCCTGTCCACTCAGCACCTTGGCCATAGTGGATGGATGGCTTTAGCTGGGCTTTCTATTTGTCAAATATTGTAGAATCTACATATAACAGTTACCGACTTCAGTGTGTGTTTCATAAATGAACTCCTATCCTTTCTCTATCCTTGAAAATTTAAAGGCACACAAAGTGAGGAAAAGGACTCTCCTGCGAGCTGAGAACATTTTTTTCCAACATCTATGGCATCTATCAGGCAATTGTGCAAATGGGACAATGGCTTTGTAGGGACGGTGACAGAAGAAAAGCAGCAGCCATAAGGAAAATTTCTTCAGGGGTGGTGTCATTAAATTACCATTAATTTGATATAGTAGCTTATGTGAAGTAAGGTAGAAAGGATGTGAACTCCGGCATTGTAACTAAACTCACAGATAGACATGTTCACAAGAGCATTGTAACACACCTCTTTCCCCCAGCCACCGCCACATGAGACAAAATCCAAGAGTGGAATTCTATGTCCTGTTCAATTCTGCTCTAGAATGTAACTTCATGTCATCAGTTCTAAGAAATTAAAGAAGTCTTTCTTTTTGCTAGCCCAATTTTTGTAGCAGTATCTCGGTAAGAAAAAAGCAAAATAGCTTTGAGGCGCAAATACCAGCCCACTAAATTAAATTTAGTTTTTATATTAGGAAGGAACAAATTACCCAATAGATTAGTAAAATGCTTTCCAAAAATATCAACAGATATTTTTCCATTAATTATTTTTGTTGCCCACAAACTGCCAGCAGAAGTAAGCATAGAAAACTCTATAGAAATCAGGATCTTTGCATATGAGCGATCTGTAAGAACAACACTGGGCCTCGCTGTGGGAACTGTAACACTCAACTCAGAAGCTGGGCATGGTGCAGGCCTGTGATCCCAGCACTCTCCGAGGCTGAGGTAAGGGGGTGACAAATTTGAGCTCGGTCTCACAATACAGAGGCTGTATTCACAAGAGCCTGTCTCAAAATAAAAAAGGGCTGGGTATGTAGCACAGTGCGAAAGCACTGGGTTCAGTTTCCAGTATCCCAAGGAAAGAAAAGAGAAACAAACATCAACAACGAAAGAACAGCCCGTTCCTAAAACCAAACAAAAACCCCTTGAATTTACAGGAAGGAGGTTATTCCACTGTCTATTCCTCTACTTTTATATAGGCACGAGACGATTTTCAGAGAATCAAATCTGATTCGTCTCCATTTTTTGTGGTTTCTCGCCACTTCCAGAGTTACATTCTAGCTCCACAGACGGCAGCCAAAATGCTTCCCGAGCTCTTCCTGTGCTCCTCTCCATTCGCCTCCCCCATCTTGTTCACTTGTGCTTCAGTCAGACCACAATTACTGTATTTCTTTGATGAATATGGAAATACACCACTAAATACATGGCAGTGAGCCCCGTAAAGCTCTGTGGATGACTTCGTCCAGTTCTGAGCACCAGGGCTCAGAATCGCTGCCATCTCTCAGGAAAACAATAAAATTGAATAAACCTCTGCATTTTTATACAATAGTCTATGGTTTTTCTCGCCCTGTAGGAAAAAAAAAGGATTTAAGCATAAATTAAGAAAAAATAATGTTAACGCCTATATTATAGCTTTATTTTTATTAAAAAATCTTACTAGAAATAAAAAGTAGTCAATTCTGTTGAATAACAGTAGATTGGGCAAACTCTTTACTTAATTTTACTTATTATTCAACAAATAACAAGTCAACTGAAGAATTTATTTAGAGTAGCCTGTATTTAGAATTTTAATAATCATAGAAACTTCTGAAATTGTCTTATAATAAAAGAGAAAATGTACAATGAAGGCATGACTTTTGTTACTAGAACTTATACTGAAAGAGATCTTAGCTTTTAATTTAAACTCAACTGGTTATTAGTAAAATGTTCATTTTTTCATCCAAGCTTTCATTCCCATTCTAACCAGTGTCTGAGCCACTGTGATAAATTCGGTAAAAATAGGCTACTATTATAATAAGTCTTGACTCAACTAGATGCTATGAACTCAGAGTAACACTAGACACACTGGAGTTGGGCCAGGTTCTTTTGTGGTTGGCCTCTGGGGTTTCCCCCAAGATCCTCGTGTCCCTATAGATGCTGTGTAGTGTTGGGAGATAGGCCCGGCTGGAAGGGGTGGATGCTTGGGATCTGACCTGGAGGGGTGTTTGTTGGTTCTCTTGTTCCTCCTCGACTTGGCTCTGTTCTGCCATGCTGTGGATAGCTGTCTCCAGCTCTGGCTATGGCCTTACACCGGCCCCATTTCTTTCACCATTTCCCAGTGGTCCACAGATAAACAGACTGTAAACTTTCCGAAACTGTGAGCTAAAATAAATCTTTCCTCCCTACTTTGTCCGTGTTGGGTATTCTGTCACCGCAATAAGAAAGTAACGGAGACAGGTACTGTGCTTTCAGGAGAACCAATGGCTAGGCACAAAGGAAATGTAAATATTTCAAGTACATGTCTGTGCTCAAGACTGGTTAAGTGAATACCAAAACCATGGATTGTTCTCCCTCAAAATAGAACATAGAAGATACGATTTTAATTATTAGTAGAGTATATTTTATTTAAAAATGTAATGGGTTTATTTCCTTGCAGTTCACAATTTTTTACCCTCCTTTTTAATTTCACTTAAATAATCACAGCTCTCCTTGGAGCTTATATTCATTATAAAATGCCTCAATCCTATTGGAGACAAAAATAAACGTGCAATCATTTCCTTAGTGAGATTCTCTGAAGTGCCTTTTTGGATTTCTTAAGAAACTCTTCTCTTGCAGCTTGGGCCTGTATCGCACACCCTTCTTGACAGTTGATTTACTCAGACATCATCAACTTCATTTGAATTATTAACATTGCTGCCTACAAGCATCTGGTGTTTCCTGGGCATTTTCCCATCCCTGTCCCAGCATGTCTCAGGCCAGCCTACCTTAGATCTACAGGAAATGCAGCCTGGGGAATGATGGCAGCAGGCTGCTTAATCTATCTGGCAAGTATCTGGGAAAGCCGTTTGAAGTTTTGGCTGATTTTAATGGATTTCTTTTAACTCCTAAATTTTATTACTCTCTGGAGGGATAATTATAATTCATATTCAACCCATAAACAGCCTGAAATCTTGAAGATAAACTCACCTGTTCAGAGGCATCATCAATTAAAAAAAATCTCATGCAGTAGAAGCAGGATGATTAAGGAAAATCTAAGTAGTACTAGTTCTTTTTTATCAATCGGAAACCATAAAAATGCTGAAGAGCTTATTTCACACATTTACCTGATCTACACAGTTACCTGGGATCTGAAAACAATGAGGCTATTTGGTGCAATTGTTTTATTTGGAAAATGAGAATACAGATGCCCAAGGAAGTTGCTTTCTTGATACCGTCTCCAGCCCCGGGCGTGGCACAGACCAGATGCCCAATTAGGATTTGTTTGAATTTGTCTCCTAGTTTTTTCATGTTTTTCCCCACCATACTCAAAGTAATAGTATTCTAGGAGAATGGGAAGTCGTTATTCTTTTGGAAATAGGGGATTGGAAGGTAGCTGCAGGATGGCACAGCTTATGTAATACGTGTTCGCCTTTAATTGTCAACAATTATTTATCTTTGTCACCTTGACAAGAAACGTATGTGCACAAAATGCTCAACTTCATTGTAAACCTTAAATTTTGCGCTTATACATATCAATAAAATGGGGAAAAATAAATAAAATTGTTTCAATTGAATGCATTTGCTTATTGTATTAAATGTTATTATTACATTACTTCCCAATCTACCAGGTTTTTGTGATAATCTTAAAATATAAAGAGTGAATTTGCATTTTACAGAAGAACAAATTATGTTTTATTAAATTAGAAGAATTTTTAGTATTTATTTATTTTGCTGCATTAGGCACTAAATACAGGGCCTTAGCTTTGAGTTACATCCCCAGCCCCTCTTTGTTGCTTACGTGGGACAGAGTCTCGCTAAGTTGCTAAATTGCTCAGGCTGACCTTGAACTTGCAATTCTTCTGCCTTAGCCTTCCACAGGCTTGTGTCACCCGTCTTGGCTATAATTTCCATTCATATAAAAAGTTTACTAAGTCAATACTTTCTAACTATTGTTTTATTGGGATATTTTATTTGTGCAAGATTAAACTTTAAGTGCGTGTTTTAATACCAAGTATAGGCAGCTAGGTAAGTATAGGTATATTTAAAAAGTATACACCATCCAAAAAAGCTTACTGTATAGAATTCTTATTTTTGCAACATACATTACTGGATATTAAGAAAATCAATCAACTAATTTGAGCAAAGAATCGGAAGACCCATCTTTATGTTTCAGCTCAGACTCTGTAATTTTGAAAAAGTCAGTTAGACACTTCAGAAAAATATATTTACAATATTATCGCAGTAATCCCAACCAGAGTGAAAAATATTTTTAAATTTAAAGTTTACATAAATTTACCACGTACCCATTTTTCTTTATGATGCCTTGGTATAAAAAATAACAAGAATTAAAAAAATAAATTGAAAATTGGCTAGAAAACTCTCAACTATTATAAAGAAAATTAGACTCACGCGCTCCCCCTTTTGGCAACACCAAGCTAGAAAACAATTGTTCCAGCCTGTGAGATCCCCTAAGGACCAGTGTGCAAGGTGATAACTACGTGTCTTCCACTCTATGGACCTCTAGGATAGATGATAGAATCTTTGGTCCCTCAAGGTGAGTCTATAAGTCATTTCCTTTAAATAAACAAGAGATATAACACTTCACATATTCTTTTATGCAAAAATGAGAGATACAAATTCAAACATACATAGAATTTCTGGGCTAGAGGTGTATCTCCATGGTTCGAGTACTTGCCTCGCAGATTTGACCCCCTCTGGGTCAGCTGGGCAGAGGCTGAGGCAGAGGAAAATTCCTGAGTTTGAGGCTAGCCAGGGCTACATAGCCAGTTCAGTATCAATCTAGACTACAGAGAAAGACTCTTGTCTCAAAATCACTAATCAACCAATCAACCAATTTCAAAATGTGCTTAAAATAAATTAGCAGATTAAAGATTCCTAATTATGATAAAATAATTATTTTTTCGAGGAAGGGCTGTCTAAGTTGTCGATGATGTTGCTGGAACATTTTAATCTCAACTCACCATGACTGCAATGTGCAGTATTTTCATTCATGATCTGTGGAACAGCAGCTGAAATCAAAATTAAAATAAAAACAATTAAAGACACGTATTTAGTTATGTCAGACATTTTATTATTTAGCTTTTATTATGCCACTGAGCATTTGTAAATAAATCTGACAACTACAATAAAACCAAAGTTATTTGACCCAAAGCTCAAATGAGTGATTATTTCAAGCATAAAATATTACAGGAGAAAATAAATGGTGCAAATACCATTCTTTGCCTGAAAGTAATTTCCTGAAGTTCCTTCCAGTTCTCTGATCCTGTGAGTATAATTTCCCAAATCATTAGAATTCAGAAAGTCTATCTTGTTGGTTCCATAACTTATTCTATTTCAAAAGGAACTGCTCTCTAATACATATGTATGCGACAAATGAAAGAATATAAATATGCAGAGTACTTTAAATTACTCATTTAAAGAGCAAAATAATAAGAAAGGACAATGTGGTCATAATACCCATTTATTTATCAGTAATTCTTCACTGGCCCTAGCAATTTATTCTGTTGAACTGGAATTATAGCGTGCTTCAAATTTATCTAAAAGGCTTGAAAATACAATTTGTTGGGCCTCACTCTGAGATTCTGATTTAGGAGATCTTGAATCTTTCACCTTCAGGTAATGCGGATGCCATTGTTGGAATTGGGGTACAGAGAGAGTCAATTCACTGAATTAAATCCTGGTTTGTGAGAGGTAAGACATGAACATTTTATTAAAAAGAAAAAACCACATGAACACATGGTGAGTTTAAATAAACAAATGGGTGAAACTTTCTTTCATGCTTGTCTTTTTAAAATTAGAAATATTTTCTTACAGAAGAATCTCAAAAGTTCTCAGAATCTCAAATATTAGGAAAAAAAAACATGAGAAAATCGGTAAACCAAAGACATAAAATAAAAATCTTCAATACTTTCTTTTTGGAGTTCATGTTGCTCACAGCCAATTATTACGCTAAAAATATGCCTTATACATCATTCATGTTATAGTTTTTCATGATTTTGCAATAGATTTCTAGAATTTCATTGACTATGACTTCTTTTGGCAATAATGGTGGTTTCTAATATTTTTATTACCAAGTTATTTATTTACAATTTCGTCTACATTCCTAATTATTTCCTTTGAGAAACTCTCCAGGTGTTGAATTTCTGGTCTTTAAAGATAGCTTTGACAGTTTTTCTTAAATTCTATAAATGGCACTTTAATGTTGCTCTAATTTGTATGTAAAACTGTAGTATGAGAATATTTGCTTTTCTACACTTCTCCCAACTGTATTATCTTCAAGAAGAAAAATCCAATTTTGAGGGAAATATATACTTATTTTGTTCAGGCCCTACCTATTTTTAGGTTGAAATAATTGGGGCTGCATGCTTTTACCTTTTTTACTTTCAATTGCATTGAATGATGCTTGTAGTTTTTCAGTGTTTTCATCTTCCACAAAAGAATTCCTGCAAATACAATGCAAAACACTCTAGATCAAAGAAATGCACAAAATTCATGGATATTACATAAACTGTATTACCTTTCCTTCTGTGTAGGCAGAAGCATTTTGATAAAGACAAACATGTAAACATCAGTCCCGAGCACTAGCCACCAAACCTTCCATGAGACGGGAGAGAATCTCACCATATCTAATTAGTAGATGAGCAGTGGAAGAAATCAAGGCAAAAAAAATCACTCTTCAATCAAAAGCTAAGCTACTACAGAGAAAAGTGATCCTTGTGAAATCTCTGGCTAAAGTTACATGGTAATAACGAAGCAAAAATCCTTAGAACTCCAAGACACCACCTAAGAAGAACATACACAGAATTTGAGACAACTAAGAGTAGCACCAAGTGACTGATCTAGCCAACGCTTCTGCCCTTGAACTCATATGAGCAGAACTGAGTGGTGCAAGTTAGTTATGTCTTGGCGTGTTCATTTCATGTTCTCTGTGCATAATTAGCTAAATGCTTGTCACAGTGCCCTCTGAATCCTAAAGTTTGGGATCAACATAATCTAAATTGCAGACAGAAACAAAGAAGATGAGGCATAATGGTCTGACATGCTGGTGAGCCTTTATTTTCACTCCAGAAACCCAGAGATAACAATATTTGCTTTGCCTCATGTTTTGGTTGGGATCTGGAGTGTCCCCCCAAAGCCTGGTGTGCGTATGGATACCATATAATGTTGGAAGGTGGGGCCTGGCTGGAAGGGGTGGGTGCTTAGGTTTTGACCTGAAAGGGTAGCTCCAATCTGCCTCCAAGACTTAACTCTGTTCCACCTTGCCGTGAGGAGCTCTGTCTTCAGCTCCAGCCCAGCCCTACCACATGGCTCTACCATTTTTCAGCCACCTTCCCATAAATGGAATGTAACTTCCTGAAACTGCAAGCTAAAAATAAACTTTCCCTCCCCTAATTCATATTTGTCAGATATTTTTGTCACAACTAAAAAGTAACTAAGACATTTCACAAGAACAATTACATAAAATGCCTGCACTAAATACCATTTTAAACTATTTATTGTCCCAAATACAGTGCTGGGCCCTATAATAGACTAAGTAAGAAAAGGCATATTCAATTCATTTAAAATGTAAACAGATAGCAAATTAAGGAGAATCAGGAAATTAAATGTATTTCTTATGTTGGAAAGTGTAGCAATATTTCTGCAGATTTGTTTCTAAAATTCTTTATTGTATTTTGTATGTACAATAAAAGAATTCAGGATGAAAAACAGTCATGTCTTTAAATTATTTTAAAGTAGTTCTCACCTTAAAAGAAATAGAGAGGCTCATAAGGCAAGCGCAATGTTAGATATATTTAGTTGATGTTTAATCAGAACCTACACTAATTAAAATCTAAAAATCTCAAGATGTTTGTGAAGCAAACTTTCAGGCAAATTTTGCAACAAACACAACCTTGAAATCCACATACATGGCATTTTTGAAACATTACTATATTAATGAGATGAGATGCTTTGTCTACAAAGCCATCTTCTAGTAATTTCTTGGATAATGTTGAGAATAAGTTATTGATTTTGAATCCACGTGGGTTTTCTTGGGAAGTCTTTCCTTAGTGTATAATGCACATGCAACTTTATTTCTAATAATGTGAAAATTAGCAAATGCTGCACAAACATGTTTTCAAAATTTCATTTCATTTAAATTTACACTAAAACCATTGATACTTCTGGATTTTGAGCCTCAAGGCACATACATAATTTATTTACTTCTGTTGCCTTTCTGACTTTATCTTGCCTCACCTTGTTGCTAGAAGCGATTGATATTTATTTAAAAGGAAGGTTGAAGTCACTAGACTCCCCAGATAGTGTAGATGTATTAAACTGGCTCATTCTGTAGAAAAAAAAAATCCTGAAGTGACCTTGGAAAGATAAGAACAATGTCAGTCCTCCTGCCTAGGTGCTGTCCTGAATTATGTATGAGGAGCCTAGGATCCTGCCCCGCCCCCGTCCCCCCCCCCCCTCTATTTTATCAGCTGGGCAATCTATCAAATAACCCAACTTCTTAGAATTTTAGTTTTCTCATCTGGAAAATTATTCAATATCATGCACCTTCCTTGCAATGAGGTATGGATAATTATTTAATATGCATGTGCTCACAGGCAAGCTTATAGAGAACTCAAATTAACTACTTTGCAAAAAAAAATTCTAGGGCTGGAGGAATGGATCAACGGTTAAAGTGCTTGCCTAGCAAGTGCTAAGTCAAACTCTATGTACCAGAATTTGATTCCCCAGCACCACATAAACTGGGCATGGGCAGCACACGCCTGTAATCTCAGCACTCGGGAGGCTGAGGCAGGAGTATTGTCATGAGTTCAAGGCCAGCCTGGGCTTCATAGTGAGTTCAGGAGCAGCCTGGGCTTCAGAGTGAGACCCTGTCTCAAAAAACAAAAACAAAAAAAATTTCTAGAAACAATATACTGGTTGGTTTGGGATAATATGTAAAATTCACTTATCTCATTGTTAAATTAAATAAGACTCTCAAACATGTCTTACTTTTTCCCTAAAAGAAAGAAATACATTATTACCAAAACAAAAAGGATCCTCCGAAGGCTTAGAAACAAAACAAAACAAAAAAAAAAAAAAAAGAAAAGAAAAGTGCATTGATATTTATTGCCAATTTGTGCAATAGAGTTAGGCACATGGAAGCTCCTATTTGTAATCCTTCTGGAATAATACGTGTCGGGAGCACAATTCATGTTTTACAGATGAGGACAGTGAGCCTCAGAAGGGTCAGAACTTTCCTTGTCATAATAAAGAGACTCCAAAGTTGGAGTGTGTGTGTGTGTGTGTGTGTGTGTGTGTGTGTGTGTGTTGCTGGCAAATGAACCCAGGTCCTTTGCACTAAGTTACATTTTCAGGCCTTTATTTTTTTTATTACTATTTTATTTTATTTTACCTTCTTTTATTTTTGCTTTCAGGTAAAAATAAATCACTATGTTGGATCACTATGTTGCCCAGGTTAGGCTCAAAATTGG
>PVKB01002705.1:0-257479 GCA_004027205.1 Ctenodactylus gundi | reverse complement strand
CGGCGCCCCAGCCCCGCCGCTGCCCGGGTTCGCGTCCCGCCTCGCCCCTCCCTGCTCTCACCGGCGCCGGGCGTCCGCCGGTCCCCGCGGCCGGTGGCCGCAGCCCAGGCGCAGCGGGGACGGCGGGGCAGAGGGCGCACCTGAGGATGCGAGCTGGCCCTGGACTGCCTTTCCACCCCCAGGTGATGAGTGCGGCCGGGACCACGGAAGATTTAACAAGCAACCGGGGCCTCCGTATTGAATGAAAGACCCCGTGCGCAGGCATCACCATGAACACGAGCAGTAAGTGGATCCTCCTCTCCTTTGCCATGGGAACAGGGGTGGGGGCGGGAGGCACCGGAGCCTGCGCCGGGCTGCCTGAAGGAGGAAGGAAGCCTGGCCTCGGCGCGGACACCTGACCCCCGGCTCCTTCTGGTGCTTTCTGAGCCCCCTGGCAAAGGGAAGGCGTTTGGGGCTGGCTTTTCGCGAGGAATGTGCTCCTGTTTGATCAGCCGGCGGCTGGTGCCTCTGCCTGGAAGGCTGCTGTCTCCTTCTAGCCACGCTGGGAAGGCCTGGGAAGCAGCAGCGTGGCCATTGTCTGACATGGGGGCTCCAGCGGACCTCCCTGCCCACACCTGGAAAACCATGGAAGCCCTGCTGGTTCCAGGGCTGGGAAGGACAGGGAGGTTGACTTGTGGGCTGACATGGACAGGCAATGGGTAGAAAAGAACAATTTGATAAACAGACCCTAGGAAGCAACCTTTGGGCCTGGAGGCTGTGGAAGAACCAGCTCCTGTGCCCCTCAACCTGGTGAGGCTGGTGTCTCCCCTACCTACGAGCCGTTTGGCCACCCCAGGAAGGAGAGAAAGGGCTAGCCCTTTGGGCAACAGCTGCCTTGCAGAGCAACAGACATTTTGCTTCTGGGCTGGGCCTCAGCTCCTGAGAAATGTTTTCGGCAGTACAAGGAGACACAGTCTCTGTCTTCACTTCGGTCTCTGTGAGCATGGGCACTCGCTAGATCTGTGGCTGGGTGATGATGCCCTGGAGGGCACGGTTGGGTTCAAGTGTCACTCTCTGTTCTGCTTTTAGCTTGGCTTGTTTAGGCCCCTCCAGCATCAGGTGGGGTGTGGAGACCAAGGACTCTGCCAGACGTTCTCTTACCTAGATTTATAACTTTGTTCTTCGTCCCAACTTTGCATCCCAGGCTGCTCATCTGTTAGCTCAAAGATCCTTAAATTACAGATCGTTCTAATCTAAGAACCTACTTTTTTTCTGGAAAAACTACAGCTGAGCAGCAAGGCCAGAAAAATCAGTATCTTATTGAGTCTGTGTCCAGTCAAAACTCACTATTTCCCCACCCTCCCCCCATCTCAAGGCCGTTGGCATAGGGAAGAGAAAAACAAAGCACAAGCCCCTGAGATGGAAATGAAATGTATTTATTTACTATGTGTTTGTATGACTCATCTCCCTGCCGTCTTCCTTTGTGTATTACATATCTATGCTAAGCAAGTGAGTGAGGCAGGACTCCCGGCCTCTTACAGCCACAGAATTTTGCCTCTTGCTTTTGATAGTCTAGAATGATGTTTTGGCTCCATACCAGACTTAAGAAAGAGCAAAATCCCTTAGACCCTGTCACCTATTGGTCACATGTTTGCATCTGTGTGCTGCCAGACAAATGAAGATGTGAATTTGCCTGTCACTTTCTCAGTATCTCTAGAGAAAAATAATATTTATGGAAGACTTTTCCCACCAAAGGATTGAAGAAAAGGATGGCTCATCGATTTTTTTCCAAGGGGCTAAGAAAGGCAATAAGCAACTGACAGTATCCCCTTCCCCCTTGAAATTCCAAAAAACTCTTGTCCATTTAGTAATGCTGAGTATTCCCGACAGAAGGAAGCAGAGATTTCCTTTTTCTTTTTAAAGATGTATTAATAGAATTGAATACTGCAGAAGATGAGGACTGACAAAATGCCATTCCAGCTACATCTACTTTTTCTAAACAAGGAGTGTGTATTTTGCAAGAGTGGTAGAAAGCAAACAGTAGACAGGCTGAGGCTGCCTTGGGAGCTCCTGAGCTTCCCAAAAAAAGGAGATGCTTCTCTGAAGGGACCACTGGGGAAACACTGTGGAGAAGACTCCAGCTCAGGGATGGGGAACAGGACCTGACCACCACTGAAGTTTCCCAACTCATACAGTCTGCTTCAAAGACAGTAGAAATTGAACTGCACAGGACTGATAAGGTCATCGATTTCCAGGGACAGAGCATAGCAGAAGGTCCTTGGCTAACCTGATCTAAGCAAAAAATGCGGCCCTTTGAGATGTATAATCATTAACCTAATTCTTATGCCTGAAATTGTCCCTGACTAAAACTCTTCCTTGATGTTTCTTGTATTTTCAGTTATGGGGTCCTCAATCCTCCTCCCTGCCACTGGCTAGGGTCTTCTCATACTGGCTCTCCTAGCTCTCCGTAGATTCTCTCATCCAAGCTCTGGCATGGGTACCAGTGTAGTAGGCGAGACTTTGTAGCTAATATTCAGCAACTTCAAGTCATGCAGTTAATTGCTGGGTTGTGAAAAGTGCCTAGATGTGTGATGTATTTGACAGCGAGTATGGGTATACTTTCTAATTCATAGTGCAAATGCCAGCACTGAAATGCAAGAGAAGCATGAATTGATTGTGAAATTCCTAATCACATTGTGTGAAGAACAGCATGAGGCTGTGGCCACTGGGCAGCTAGAGGAGTTGATGATGGTCAGGCCTTAGAATCAGGAATCCCAAATTATACTCTTTTTAAAAAATTAGCAATATGGTCTTCAACATGGTCGTCTCATCTGCAAAACTTAGAATGGAGTGGAAACTAAAAGTTAATGTTTTGTTTAAAATACAGAGTGAGGTACCTTAGCCAGGGATGTGGCTGGCATCATGTCAGGATGTCATCACTCTGGTGGTCCTTGTGTCCATTGTTGCTTTCAGGACATTAGAGAGCAGGTTACTCAACTTCTTGGGTGTTGCACCTTCAGCAGGAATGGAGAAGCATACCTGGATTGTGATTTTTGAAGATTAAATGAGATTATAAGGAAATGTTTTGTGAACATGTATAAATTGTTTTTATTTATAAGAAACCCATTTCACACTGATGAAAACTGAAGAGTGCCCAGTCATGGACTCCTGCGTGTGAATTTTAGTTTCACCAAGTATTTTCTTCTGAAGTCTCTGAGCATTGGCACACTGATCGGCAAGCACATGGGAGAAACCGATGATTCGAAGCTGGTGGGGTGGAGTGGCAGGCAGACCTGATTTGATGTAGCAGGTGATGTCTGTCCCTTGGAGTCAATGAGGGAGGAAGAAAGAGGGTTCTTGGAGCAGGAAACAGAGGGGGGAGCAGGCCATCCAATGCTCCAGGAAGCCTCCCTTAGGTGAAGGACGTTAGGGGAGAGGACAAGAAACAAGCTGTCATTGCTGATTTGTCTTCTACAAGGTGGTTCCACCATCCTCCTGCATATTCCTCACCTAATTTCAAGGAGATCTGTCTCGTGTCCTGCTGAAGCATCTCCTAACTAGACTTCCTTTGTCCAGTTCACCCCTCTAATCACACCCCCACATCACCCTCTGTAGCACCTGTGCGGCCTATCATCGCCATACTGCATATTCTCCATGTGCCAACCTCACTGTCACATTTGCCCTAAGGGCCTGCTCCTGCTGACTTCACTGCACTGTTCCTCCTTTCACCTGAAAGCCTTCTTCCCCACAGCACCTGACCCTCTGCCCATTTCCACAGTCCACTAGACTGACCTCCTCACCCTCTAGAGCTGCACAAACCCTCCCTAACCACCTGGTTCTGATAATGTACCCGTGAGACACAGTGCACCTTGGTACCTCAGAGCCTGATTTCTGTCATTATCCAGTCATCTGTGTTGGTCACTCCATTGAAGCCCATCTCCCAAATCAGCCAACTCCATACAGGCTGTGGCACACAGCCCCCCACAATGACACATTTTGGGCTATCTTCATTCTGGTTTGTATTTTGGCCACTTCCATGGCCCAGACCACTCACTCACACTTCAGAGCCATGAATACTACCCATCAAATGTGCCTATTCTTAGACAACAATAAATATTTGGTTATTTTCTGTCAATGTCTCAAGTTCCTGTGTTGATAACCAGAGCTCTAAAACCAAAACACATTAAGTTGACCCAGTGTGCCAGAGGCTCTGAACACTGGAGTGAACTCCCTGGACCATATAACTTCATGTTCCTCATTTGAACCCAAACTCCCACTGCCCCTGATTACTACGGCTTTCCTGTGTGTAAAACCAGGGCTGGCTTGTCCTTGGGCTAGAAGAGCATCCTCTGCACCATGAGCAGTGATACCAGTACATTCTTTCACTGCATAGGTCTCCTCCTGCCTCTGGGCCCTTCAATGGTCTTTATCATGGATTGTCATGCTAGCAAAGTGTTTTTGGAGTAGACTTTGTTTTGTTTTGTTTTGTTTTGTTTTGTTTTTTTAAAAAAAGCAGACTCAATGACCACATTAGCCTACAAAGGTGTCATAGGACAGTAAGAACCTGACTTTGGAGTAGAGGTTCCTGAGTTCAAATTCAGAATCTATCATGAACAGAGTAGGTTTCTGAGCCTGAATTTCATCATATAGGAAATGGGAGTATTAAAGTGAAAAAGCACAGTTTTTGTACTAATTGAGCTGTTACTATCAGGAGAAATTGACTGTCATTGGATCTCCTCAGTAGAGGTGAATCTCAAGTTGATTTGGCCTTTGAGTAAAGCAAGGTTCTGAAATGACAGCGTCGTCAGAAGTAAGTCCTTGGGAAATTTTCCTCTTTCTGGTGTACCAGTTAGTGTGAAATTTTGATGTAGAAAAGTCAGAATCTTCAGAAAGGTATTAACATATGTGAACTAAGTAAAACAGTCAAGGTAGGAAGTTAAGATTCGAACTGAGAGGCAATCGTCCTAGTTCAGAAAATGTGTAAGAGTCGAGGCTTGGGTGGTCATAAGATAGAAACAAAAGGAAAGATAGTTTATAAAATAAAGACCACATGTCCTAGCTTCTAATTGTATTGTGAAATGAAGTTAAAAAAAAATGGCAGGCTGTCTCAGGTAGGCGTGTGGCAAATTGATGGGTGATTTGAATGGAGTGCAACAGAAAAACTCCACAGTGTGTGGGAAGTGCAGGAGAACAAGAAAAGGGAAGCAGGGATGGCCCCTTACTGCAGCCATCAGCCAGGAGAGTAGTGGAGGGAACCAGGGACCTAGCTGGCCATGAGTGAGAGCTGATGGCACCTGTGGCCCTGGCTCCAGAAAGGGAAGGAATTAGGGCATACTATTGTTTCTTTTCCCTCCTTCAGCATTGGCTCATTCTAACAGAAGTCACAGGGCAGTGGGCAGGCCTGTAACAGTCAGCATCCCAGGGCGCAGTGCAGGGTGGGGCAGAGGCAGAAGGGACCCGAAGGGCTACAGCTCAGCATAGAGGACCTGGCACGGGAGTAAGATGAGTTTGCTCTGCCATTGCCATTTCCCCAATCAAGTGTTCCAAGTTTTCCCAAAGAAAAAAAATCCATTATAAACATACACGCAATAGAATGCCCTCTCAAGAAATTCTAAATCTGTAAAGCAGACAAAAGCAAAGTGATCGTATAGCTCATGAGGGTAGAGTTTTTGTGTGTTTGTTGAAACAGTGCTTCCCAAATGAATGAAGCAGGTGTTGACACATGATTACTTAAGACTTTGGGGGTGGGGGAGGGGAAGGTTAGAGGAATAACGTAAGCAACAATTTTTAAGTCATCCAAAGTGAACATAACGCATCTCTGACAATCACAATGTGATTTCAAGAGCCCTTGGATTGCGGAAAGGAAGTTATATCCATTCTGAGCTCCAACTTTCCTATCTGGCAAAAGCATTATCTTGCTGAGATAGCATCTGCTATGGTGAGCGGTCAGTACTGGCTCTCACGCAGGCTTGGCCAGAGACCATTGTGAAGGAGTAGAAAACAACCAAAAGTGTGGAAGCACCCATGACTTTGAGGGTTTTACAGTTACACTGTCTTCCTGTAGTTCTTAGTGGCAGGACAGGAGCTAGATTGCTGGGTTTAAGTTCCATCCCTGCGCCTATGTGCTGTGTGTCTGTGGGCAAGTCACCTTCTGTGGTCCCAGTTTCTTATCGCTAAGGATAATCAGAGGGAGAAATAATAATAATAGTGTCCTCATGAGATTGTTATTGGAAATAAATAAATTTTGAAATCGTGAACTGCCTAAGTCAGTGCCTAGCACATAGTGAGTGTTCATTAAAAAAGTGCAAATAAGTCATGTATACTTGTTTGCTAGGGCTGCTGTAGCGACATATTATAATCTGAGTGGATTAAACAACAGAAATATATTTTCTCACAGTTCTGAAGGCCAGAAATCTGATACAAAGGTGTCAGCAGGGCTAGTCTTTCTGAAGGTTATAAGGCTCCAAACCAGGCTCAGTTCTCTCTTGAACTGACCATGCCCTCCCTGTCTCCTCAGATCTTCCTCATGTGTGTGCCTGAGTCCAGATTTCCCCTTGTGATACGGTACCCGTTGTACTGGACGAGAGCCCACCCTAATGACCTAATTTTAACTTGATTATCTCCGTAAAGACTATCTCCAAATAAGGTCACAATCTGAGAAACCAGTGCTGGGACTTAAACTCTCTGGAGAGAAACAACAATCCAATCCCTAACATTGTGTCTGTTAAGGAAACCTCGCTAGGAGGAGATTTCTCTCTAGTGTGGGTTCTCCTGAGTTTCAGCCACTTCCCATGGCTAGTGTAGGAAGCTGATAGTAACTATTAAATACAAGTGTCACAAAGGTTGTCTATCTGATCTTGTTTAAACATTAATTTTGCCACCCCTGATGAGAAGAATTGGGTCTTCTTCTTATGGAAAGAGGTCACACATACCAGATTGCCACCTGAAAGGACCACAGTGCACAGTTATTCTGCAGCAACACTCTCCCCACACCTATGCAGGTCACTGTACCCTGCTATAGTGTTTCCATAGCATAAGAGAATTCACAGGCATGGTGTTGGTTTTCAGTCTGCCTAGGTCCCAGGAATGTCCAACATGAAGAAGAATTGAATTGTTTGTTCACTCAATAAATACTTACTGAATACTAGTTCTGCACTAGGCATCATGCTGGAGGCAGGGCAATAAAGCCAATATGATTATTATATAGATGGGCAAAATGTGCCCCCTGGTGGCCAGCATAATGGGTCATGTTTTGTTGTCTCTATGCCAAGACTTTAGTAAATTTGAGTTACTTGTTGACACTGGGAACTTGGGAAATCAAAATTGGGACTTCTAACTTCCGTTAAACACAAAATATTACTAGAAGATTCTAACCCTATGTTCCTACACAATGACAGCTGGTAGGATTGGTGGTGTTGAATGGTGTACTTGTCTCTACTTTGCCACAGTTGCCTCTACTTTCTATTAAATTACACAAGGAAAAGTGGATATTTTTGTATGAAAGTGTAGCTGGAGGGATATCTCAGCAGTTAAATGACTTGTCTAGCAAGCTCAAGGCCCTGGGCTTGAGCACCTCATTACTGGGTATGATGGCTCATGCCTATAATCTCAGCACTCAGGAGGTTGAGGCAAAGAACTGTTGGGAGTTCGAGGTCACCCTGGGGTCCATAGTAAGTTCAGGACTAGCCAGGACTACAGAATGAGACTCTGCCTCAAAAAAAAAAAAAAAAAAGACAGAGTATATATACAGTGCCTTGCCACTATAGGCACTTGAATTTTTAAACTTCATCCAGTAGGTAATGCATACAACATAAAGAGTGGGCATGTACACCTTCACAGAGATGAGAAACTTCAGTTAATTTATTAATGATTGTGGGAGAAAGTTTTGCATGGAGCTGGCCATTGATCAACACTCCTGTGGTATTAAAGTCCCCAGGAAAGGAGCAGAACCCCACTTATGGTCCTTATTTCCCCAGCCAACTGATTCCTAGAAGGGTGATATCATATCCTGTTGGATACAGTTGGGCAGATAACAGGACAAACAATGTCTGGCTAGCACCTCCTGGAGACTGGCTTTGTGTCCAGGGAATCTAGCATGAAGAGATAAGACCCAGGGCAAAAAAGGCAGTTCTGGATCAATGATCCCAGCTCTGCACACCCTTTCCAGCCTAAAGGGGGGCATCCTGAGAGGCTCAACTATTCCAAGATTGTTCTGACATAGAAGACATACCTGGTCTGGTTGAAGACATCTAGACCACAGCATGTGCTCTGTGTCAGCAAGATCAGTTTAGATAGTTGCCCGCTAGGGAATAAGTGCTGCACCACCACGGCAGTGATTCCATATGGTTACCCAAGACCTTTCCTAGAGCATGATTCCTTCTGTTGATAGCAAAGTCCTCCCTGTTTTCCTGAAAGAAATCAGAATAGCAAGTAAGTCATAGAAAGCAAGCACAATGCCTGGTACACAGTGGGTGCTCAAGACCCTTGGGGAATAATTCACTAATGTGTAACCCACCATCTCCACTAAGCTGTAGGAAAAAGATAGATAAAGATTTTGCTACTAAGCTCTAGGTCTACCTTTCTGGCTATCTACTAAGATTCTTGTATGGATATCCCCAAGGCTCTTCAAATCCAACCTAAAATGTAATAAAGTTACTCTTTAAAAGACAAGGGGGAAAAGATCTGCTTGAACTCTCATGGAGCCAATGGATTGGTAGACCCTCCACACCTACCCAGTCACCTAAGATAGTGATCAGAAAGTAGTCCTCCAACATTTCCCCTTCCTCCACCCTCCAGGGTTGAGGCCATCGCCACATCTGGTTATTTCTACCAACATGACTTGATTTCTTCCCTCCTCAAACACTATCACTTCCCAGTGTCCATGATACCAGTCACAACAGCCATTGGAGTAAGTGGATGGGGGCAGAGGGTGGAAGGGTTGATCTCAGGATTAGAAGGTGATAACTGGGCAATATGTACTACTGGAAAATGTGATTTCAGGTTACATGAACAGGAGCAGGTCAGAGCACTGCTCTACAGAACCCTGATGGTGCTCTGTCTGAAGCAATCTTTTTAGGATAGACAGCAATCAGCTGCTGCATGCCCAGGAAGGAGTGACCAGACTGACGGAGGACTCAACCCCTGCATGGAATAGAGCAGTGAAAGACAGGTGGCAGACACCAGTGAGCCCCACACATTGCTCTGTGTCTGCCTGGGAGTGTGGCTGATCCCTCAACCATTTCACACAATGCTCCTGGGTGGTGCCTGGCTCTTAGACATCTCTAGGCTTCTTTTCTAAGTGTACCAGCAGCAGACAAGGGCTCTGCATTGCCACCCCAGGGATCGTGGGGCTGTGGTTACTGCCTGTGTGCAACATCCCCACCCCCTCTTGGCAGAATTCCACTCTCTGCTGGCTGTATCAGTTCCAAAGCTTCTTCCACGCATCTGCTTAATTTTGCGCAAAGCACAGGTCTTTCTCCATGGGCTGTTATCTCTTGCCCTCCACCAGCACCAGAGGGCCAATGAAATGCCTGCTTTGCAATGGTCTAATGACACAGTTGATCTATTTTAAGCACCTGAAGCACACTCCACCAAGTGCCAGTCTCCCCGCTGCAAGCTGCTGTCAGCATGCAGGAGCACGGGCTGTCTGAGGTCTGCTCCTCCACTCTGAGATCTGAGGACGCATACCAGAGATCCCATCTCTGCCCATCTGAGAATGGTCTGAGGCAACTGTAGCGTCGGATATTTTTACAGTTAGCGTGTGTTGTTCTGGAGGAGAATTTCCTGTGATGTCAGGATTCTATGGTGCAGCCACCCCAGGTAACCATAATTTCCCTCTTTCAAAGGGCAGAGACAAAACCTGGGACTGCCACATGCAGGGAGAAGGTACCTTGGAGAGAACATTTCTGGAACAGAGAAACCCAACCCCCATCAGAGATGGGGCTCAGACTATTTTTTTCCTCCTTCTCTTCCCAATCAAGAGACATTCTTTCCCAAGTGTAGCCTATCTGAATGCAAATGCATTATATATACTACTTTAATCCATACCACGATCCTATTGGAACCTTCCTGAACTATGTATCTAAAGAAGACACTTACATTATAATACATCTCATCATTCTTCACAGAAATAGACACAGTCAATTATTTTGTTTTTTAGATCATTGATTTTGTTTCCATTTCTTATTCCCTTCCACTGTAAGTCACCTGATGACCATAGGATAGGCCCACCTATCCGTTCACTGCTCAGGTCTCCAAGCACAGAATGGTGTTTGATGCAGAGTGGTGCTGCCTATGACAGCTTTTGTGGAACACAAACTGACCCCTTTATAGGCACTGACTTACATAACTTTCATGGAAGTCCTGTGAAGCAGACACCAATGTTATCCTCACTTTACAGAGAAGGAAATTGAGGCTCAGGGAAAAGACAATTCACTCCAAATCTCAAATTTAAAATAAATTATAGATCCTTAAGTGAATATATAAAAGGTCAAATTTAATGAGTAGTATTTCGATGTCCTCATTTTACATAAGAGGAAAATTAAGTTCACAGATAAACTGCCTGGAAAAGGTCCATGAGCCAAGAAGTATGGTGCAAGTGTCCAAGCCCTGTTTGTGTGTCCCTGAGGCCTCCTTCCCCCACTCCCTGCTCCTCCTCCTTGCCATCTTTCCCAGGTTGTCTAAGGCACCAGGAGAATGCATGGGTTGGAATGGCTAATCTTCCAGTTGGATGTCCTGGCACTACTTACTCATTCACTTGGGCAACAAAACAAATCTCCAGTCTCTACAGTACACAGAGCCTGAGATGTACAGAAAGGGGAAGCCTGACCTCAGGTTGCTTCCTCTCTGCCCCACAGTGGGAGACAGGCACACCCAAGACTGTAATGTGATGAAAACCACAATGACTAATGAGGTGGAAAGGAAGAGGAAGGAAGTGAAGAGGCCTTCCCTTTGGAAGTCCCAAGAGTGTGCCACTCGGTGTAGGCCTTGGAGTAGCGAGCAAACATGGAATAGGTCAGGTAGAGGGATAGATCGGTGTATTCACCCATTCTCTCTGGCAAGCATGCTACAAACACTTCAGTGCAACTTCTGGTCCTGGGCCCATGGCTAGGCACCGGGCACAGGGCAAAATGAAAAAGCATTTTTGGAAGGGTCAGGAAGACCAGCTTGTACATAAAGTCTATAGCAAGGGAGTAAGGCTGGGGAGTTGGCAGAGATCAGATCTTTGAGAATTCTATATGCCCAGCTAAAGAGTGTTTGTTACAGTCAATAGCCAATGAGGAGCCAGAGGAGGTTTTGAGCCAAGCAGTGACCCGACCAGAACTGTGCATTATTTAGGAAGCTTTCCTGGCAACACATACTTAATGCACCTCAGAGCCCAGAGGCAGTGAGAGGCCTGCAAGATGCAGTGGTGCCATGAGAGTGGATGAGAAAAGAAGTGAGGGCCTGCAGGGAGGATGAGCAGGCAGTGGCTCTGCTGCCCCACAGCACATTACTGTCACATCAGTGCCCTGTGCCCATGGGTGCACCTGCTATTTGGTTCTGGTTTCTGGACCTGTGCGAAGTGATACTTTAAAAGCTGGGTTACTGACCCAATCAAGAAGCCTGGGGAGTGTATTTGATAAGTGCTTGGGCTACAGAGCCAGACTGCCCGGGTTCACACTCTAGCTTGGCCACTTACTGGCTGTGTGGCCTCCAGTGACTCCAGTGACGTATGTAGTTATACTCCCCCTCTCAAAGCTTCAATCTCCTCTCAGGACAGGAGTCAGAGGTGAGCACTGACTGGATAAATGGATATCAGGCTTAAGTCAGTGCCTGGCATGCTGGATATACTCAGTAATGATTAGTAGTGATAGAAAAATGAAATATATTTGTATGTATTGGAAAAGCTTAAATGTACAAATTATTATGACATAATATTTTCATGATCATTCTACTGAGAAGAAGGACAAAAGTTATGCATGGCTAACTCAGGAATTTGCTAGCTGATGTTTAGGGCCTCCTTTATTATGTATCAGACCTTAATCTAAATACTTTCCATGAATAATTTTTTTCTGATTCTACGCATGAATCAGGGTTGAAATTAAGGGTATAGCAGACAATTCCAACTGAATAGGAAGCATTGTAGATCAGACCTGGGCTTAGAAAACTTCCTATAAAGGGTCAAATAGCAAATATTTTGGAATTCCCAGGCCACAAAATCTCTTTAGCATTAGAGTACAAAATGTATACAAATAAAGATAAGCCCATGTACCAATAAAAATTTATTTACAAATAACAAATAAAGGTGGAAGGTGGTTTGAGTCTTGGGCTAGCTTGCTAGCTACTGTGCCAGACAACCTCTAATTCCTCCAACTTTGAGATTCCAAGGGAAAAAAAAATGATTGTGGAGAAACGCCTAACCCCTCTAATCTATTTTACCTTGGACATCACAAGGGGGTTCCTTTCAAATATGATTTTTGAAAAGATAGACACAGAAAAGACCAGAGAACTGACTGTTCATACTCAGCATACACCCTAATTCACACTGTGGTGTTTTGTGATTCTTCTCAAATGGCCACCAAATACTATACACACTGGGATCTGCTGAAGAAGCTAAAACTACAGACCTCTCATTTGGGGGAGAAGGACACACATGACAGTTTTCCATAGCAATGCTTCAATATTTAGAGCAAAATTTCCTCCTATCCCTTTATTTACCTTTATGGCTCAAAGCCCACATTCATTTGCAAGTAAACATAGCTGACGCAGTTGTCTAGCGTGTTTAATCACCCGTCCTTCTGATTCTTTGCAAAATTTCACTCCTATCCTCTTGTAGTACTAATGGTTGTCAGTGTGGTATTTTGTCCCTACTCCAGGGGATGGCACCTGAGACAGACTAGCAAACCAGAGTATCCCATCTACTGTGGCACACACTGTGTTCTTCAATGGGCACAGATAGGCAGAGCATTCTCTGAAGTTGGTTAGGAAGACATTGGGAAGGGGTATTCAATCTATCAAAGTGCTGAGCTGAGGAGATGAAGGCCTGGATGTGCCAGGGGACATCTTGTCTAACATATGGAAAGAAGCCCTCTGAAAAATAGAGTAAGTCATATTCTGACCCTCTAGAAAAGCCCTGAATCCAACCCAATCTGAAGCCAGAGCTTTTCCCACTCCAGATCTCCCAGTGCTAAAAACTAACAGGTCCTATTTTTTCTTAGGTTACTTTCACTTGGATTTCTGTAAACTACCACTGGAATCATCTCGGCAAAGGCATTTTTAAAACCATTTCTTCCACTTGCAGTTAATCTTATATTTTCTCCATTTATCAAAATTCTATTGATCTCTAGTGTAAAATACTCTTCTATCTAGCTACCTCTCATTTGCCCATGAAGGGATTTTATTCCTTCTTATTAGTCCCTATTTGGTTTAAATGTTGGGGTCAAACATTCTTATGGTTCCAAGCCATTTGCTGTGAGTCAACATGGTCTTCATGTGCATTTCCTAGCATCCCTCTTAGATCGTCAGCCCCTTGGGGAAAGGAATCATGTGTCAGTCAGGTTGAACATAGCTGTCCCCCAAATGCCAACCATAGAGCCCTGAGTAGCCAGGAAGTTAATTCTAGACTCTACAAGCTCTGTGTGAATCTAACTTTACATGAATAATACCTTCCAAATGCATCTGTTTGATAAATTCAATATGGCATGAATCTACCAGAAGTATACTTAGATATAATACTAAAATATAGAGAGGTTTGCAGATATTTTTGACATTAAAAGGAGTCATGAAATTATCTGACTCTAGTTGCATGGCTGTGCTTATCTATCTATTCACATGGCTATGCATATATTTATAGAATATTTTGAACTCTATACTTAAGATGTGTAAACTTGACTCTGTGCAAGTACTGCCACAATACAAAGTAAAAATAAATTAGAGGTAAGTTGACAAGTCTATTTATCCCTAGTCCTATTACCAAACCCCTGTTAGGTCAATATATGAAAATCAACTCAGGATAGTTCTTCGATCTAGAAGAAAACAAAGTATTTTTATATGACCTTGAGGTAAGTAAGCAATGACTTCATAGAACACTAAAATCTTCCAAAAATGATAAGAATCCTGACACATCTTAAAAGAACCTATGCAGATGGTCAATAAGCATATAACAAAAGCTTGACATCATTAATTAATGGGGAAATGCAAGTAAAACTATCTGTTTGCACCCACCCAAGTAGCCAAATGCTTTATGTATTTCTGGTGAGAATGTAAAATGGTTGGAAAACTGTTGGATAATTTCATAAAACTTCAGTATGCATTTGCCTAGGATCCAGCAATGCCTTTCTTATCTATTTACTCATGAGAGATGAAAACATATCGGCAAAAAATTTATGCAAGAATGTTGCCGGCATCATTTACAACAGCCCAAGGCTAGAAACAACCCCAGTGTTCACCTATCGACAAACAGATAAACAAATCATGTCACATCTCCACAATGGATTACTACTTAACAGTAAAAAGGAACACACTTACCCAGCGACTGACACATGCCACAACAGGACTGAGTAGTAGAAACAAGGTGAATGAAAGAAGCTGGAGATGACAAAATGTCTACATATATCGAGTTCAGGAACAGGCTAAAACCAAACTGTGCAGATAGAAATCATAATAATTTGTGCGTGTGTCCCCTCGAGTTCCATTTTTGAAAACAGAACCAACTAAATAAAAGTCTCACCTCTCTTCACACTCTACCATCTCTGAGGCTAATATTCTCATCAATTCTATAAGTCCATGCTATCAGCCTTGGTTACCTCCACAGGCCATTTCAACAGTCATACCTACAAAAGGACTTGATAAACCTTTAAGCGGCATGCAATTCAAAAGCCTCTTCTTTAACATATGTTTTGCCAGTCTCCCTGACCCTGACATTCCAACTACAATGGCCTCCTTAAACTGACCATATGCTCTCCAGCCTCAGGACCCTGGCATGTGCTGTACCTCCACCTAGATTGTTCTTGTTTCTGGTCTTCTATCACTGGTTCCTTCCCATCCTTGCAGTCTCAGCTGAAATATTTTACTTTCATATTACCCCTGCCTTACTAATTTCCTTTATTCTACTAGTCCCACTTTGTATATATTTATTTGTTTAATTACTTATTGCAAGTCTTTTCCTTGGAGTTAGAAGAGATCAAAGCATAGGAAACATGACTGCTGTTAGCTGGTATATCCTTATTCCTTCACATATAGAAATTACCAAGTAAATGTGTCAATGAGAAAATAACAGCACTAACACATGTGGTCTTGCCACCTTGTGCTGACTCCGGGATTTCTGCTTGGAGCCAGGTCTTCGCAGGGCATGGTGGGTGCCAAAAAAGTGACACCAGGGTGAGGCTCATTCAAGCATAGCTGTGTCAAAAGACCCAGAGGAGCTTCAGGACATCCCGACCTCAGGAAGACTCAGACACTTCTTATTTATGGCTCTGCTGCATGGTCCTTCTGTTAGCCTGAAATTTGGGATTCTGCATTCCAGGTAGAGAAGAATCTGGAGCATGAATAGGCTAGCCACAGCACATGGGACTTGTCCTCCATCACCCGGTCCTCCTTGCCCCATGCCCAGCAGCCAGCCTTGGAACAGGTAGAATGGGCGCCCATCAGAATTCCATTTTCTCAGCACCCTTCCATCCTCTGGCCAGCCGTGGGGCTTCTCAGCCCTCATCCCCTGCTCCTGTTTCTGTCTTCATCAGCCCACCTTCTTCCCTGAGTTTTCTGGGGCTGAATGTCCCTACACTGAGTTTACATTTTCCCTTATTAACCCCAAGTCCAGAAACTGCCCTTGAGCCCAGAGCAACTGGACATCTCCCACAGCCAAACTGCTTGCTGGAGCTCTCCGAAGCTCTCTGTTTTACAGCAGGAATGTGTGTGCTGCCCCAGATTACGCTGGCATCTATGACATCAGTGCTATGAGAAAATGCTCTTTAGCTCATAGCAAAGTCCGCTTTAGAGTAAAGAATGCATTGGGGAAACTCCAAGTGGTTTTGAAGTAGATAAGAAGCCTACCCCTCCTCATACCCGCCTCCTCCATTGCAGAACTTCTGCTTTCTCTCCTCCTGGCTGCCTCCCTGGAAATCTGTATTTTCTTCGACTGATAATAGCAATATTCTCTTTATGTGAGTGGGGTTTGGAGTTTCGCTGGAGACTCAAATGTTGATGAATTCCTTGGGGTTTCTTGACCTTATTTGTTGAATCAATCATTTTCTGCTGCCAATCAGGTGCCAGGAAAATTCTCCAATATTTTAGAGAGTAGAGTGACAGAAAAGGGTCTACTTACATATTTGTGTGTATGTATTTGCACATGTGCAAAAGAAGAAGTTGGCTGAGCCAGGCCTGGGTGGCGTCTGGCCCATCTCTGATTCCCTACATATCAGCCTGTGCATCTGTAGAGCAGATAGAGTGATCCTCGCCTTGCATGCCTCACATACCTCACATGGCTGGTGACAATCAAACTACGAAATGGACAGAGAGCCTTGGAATAGATGTTAAACACATGATTTCTTCCCTTGGTGGTTCTTTGAGAGAAAGAGAAGTCAGCAAGGATTTGAATTACTATTCTATTACTTTTTGTTGTTGGCTATATTTCTTTTAACCATTAAAATTTAATACAACTCTGTACAGAAACTAAACCCAAGACAAATTCAACTTTATTTGGGTTAGAGGGAAACAGGGCAAGAAAAAGGAGTCAGTTCGCTGTGGGTCTAGTGCGCTTACATACAACTGTCCTACTTTAAAATATTTTATCCCTTTGTTGGGCCATGTAGCTGGTCGTGCATTTCAGTACCTCATTCAGAAAGCACAGTCTCTATAATTAAACAACAATAAAAAGAGACACAGGACAGTAGCCATCACGTAGACCCTTCACTGCTTCTCTTCGTGTCTGGGAGAGCACGGAGCAATCCAGAGCAAAATGAAAGAGCCCTTTCATCGTTCCCATCTCAGCAGGTGACTTGTTTTGGCCAACAGGCCTAGACTGTTGCCCTTTAACTCCTTTTACAATTCCCAGGTGAATGGTGTTGTCACCAGGATTAGTCAGCATCTAGACTGGGAAGAATATCCAGTGTCCCTGCGGGGAGGCCTCACTTTACCTCTCCGCTGGCTCGTGTGCTCGACTCCTGGCAGCTTTTGCTTAGGCAGTCTCTGCTTCTGGCTAGCCTGACACTGGCAGTGGGATATGGGCAGTCATGGACTCTCGCTGCTGAAAGCCATCCACCCCAGGATGCAGTTTCCAGGATGTGGAACCTAGGTAAAGTAGAAGCACCTCTGGTCTGCCACTTTCGGACAGTCTGAGTTGAGGCTGAGGCCAACAGAGACAAGATCCGCAGAGCCTCACAGACCATGGCAAGGAGTCTGGCTTCCTCCCAAGAGTGAGGGGAAGCCATTGAGTTGTATTAAATGCTAGCAGAGCTGATGGGAGTTGGGGTTTAGCATTATCAGATCTACATTTTGAGAGCATCATGCCAGCCAATGTGTGGAGAATGAGGAGGGACATGAGCCCGGTTGGGACATATTATATCCTCTGGGCAGATGGTAAATCTGGGACCATAAGAGACAGGGTGCCTTCTACTCCGGGACCATCACATAATTTTGATTCCTTGGTAATTTTTATACCCTCTATATTGCTTAAAATACTGATTTAGAGTCTCTTATTTTTCATTAGAGCTGCCATAACAAAACGCCATACATTGGTGTAAACATAGAAACCCATTTTCTCCCAATTCTGGAGGTAGAAGTCCAAGGTCAAGGTGCCGGCAGGACCGGTTTCTTCTGGGGCCTCTCTGCTTGATGTGAAGACTTTTTTCTCCTGGTGAGATCACATGTTCTTTCCTGTGTGCATTCTCACATCCTAATCTCCATCTCTTACAATGGCCCACCATAACGACCTATTTTTAACTTAACTTTCTCTTTAAAACCCTTATTTCCAAGTATAATCATGTTCCAGAATGCTAGGAATTAGGGCTTCAACATATGAATGGGGAGGGGAAGCAAAGGGGGTACAGTTCAGCCCACGACGGTCCCTCCTCAAAATTGTGTCTTCCCATAACTCTCTGGGTCTCTGCGAAGTGGACAGGGGAGATTTACTCCCATTTCTGTCTGAGGAGAAGATGGACTTTCCCAGGTGAGTCCCTTCATCTGATCACCTACCAGTTGATCTTTCTGATTCCCAACATACTTTTTTATCTTGGATTTCCCATCCATTAAGGTCACATAGATAATTTTATTTCTATTATTTGTCATTATCTCCCTGCATACATACACAATACCATGTTACCTACAGTGAAAGTTGCATAACTATTTGATGGATTTCATTTGGGTTTTAACCTTCCACCAGAATACTCAATTTGACTGTGTTATGATTTCTGTTATAGCGTGGTTTAGCCACAAAAGTTTCCTGTACTGGTGATTTCTGAGGAACAAATCTGTTGCATTTTACCTTGCTTGTGGGCTCATGAAACACTTGTAGGAAATAGCTGTCAAGTTCATCCTTCCTGGAAACTGAAATCCTCGTCTCATTCCTGTGGGTGTGTCCAAGTGTTTGTTGAGTGTCCGCAAGGATACTCTGGGGTAAAGATGTGTATTTAGCAACCCTGCTCAAGTAATTTATGATATGGTGGTGAAATAAAACAAGTGCAAAGTAACTATATCACAGGTGAACTGTGCTGTAGGTCAGCTGTTTTTTAAATGTGTTCTTAGGACCTGCAGCATTAGCATCATTTGTGAACTTGTTTTAAAAAATGTGAATTATCAAACTTTACTTTAGACCTACTGACCTAGAAATCTTAGGGAAGGGGTTCAGCAGCTCACACTCAATAAGACGTCCAGGGATTCTGATGCATGCCCAGGTCTGAGAAGCACTACCTCGTTCTAAGAAGCATGTGCCAGAAGGCTTTAAAGAAAGAGCTTCTATGTGGAGGGGGTGAAGGGAAAACCAGAGAGTATTTCTAGAAGTGCGTTGCATATGAGATATGTCTTGAGGAGTGGGTAGGATTTTTATATTTATATGTAGAAGATCATATTTACTACAATTACCATCTGCATGTTTATGTATTTCTTTTTACTAAAGTAATTAGCAGCCTGGACTCCTAACTGGAGAGATCTGCTAGCTATCCTTCCCTTGCATTTTAACTGGCTCCCTATGAATTGAGGCTTCTGCCAGCATATGCTCAGTTACAAAACTGGTAGTTACGGTTGGAGGCATTTGTCGGAGGACAAGTTCCATGCCAAACTTAAACTGGAGGTGGGGATTCTGTCTCTATATCCAAGACAAGATCAGTTGAAAACATCCCTGAATCTTACAGCAGAAAGAGGCTGTCGGTGTCATCTAGTCATTTGACCTGGCCAAATAACCTTTGACCAGGCTCTGAAAGATAGGTGACATCAGGACACATGACATGGACATCGCCTCTTCTGCTAGTCCACTGAATGACTATATGAAAAAACTAGTCAAACTGTGGCATGATGATCAATTCTGACCCACCACCTGTCTTTGTAAATAAAGTTTTATTGAGACACAGTCATCCCCATTCATTTATCTATTAGCTGTGGCTACTTTTGTACTACAATAGTACAAGGTTTAATTCCTTTGAGACTTTATTTTAGTAAGAATTCAGATTGTGAGAAACAAAAACCCAGGACCCACTGGTTGTCATGCTTTGAAGTCCAGGGAAGGCCTGCCTGTAGTAACTGGTCACTTGAGACAACTGTGCTGGGTCCAAATGTCTTTGTGTGCTGTGTGCTCTGCTTGCATAGAGTCCACACTACACCTCCTGTCATGAGCTTTCTCCCTGATTTCTCAGTCTGGTTAACTCTCCTGTCTTCCCTGCCCATCTCTATCAGGATTTCACTTTATCCAGTTCCAGCTCTCTCTGCCAAGTACACATCTTTCTCCTGGTGTGGTGGCATCTGCAACCAACACACAGACACCAGACTGAGAGTCAGAAGTCCTGGGCACTTATTATTACTGAGCTGTGGAACGGCAAACATAGGAGATCAGATGAGCGGACATTTTGGTAATCAAAAAACTCTCAGAAATATATAAGGAGTTGTTTTTATTTTTTTAGAAAGAATCAAAGTATATTTAAGCTGGTAACAGGACTGAAGTTCATCATTAGGCCTGAGTTAAAAAAAAAATCATAAATGTGCTTTAGTTGGCTTACATAGCATTTTTAAAAATTTTTGTTTATTTACTATTTGAACCAAGATATAGAAAATGGGAGTTTTCCTTTAAGATCTAGATTTCTGGTTTCTGAGCCCATGTGCCCACACGGCAGGAGGCTTTACCTGCTGGGCCACATTCTCCCATATCTTCTTGATTGCCTTAACTCCGCCACTCCTATGTCCCCTCTAACACTGAGTCTATGCTTCCTGACTTAATATAATTATGCTTCTGGTTCCTAAGAACAGGATTTCCTATGTGCCTGAGCCCAGTCACCATGCAGTCTCTGCCATCTTCCCAGGTATAGGGAGCTCACTACCAAGAGAGGCAGCCACTTTGTCACTAGGCAGCTCTGATTTGTGGGAAATTTTCCTCCCATGATCCATCCTGTTCAGCATCCGTAAGTGGGTATATGACTTTCTCCAAGTCTCCCAGCGTGTGTTACAGGTTGAAAAGTCAAACACTCACCAGAACAGTAGTCTTTTTACTCTACCTGATGGGGATATGTCCTTTCCTACCTTCCTTCCCTCTCCCTAACCTTAGGTTTGGTTTATGATGGAAATGCACTTAAAAAGTCACTTAACATCAAGTTCATTCTCGACTGAAATCTCTACACTTACAAACTTTATAAGGAACAAGAGTTGGCACATATTTTCTCTAAAGAACCAGCTACTACATATCTCAGTCTTGTCGATCATTTGGACTCTGCTGCAACTATTTATCTCTGCTACTGTAGCACAAAGACAGACATAGACCTCGCACAATGATGGGTACGACTATGTTCTTACATAATTATGTACAAAACATACAGCCAGAACTGACTCTGAGCCATAATTTGCCCACTTGTACTGAAGAGTCATGCCATGGGCCACCAGGAGTAGTGTGGGTTTATGATCTGTGGCCCAATGCCGCCCATCGTTCAAGGCAGCCTAGATGAGACATTTCCAAATAGCTTGTCTTGATTCCTTTGCAGGAGGTTACCTCCATAGCACCAAAATTACTATAATATAACAGTTTCCAAAAATGATCCAGAGATCCCTGAGAGACCTTGACGCTCTCTGAAAGCTCTCAGAGATCAGCATTATTTACGCAATAACCCTAAGAAGTTCTTTTCTTTTTCACTCCCATCCTCTCCTGAGTACACAGTGGAGTTTTCCAAAGGCAATGAGTGATAAGGTCATAACTCTGCTATGTGCTTGTATATTTTTGTTTTTAAAAATTCTCAGATATGATTTCTAATATGATAAATATTTCTGGATGTGTGTTACAGGTTGAGAAGTCAAACAAAACATAAGCTCATAAACAAGATCTCCCTGGAGATCACAGTAAAATTTACGAGCACAGAGGAGTCCTGACACCAAAAATTCAGAACTGTTGTTATTGCAGAATTCTAACTGCACTTTAACAAAACACTTCTTGTATTGTAATATGGATTTTTGGGTGCTCTCAACAAGAATATCCTTTTCTTATAGATGAGAGCTATGCTAATCAGTGTTATTTCATGTTTGTACATGAATTTGCACAAAGTAGACATTGTCTAACAATGTCTATTGTATGTCGGGTATTATGCTTGGCTTTAGAACTAGAACAATGAGCTCAGTAAATACCATCTCTGCCCTCATCAAACTTAGAGTCAAATGGAAGAACCAAACATTAAGCAAATGATCACAGCCAATTATACCAACACATAATGGAAAATTCCATCAAATGAGAGTAGCCAGGGCTATGGGAACCAATGACAGTAGTGTTTGTACTTCTGTGGGAAGTCATTGAAGGGCCATTGTCCTTAAATCAGTTGGAGAGGATCCATCTTGAGCAGGATTTCTCAATGTTGGCTCTATTGACACCTTGAACTGGATAATTCTATGTTGAGAGGAGAGGCAGGAACTTGCCTGAACATTGTAGAATCCTTAGTAACATCCTTTGCCCGTACCCACTATGTGCAAACAACACACATGTGCACACCTCTGTTGTGATAACACAAAATGCCTAAACGATGCTGGAGAAGCAATGATATCAGGTGGACAATTGTCCCTAGTTGAGCACTGGTGATCTAGGAAAGAGGTGAGGTGGGAAGGCTCCTTTGGCAATCCAAGTGAGAGAGGCTGGGCCTGGAACAAGGATGGTGGAGACTGGGAGGAAGATGACCTAGAGAACTAGAGAGGGGATCCAACTATCTATCTATGGCTTGGGGTACACCATCATGAAGAAGAGGAAAGGAAGAGAATGGCTTTCAAGGTTCAATATATTGTAGCACTGACTTTGGTTTACACAGGTGTCACTATCACAGGCTGGCTCTGAGACCCCAAGGTCCATGGCTGAGAACCCATAACAGAATGAGGGAAAATTCTTTTGCCCATCTCTCAGACACGTGCATTGTTCATCTTTGCCTGTTGTAAGATGGCTTTAGTAACAGAGCCAAAGCAGTTCTTCCTTAATGAAATGACTACTTTAGAAAAGAAAAACCATCTGCCAGGGCTGAGTGCATTAAATGTGTGCTTAATCTAGCTGTATTAGGACATTATTTCAGTGCCAATTGATTTTTAAACATTTGTGAAGGTTGGCAAACATCAGAGAAAATATACTTTTGCAGTACTCATCAGGAGATTGGCACGCTATCTGTGACAGTGTTTTTGATACAAATTAGAGTCAGCAAGATTTCTGAAATTCTCTTCTCAGTACTGAACATTGTGGATCTCCCTTCTAATCACTAATCCAAGTGTGCTCAACCTTGAGTGGCAAAAGGAGTCTCTGTAAAAACCTGTTTGCAAAGTAAATTCAGGGTTGAGGCTCTGTATTTTTAAAATCCTCATCTCCCTTCCCCTTCCTTCAGGTGATTCGGAAGGACAGGTTAGCTGACCACTTTGAGAAACACTTACGCAGGAAAAAGCACCGGGAAACACTCTTGTGATTCCTCTTTACTACTGACTTCTGCTCTGTGACACTTCATCTAACCCCAACTCTGCTTGGCTAACTGGTCCTCTCTAGAGATTCTTTCCTAAGCTTTCCACAGGTACTACCAATGTCCCCATACCATAGCACCCTTAGTTCTCTGGAGTGCTTAGAGTAACATGTGACAGGCGCCAACTAAGCCTGGTTTAAACAACCTGGTTGTGTTTATTTTTCATAGCAGGAAGACCAGAGAGGGCCATGATCAGATAGCTCCAAGGTTCAGCAATACCATCAAACACGCAGATTCTTTCTATATGAAGGGGCTCTCCTCAGCATGCACAACAAACTCACAGCTACAGCTCTGGAATCACATATAGATGGTGACATCCACCAGGGAAAACATTCCCAGATCTCTTATCAAGAAACCTGCTGTCTTGTCTCATCAGCCAGGAATGTATCACACATGTTTGTCTAAATCAACTCATTGATAGAAGGAGGAGATTACCTAGATCCAGTTTCCTCTATCAAGATTCCCTCCCCAAATCTGAAGAGGTTAGAGCTGTTTCCAAAAGTCCTGGCCATTCTGAAGGATTCCCTAAGAGACAGAGGCTCCATCAGCAGAGAAAGGGGGAACAGCTGCTGAGAAGGCAACAACTGGGCCTTTGTCTTCCCATGCTGCACTTTCCCACGGTTTCCCCACCAGAGTCTGAGTCACGTGCAGGCAAGGACCTGGTCCACCAGGCTCATCATCCTGTCTTCAGCAGATAATGTGGATGATTTTAGATACATAGAGTCCAGCATGAAGTGGTCTGAAGGTATGTTTTAATTTAAATTAATTATACATTGGATGAAAATTATGAGTATTAGAACATTAATTACAAGTGACAAAAACTCAACAAAACTAACTCACATGGTTTTGGGGGAAGGAATTGTACCGTACTGGTTCGCGTAAGTGGAAAGTTCAGAAGCACAGTGGCCTCAGGCCCTTCAGGATCTACGGGCTCAAATGAGGTATTCTGACATCTTGTCACTATCTCTTACTCTAGTTCTCTCAATGTGGCAGGTAACGTGGCATCAGGAGTCCCAGACTGTCTCCTCCTGGCTTAGCCACATAAGTGGCATCCCCAAGAGGTCTTGTAGAAAAACCCCAGGAAGGATGAGGTCAGGTGCCTTGCACCTGGAAAGGGGTTTCGAATCCTCTGGATCATCAGGTCTAGGCTGTTTGACCACCCTGGACTGAGGCAGGGATAGCCACACCCAAAGTTCATGGAATGACTTCTCTACAGGAATGAGTGAGATTCTATTGCCAGAAGCAGAGAACAGACATTGAATAGGTAAAACAACAGATGTCCACTACACTTATGGGTGAAAAAAAGGGCTGTTTTCAAGGCATTAGGGCATTATACATAGGCTAAATCATAAACAAACCTACTTTCTGATACTCGCAAACACTAAACATTTTCTCCAATGCCCTTGAATATGCAAATTAATTTGAAACTTTGAATGATACTTTGCCTCATAAAGACAAGAGAAATTTATTTGAAAAGTACAACTTTTTCTGCAAATTTTTTGTAACTTGATTGTGTTGACCATATTAGATATTTTATATGTGACCCAAGAAAATCCCTCTTCATTCACTGCAGCCCAGGCAAGCCAAAAAGTTGGACACTGATGCTTAAGACTGACCTGTTAGCAGATAATGAAATCAATTTATTTGGATGAAAATCACATCTTAATAAAATGTCATAAAATAATAAAATGGGATGGAATAGAAAAAGAAAGTGTCAGTATATACCAGCACAGAAATTTTGTTTCACATATTTGTATACTGGGTCAGTATGCAAAATAAATTTCCTTCAGTGAGTCATGGTCAAGAAATGTTTGAAGCCAGGCCTGATGTCACAGGCCTGAAATCCCAACATTCTGAGAGGCTGAGGTAGGAAGATGGCAAGTTTGAGCTCAGCATAGGAAACTTAGTAACTAAGCAAGACCCTGTCTCACGTAAACAAATAAAATAAAAAGAGTAAATAAAGAATACACTGTACTTAAAATGAGTAAATAAATAAATAAAAAGAGGATTGGTGGCTACAGATGCAGCTCAGGGAAAAGGCCCTGTGTTCAATCCCCAGTACTGGGAAGGAGAAAGAAAGAAAGAGAGAAAGAAAGAAAGAAAAGAAAGAAAGAGAAGGAAGGAAGGAAAGAAAGAAAGAAAGAAAGGAAGTAGGGAGGGAGGAAAAAATTTAAAAGCTACTGCCAGGCCCTGAGTAATATTATTGAGACCTTAAGAGTGACAAGCTTCTGTGGATGCTTTATCCAGCCTGGAGCTTTGCAAGACCTCATTTCAGGAGGATTTTCTTCTTGTAGGTCCTACAGGCATGTCGTGGGGATGTGACTTCTCTCAGATAGTAATCAAAAGTGACTTTGTGGTCATCTGTCTATCTAGATACAGAGACCCAGACGCGTGACTCACAGACAGAATCTTGCTCTCACAAATAGGCCTCTTTGAGACATGGGCATATCTGTGCATCACTACAATCCCTAGGCACCAGTTGCTTCTTCCAATTAGGCAGTTCAGTCTCCTTAGTTTGGTTCTCTTGGTTGGATTTCACCATTTACATTACCTGCCTAGCACCTAAAGGTGTTTTGTGTTGACTTATGTTGACATACAAAGAATCGTCTATTTAAATGGAAACCAAGATATCACAGAAGGCATCCATTTTACTTTAGAGATTGGAAAACAAGGGCCCGGAAATGAGCGAGGGCCTGCTAATGCCTCACAAAGGCTAACAGCAGAAAAGAAGGATAAATTTGAATCATTTATAGGAAAGCAGATGCACCTTGAGACCAATAAATCTGGCCCAGAAGGTTAAATTTTGCATGGTTTCTTTCATATGGAAAACCCAAATAACTAACAGAAATAGCTAAAGGAGCAAAATCAAAGAGAGATGATAGGAAGTTGGGAAGTAGCCTTTGTGGAGACGGGAAGAGGACCCGGGGACAGAGACAGATGGGAGGGTGGGGAGGGGATGGGAGTAAAAACGATGACGAGGCAGTCTGTATGTGCACCAATTCCCCAAGCTGAATGTAACCATTATGTATCACAAACACATACTAATAAGGTGGGAAACAATACCACCAATTTTTTTCCAAAACTTAACGGCAGCGAAAGAACTGGTTCTCTCATAAAAAAATTCAGATATTGAGAGAAACTGCAGGAAGACAAAAGAAAATGGAAAAAAGAGGTGAGGAGAGAAAGAGAGATGAAAAGATGGTGAACAGAGAGGAGAAAGAAGGAAAGGAGGAGTTGAAAAGAAGGCAAAGACTTCTTCACAACCTGGGAAAGGAAGGGCCTGCCAGGCACGTCTGATTTCCTCTCACAATCATAAATAGGACCAAGAGCATAAGACTGCAGAGACCATGGGGAAATCCTGTAAAAAAAAAAAAAATCGCAATGGAGCAAGCGCTTTAGACACCAAAGAGAGGTCTCTGGAGACCACTGCCCTCTGAGAACTGAGTGAATCAGAAATGGTTTCCGTAACTCCCTGACTTACTTACACGTCAGGCAGAGCCCATGACCTGAAATTGGAATTTTCTCAATGTTTCCTGCCAGTGCTGATGTGGCCAGCAGGATGTGCATTCTGAGTCTGCGCATCGCTGAGCCTCACGGATGCATCTGGGAAGGTGGGCATGGGGAAGAGATGGCAGGATGTTCCCTGGGGGCTGCCGTGGTGAGGGCAGGGTCATGAGTCAGTGGCCTTAGCCCAGTTCCATCCCAGCATCTCTAAGTTCATCTGCCTGGGTTCTAGGCTGGGATCACAACTCCAAAGCCTAAAAGTGCCTAGTAGTGCAAGAAAAGCCAGAACAGAGAAAGCAAAAGAAAGAAGTGGGCACTGTGGTGCTCTGCAGGAACTTAAAAACAAATATCATGCCTCCCAAATAAAGTATGTCTGGAAGCCACATCCAAGGAAGCAACCTCTGGTCCAGGGAATTCCCCTGGGTGACCACCAGGTCACTGTATGTTTACATTCCACACATGGTTTGCAACAGAGTCAATATGACTTAGAGGCAATTTTATCATTTCAAAAAAAATTCATACCTTTACTTTGTTTCTAAACTAGTTATTTTAAGTATTTTCTCCATTTTGATGCTAAAAACTGGTGAATTCAGGGCAGCCAGGTTGACAGTTGATATTCCCTGGATTTCATGTGGGGTGTCAGTGCTTGCTGGCCAGCTAGTGTCTCAGGAAGCAAACATTGTATAAGTACTGAAACCTCTGGCTCAAAGGTCAAGGGACTGAGTCACTCATAGCATGAAGACAATTGCTGGCTTCCTGAAGTTCCTCTATTTCTAACATGGTTTCCAAGGCCCCAGATGAAAGCCAGGTATTTTTTTTAGAAAGCTGTAGAGGTGCTAGTGAGGTGCTGCCAGACTGAAGTAGGGGGCAACTCCATGCTTCCCGTTGGGAATTTCTGGGTGAGTCCCAGGGTTCAGATAACTCAGAAGGAGTAGGTTCCCCTTTCTTCCTCCAGGGTGCCCCAGGCAGGGAGAGACCAGCTGGAAACGCCCCATAGGAGATTAGGAAAGGGGGAAATGAGCCTCCTCCAGGCCTGCCAATGCCTCCTTTGAATCCCAGTTCTAACCTTTACCTAGGGGTACCTTCAAATAATATCCTGTTTGTGCTTCAGATACCCCATATGAAATGAGGATAATTATTCTCATGGAATTGTTATAAGAATTAAAGGAGATGGTGCCTGGGTACATAGGAATTGCTCAATTAATTAATGTTATCCATCTTTGCAGAATCCTCAGTGCCACTCACTGGGAGTTTGTAAAAGTGATGAGGGGGAGAGTCTGAGTGACAAGAGAGTTGAGGTTGATTGACAGGAGCCCATTCCAAACTGGGAAGCATATCACAGCTGGCAGATACCAAGAGACTTTTCCCGCTCTCCATCAAACTTTCTTGTCTGTCCTGGGCCATTCTCACACTGCTCCGCCTGATCGAGAGTAGCCAGATGATATTTTTGAAACATTATCTGGCCTTTCCTTTATCCACCCTTCTTGAGCCTTCCGTAGACTTAATGAGCAGAGCCTGAGGGCCAGGATGGGTAGCAGAAAGCAGGGACTCTGGGGCAGCTTCCTGACTTTTTAAATTTCAAAAGCCCATGGCCTTAGAAGCACAGGAAGAAGTTATTACAAAGCCACATGTTCTGGAGACAGCCTAAATTAGGGAGGACAGAGAGAGCCCCTGTGCCCAGCTAACAAGATCATTGCCAGGCCTAGAGATAGGGAGGAGGCCCTCTGCGAAAGAAAGGCGCATTAGAGGCCTTATAAAGAAGCCCTGTGCGGTGCTGTCCGGGTGGAGCTCAGGGACGCAGCATGGGAGGGGAGCAGGGTCAGGCACAATGACACAGTCATAGTTCCCACTCATCTTTAAATAGCTATGGATTTATAGAGATACAACTCAACTTGGACCAAGTAAAAGTATAAGAAGCAAAGAACTCCCTGACATTGTGGACCATCATGTATCCCTCCTGGCTCACAAAGCTCGCTGCTGAGAAGCCCACTTCAGGACTAATCCGAATTCTTCTGTTATCACAGCCCCATGGCAGTGGGCTGCCAGATGAGAGAAGTGTGTCTGCGTTCCACCACACATACCGACAACACCCTCCGGAGGAAGGCGGCTGTGACCATGAACGTGCGGCTGAGCCTGGCAGTGAGGCTGCCAGAGCTTGCTGCCACCGCAGGGGTTTTGCCGTATCCTCTTAGGTCTCGGAATGGGTTCCTGACTCGCTCACGTGGAAAACTGTGGCTAGGCCAGGGGTCACCTGTGAAGAAAGCTGGAGCTCCCAGAAGACTCACTTCTGCTCTGCTGCAGCTGCCGACCTGCACAGCTTTCCTCCTGGGGACCAACAGACACACCTGTCAGGCTCTGCCTGCCCGTGTGGGGAAGCTGCCGAAGGTTAACATGCCCTGGCCTGGGAGGAGAATCACAGCATCGTTCTCCGCCAAGGATGTTGAACCATTCTTCTTTGCCTCCTGCTCTGTATTCCAGTAACCCCCAATCATTATTTTTAACTTTTTTTCAAGTTATATTTTTAACCACCTGGGTGATGGACAGTTACAGTTACGTGGGGGAATTGAGATTCCCCTTTAGCTACCCTGCCCCTTTGTCATCTCCCCTCAGGGGTAACCATGGCCGAAGCAGTAGAGCCTAGTGGTAAGAACATAGCTTTTGGAATTAGCTTGCAGGGTTCAGGTTCTCTCTGGCACTTGCTGACTGTGTGACCTTGGATGAGTGGCCTCAGACCTCAGTTTCCTCACCTTTATAATAAATAAGGAAACGAGTGTCCCACCTTGAGTTAAGAAAACTAATAGGGTGCTATGCATAGATTGCTAAACATGCTTCTACCACAGAGGAACAACTGTGTTGATTATTACCTGTCGTCTGTGCAGACACATCCTTAACGTATTTGCCCCTCTATTTCCTGTATGGCTCTAGTTCCAAACCCTCTCCTAAGCTGCACCTGGGAACCTCACCTGACCCACCGCTCTGGCGCTAACCCTCAGCATGGCCTCCAGACTCAGGATAGCTCTGCCCTCCTTCCATGGCTCTGGGGCTCTCTCGGTCACCCCCGCTTCATCCTGTTGCCCTAGAGTAGACCAAGGCAAACCTCGGCTGCTGTGTGAGCTTGAGTGAGCTCTTTCTCCCTGGGCCTGGGCCTCAGCTTTCTCCATTCAGTGAAGCCACTCAGCCAGCTTCATCAGTTCTTACATTCATCCAACAAGTATGAAGGAAACCTTGGCGCAATGAGAGGAGCACTTTCTGCTGCCTGGCACCGAGGAGGAATGGCAAACAAGACAGCCGCGACCCTGCCCCTCACAGAGCTCATGTAACCCCCAGGTCCTTTCTGCTCTAAGTCTGATTCTCAGCAGCCACTCAATGGACATAGATGTAATGGCATAATGAGATGGCGCATGGGTGGCCCTCAGGGGTTAACTAAAGCAGCAAAGCGCTACTCTATTCTAAGTAAGCACACATAGCAAACACCGAACACATCCCCTGGAAACAGCAAATGTGCCCAAAATACACCGCCCCAGGATAACACAGATCATAACTTCTCATTTCCCCAGCAGGAAACACCCAATTCACACATTCCTCTGCAGATATATCAAGAGCATATCAGCCACCCACCTCTACAGCCCACAGAAACCCATAAACAGTGAGCTCCTGGGGGAAAGAAGAGGTTACTCAAGGTAGCGAGTGGTCTGCAGCCAAGAGCTTTTATCTTGACAGTCAGCAGGAAAGGAATACCAAGAAACCTGTGCTGGCTTTGTGCAGGGATGAATTTGAGAAACATTTGAGCCAAGCTCAGAGGCTAGCGGATAGGGATAGGTGACGAAGAATTTGTGCCCTGGTTTCAAGGTGAGGATACATGGCTTCAGAGGTCCTGTACTATTGATTATTGCTTACTGAGCCACTAACGCCAAGCAATACACTAGATTCTTTTTATATGATTTAAGTCACTGCAGACTCACAGATGTCTTGAGTTATTCCTACTGTAGGAATGGAGAACTGAGGGCCTAAGTTTTTGTAACTTGCTCATGCACACGGCCAACAAGAGGCCGGGCTGCCATCCAACCCAGCCTGCCAGCCTCCAGCATCCACACGTCGGTGCCATGCCCAGAGGTGTTTCTCACCTCTTCCAACTGCAAGACGCCATGACTCTGGGGGTCTCACCTTGGGAAACAAGGAGTTGTGTGCATCCTGCTTCAACTCTGAACTCAAACCAATGCCCCGCTGTGAACTACCAGCTCGTCTGCTGTGCAGACTACCCTAAAACCTTTCAGGAAGCCACTTTTTTTCCACAGTGGGTCTCCTCAGCACCTAGCAAATACCTGCAAACGCAGTGAGAATACTTTGGGCTCTAAAGAAGTCGCGAAGCCCACCAAGCCGTGTGACAGCTGCTGCATCCTGTGTGCGCCTGTGTATGCATGTCCCTGGGCTCTGGGCTGTTGCCAGTTCTATGCTGAAACTGTGGATGCTCTGCTTGATGTTTCACCTTTCAACTGGAAGCTCCACTGTTTTTATTACACTTACAGCCAATTATTCACAGCTGTTATGCTGTCTCTGAGCCAGTTTGTCACTCTTTTAATTATACTCAGCATAGCATAGGTGCTACTACACTTTAAAGACTATTTTAAAGACACTCTATTAAAATGTGGGAATGTTTTTATCTACAAGGTCAAGTGACTGTCAGGGGAGCAGGGAAAATAGTATGCAGGTGGAACACATCATTGGTTAAAAGAACATACCTCAGGTTGTGGTGCTTAGGAGAGGAATAGTGCCATTATCTGCTTTTAAAAGGGACTGGTGCATCTGACAACATAAAACACAGTCTAGTTTAAAAGTGGGACCAGTTAATGGAGAGGAAAGAGTGTAAAAGGAGAGAAAGAATCAGAAACGGACACATAAAGGCAGAACCATTTATTAATTGGAAGGAAATTTATAAATTATTTTGCCCAGTTTCCTCAGTGACTGTGGAGGAAATTGGGGCCACAGGAATTAGATGATTTGCCCAATATTAGAAAATGAGGTAACAGCAGAGAGGGAATTGGATCGCAGGTTACTGCTAGCACTGTCTGTAAGAGAGAAACACACCAAGGAAGAGAAACAGAAGGAGGGAGGAAGTAGCAGATGCTGGAACCGGATGCTGCACTACTTTGCCATGTTCAGCTCGCAGGCTCCTCGAACTCACAGGGAGGTCGGCTTAGCTTCCCCTTCAATGTGTTGTCATGGTTCAATATAAATCATCTTTAAAAATTCCTGTAGCATTTGTGAAGAATTTCATTGACAAATTTTGTCGTGGAATGTATATTTTCTTGTAGAAATCTAGAGATTGGTATGCATATAAAAGAAAACAATGTTTCAGTCTCTTAATTTCTAGTCTCGAAGACACTGGCCAGCTGGTTTTCTGACTAAAGAAAATTATACTGACAGCCATTACCAACTGATTTTTTTGCTTTTATTCTTGGAAAGATTGGAACTACTCAGTCACTCAGTCAAAATCGTGGTACTTTTAAACAAAATCAGTATTTATAACATTGCTTAGAATCTTTTGTTTCCAGATCAAATTTAGGAGGGATGAATCCGTGTATAATTGATTCCTATTTAAAAGTGTATTTTAAATACAACCTTAAACTCTCTAGGGATAAAAATGCATAATTTAAGACTGAGTGCTATTCCTAAATTAATTTATATAGTTTAATTTTTTATGATGAGGGTTTGACCAGGTTCAACTTATTTTCTTCCATGTATTATTCTATTTCTCAGACTCTCATACTATACTAATACGGTAGCCACTGGCAACATGTGATTTTTAAATGTAAATTTATACCGGTTAAAATTAAATCAAATTTAAAATTCACTTTCTCAGCCACCCAAGCCATATTTCAAGTGTCCAACAGCTACATATGTTGACCATTACTCTAGATGGTGTAGATATACAGTATGTTCATCATCTCAGAAAGTTCTATTGGATAGCATTTCTTAAGGACTGGTAAGGGGTTGTCTCATTCTAAAAGAAACCTAAGACTCCCTGCATACATGTTAGAAACAAACTACAGATTCAGGCCTGAGCTTGCCAATGCCATGGTTATCTCATAAGTGAATAGAGCTAATGTCCTTTGAGGCTAGTGGTTGCTCTTAAGTGATGCTGTCAAGGTAGAGGTAGGTAGGTTCTAACATGAGATAGTTTGAAAATCTGTGTATAAATCAACAAGGAATTCAAGACATTTGCCCATAAGGCAAATGTTATAAATCAAGTAATGGAACCTAAATACTTTGTGAGAGAAAAAAAAAAGATTAGTGGAAGTCATAACCAGCAAAAATGAATCAAAAACCAAAATTTCAGAATTTTAGTGGGGGAGGGAATATGTCTCAGTGGCAGTGGAGCAGTTATTTAGTATAAACAAGGCTGTAAGTTTAATTCCTAACATTGAAAAAAAAATGAGCATCTTAGAGAAGTTATAAATTGATAGGAAGAAATCATACACACACACACACACACACACACACACGCAAATGCATATGTTGTTTCTCCATACACACCTACACACACACAGAATATGTTAGAGTAAGTTCCTGATCTAATAACCCAAGAATGCAAACTCTTTTTGAAAATGAAGTAGTCACCATGGCTAGAGACAATGGGGCAGATTTCAGCCTAAGGGAATTCCTAAGGGAATTGTCTGGGCAGGGAAAGTCTTGCTACACCTGTAAGATCCAATCTTGGTGCCCTTTTGTAATCACTGCTTACGTCAGCAATCTGGAAGAACTAGTACCAAGGACTCATGCATTTCTATTCATGGGTCTTTTGACACACCCAGATCGTTCTGGGGCACTGGCCATACTCAGCCTCGCAGAAGTAGCACCCTCATCCCAGGGGAAGCCACCAGAGGCCTGCTTTCCTCATCCACTCCCTCGCTCTAACTTTCTTTTTGTCTGGGTGGTTTAAAGACTCAGTTCTGACTAAGAATCATGCTGATAAGCCTACTTCCCTTAAAAATCAACTCAAATTTAAAAAATCAAATTTATCATGGAAGTTGGTTCTTGAATCATAAGGCAAGTTGGATTAGAAGAGGTACAAGAAAATCTGTGCAGTGATTCTGCAGGTCCTTTCAGAGACTTCCAAAACACTCATCACTGACGGGGATGATTGTGCTTTTTGTTCTTATTTTATTTTCAGACTCACAGCTTTGCTTCCCTTGGCAATCATAGATCACCACGCTGCTCATATAAACAGATTTATATACTTCTCATAAATTTGGGGAAGAGGACAAAATGGAATATTTTCTAGAGGACATTAAGCAGGAATAGGAAGATAAGAAAAAGAACCAGGCATTGTGGTGCATGGCTGTAGTCCCAACAAATCTGGGAGCACGAGGCAAGGAGAGAGCAAGGTTGAGCCCAGCCTGGATAACTTAATGACTTAACAAGACTCTAACTTAAAATTAAAAAATAAAAGGGCAAGGGACATAGCTCAGTGGCAAGGCCCTGAATTCAGTTGCCAGTATCACAGAAAAAGAATAAAAGAAAAAGAAACTGAACAAAAGAGAATGCTTATGGACACTCTCGGAACAGGGAAGGATTGCTCTGAAGTATGGGGCTGATCCTGTGGTCATACCAGTGAACATCTGTAGTGCACTCAATGTACATTTTCATGTTAATGCAGTTAATGAGTTAATGATTTAGTTAACTAGCTAATTCATTTATTATTGTCTTGAATTTAAGGCAGAAAATGGAGCTGAATAATGATGAAAGAAGTTATAAGGTAGATATTTTTCCTATCCTAGTTAGCAAAATGCTTAGAAGTCATGTTCAGGGATAAGCAACCAGCTCTTTGCCCTCGAGGCACCTGTAAGTAGGAGGCAGTTGGAGTCCTGTTGTTCCTTTTCCTTAAAAAAAAGAGAATGGATAAGATCAATTATTGAGATCTCAGACTTCCTGGAGAATATGAAAATAGGCATAGGATACAATACATAACACTAAATTTAATTAGAAAGAAGTATGAGATTTTCAGATCAAATTGGATAGTCTATGTTGTGCCACAATAACAAAGTGTTTTAGAGGCCATGACAACACACATTTGTTCTTGCTCATAATAATGATCATCCCGGAATACCATGGAGTTCTGCTCCATGACTCCTAGTCCGTCTAGCCAGTGGTCCACATTGAGGGACCCTGCACCATCTGGGGCGTCTGTTCTCATTGCTGGGCTATGAGTAAGGAAACATGGCAGGCCTACACTGCGTCCTGAAGCTTCCAGCCAGAAAGGATACACGCAATTTTCATTCTCATTTCATTGCCAAGGAAGTCACTATGTTCAATCCTTCGTGTACATGAAAGAAAATACTCAAATTTCAGTGAACAGACAAACAACTACTACACTAGGTCAAAAATTCCACAAAATGTGATTTCTAAATTTCTTTGTAGTTTAAGGTTGCTGCGAGTCCAGATTAACTTGTAATACAAGTTAATACTTAGAGTTTAGCTAGGAAGTCTACAATAGGTATCAACTCCCCTTTGATCAGGTGGTTATCTGTATAACCAAGACAAGAATGAGCTTTTTCCTAATAGGGTATGAGCAGATGTTTTGGGACTGGTAATTCAACTTCAGGTAAAAACTGAGGAATTGAATAATTTTCTCCCCAAGGATATAGGGGCTTCCTATAAGATTTGGTTCCTCACTGGCAAAGTTGTATCAACAATTTACATGTAGTAAGATTGGACCAGACAGCTGCTAATAAATATCCTTACTGACTTGGATATTTTGTAATCTAAGCAAGTGCCTACTACTATTAAATGCCAGGTGACAAGCTTTCAGAATGACCAAGCGAGAGTATTTCAGGGAAAGGAGATCCTATGAGTAACCATGAGCAGATTAATAGACTCAGTGGTCTAAAGAACTCTTGAGTCTTGTCAGATGCTGACCACAGTGCTCCCCTTCTTCCTGACTTCAGCCCCCATCACAATCACTACCATTCCTTTTTATCTAATTACACACATTGGACATTTTCCAATCTTATGGAAAGTACTATTCAAACACAACTTTGAGATGAGTCCTGTTGGCCACTCTTTTTCAGCCAAAGTATCACTTTTATGAGCTTTTCTTAGAAAGTCTGTCTACCACTGACCAACTGTCTTTGTTTTATACATGTAAAAACTGAGGTCTAAGAAGGGCTGTAACTTCCTGAATTCATAGTACATCTGGAGGCAGGGTCAATTCCATTTATTTGAAAGCCACGAGCCAATTACAGGAACCAAATTCTCTTTTATAAATTTGCAGCTTAATTTTGATCCAGAGATAAGCCAAGAAGTGGTATTTTTGGATTTATTTTGAAATGTAATCATGCACCTTTGTGTGTGTGTGTGTGTGCGCGCGCGCGTGCGCGTGTGCATGCATGAGAGCGCGTGCGTGCACGCGCATGGATGAACCAATAAGCTACATCCCTACCACTTTTTCTTAATATTTTACTTTCATCCAGGGTCTCTCTGTGTCTCTTAGCTATTCAGGCTGGGCTTGAGATTACGATCCTCATGCCTCAGATTCCTAGAATACTAGGATTGCATGCATATGACACCATGCTCTGTGAAATCATGCATCTCTTGACATGGATACTTTTTTTAGAAATGCATGGCTAGTTTGGTTTTGTTATTATGTGAACATCATAGAATAGACTTACACCAGCCTATGTGAGACAGGTGAATCATCCAGTATGGCCCCAACGCAAATGTGAGACATGATAAACACAAGATGAGGCTGCTGCCAGCATATCATGGTGTACTGTTTCATAATAAAGATTTTTGTATACATACAAAGAGTACACTCTGTAATAACTATAAAAGTATACCTTAGTAAATACATAAATTAGTAGCATAGTCATTTATTACCATTTTAAGAGTCACGTGTTGTGCATAATTGTACTCCTATACAACTTATGTGGCTTGCAATGTAGTAGGCTTGTTTACACCACGCATCACTACAGACATGTAAATAACATGTTGTACTAGGACATTACTACAACTACAATCTCACTGAGCAGTAGAAAATTTTCAGCCCCATTCTAATGCCATGGGACCAGCATCATATTTTCAACATTGACTACACATCATTTTTGTGACACCTAACTTTATTTTCTTTTTTATTTTTCTTCATTCAGAAGAAATTTGGCCTCAATTGTTGCAAGAAAAGGGAAAGGCTATGCTCACAACTAAGTCTTTCTGTGCTAAAGAAGTTTTATGGACTCATATCTCATTGCCACTCAACCTAAAGATCTTGAAGAGTGGGGGGCGGGGGGTGGCTAACTATTTCACTCTTTCTGCTTTTTATCTCAGTTAATATTATGATAATCTCTTGTGGCAGTCTTTTTAAAGAAGAAAACCTCCTGGATAGTGATCTCTTATTTCTTCCCACAGTTCCTTATCAGCAGAATCCCTACAATCCCCGGGCCAGTTCCAGTGTCATCCAGTGCTACCGTTGCGGAGACACCTGCAAAGGGGAAGTGGTTCGCGTCCACAACAACCACTTCCACATCAGATGCTTCACCTGTCAAGGTAGGAGGCCCAGTTTCCCAGCTTCCTTCTCAGACTTCTGGTCACACGGCCTAACAGGGTGTTCCTTGTGGGGCAGGAAAAAATGGAGGCAGATAGGATATTCAGGACAGGATAGGCAGAAGAAATGTCCCCTGAGCCTCTTCTTATGAGAAATTTTCCCTAGGTAATGTGGAGCAAAGAAGGTGGTTAGAATGAGAATGTTCAGATGTGGAGGAGAGAGAGAGAGAGAGCAAGTGACCACTAGAGGGTAGGGCCTGGCCCAGGGGGAAAACAGCCATGTGGTCTTAATTTGTACATATTTAAAAAAAAAAAACACACACATGGCTGCACCTATAAATCAACTTGATAGCAAATGTTAGTACAAACTATCTTGGCTAAATCCAGCCTAGCCTTAAGATGAGCCCCTAATCCGTGGGAGGGTGACAGTCTTTAATGGATAAGTTTAACAAAGGAGAAGATTCGTCTTGACTTTAGTAAGATTTGTGATTTAGAAGCCTATACATGTTGAGTTACCTGAAAACATTACAGATAAAGATTCTAACTTATAGAATTCTGTATCTAATTTATAGAATTCTAAATTCAGCCTAAATCAGTGTTTCAAAAGAAGCAGGACAATGGCAGGAAGAGAGGGGGCATGGAGAATCCTCTGGCCTGGGTGGGCACACTCCTCTCCTCAGTGTCCCTGACACCGGCCTCTCCTGTCTGACTCTGTTCCCAGCATCCAGGCTTTCCCGGATGAAAAGCTACTCTGATAATGAATTACTTGGGGTTAAAACACATTTGACCTAAAACCTTACTTCCACCTGCTCATCCTGGGTTTGTCCTCATCAAGTGAAGAGACTGCTTTGTGTTTGCTTTTCCCAGTGACCACGTGAAGATACTTGTAGCCAGGTTTTCCCACATCCCTCTACACTGCAGGTCCTTGAAACAGGACCCACTGAAATGACTCCAGTCTGGGTCATCATTCTTCAGTCTTCCTCTCTGAGCCATTCTAGCCTCTCACTGCTATTCTTAAAGCATGACACCCACAACAGATCACAATTCTCAAGGGCTGGCAAATACAGCAAATATTGCATTTCCCTTAATGTCTGATGCCAGACTGACTTCCTGAGAAGCCATTTGACACCATTGAGTTTTATTGAATTTATGGTCAATAGGAGCCCCAGATTTTTCATATCCATGGCTGCCTCAGTCTCATGTATCTGAGATTGGCTTCCCCTGCCATGGAGACTCTAGACTTCCTTCTTCCTGATGCAACTAAGTTCCACGCTGAGGAAATAAATTATATATTCATACTCCCCAATTTGCCTATAGAAACACATCTGGGAAACATATACCGAAACATGTATCTTAATGGGCATGACCTCAATTTTATATTGAGAATTAGAAACTCCCTTTAGTCCAAGTTGAACTTCAAGAATATCTTGGTGAATGACTGTTTTTACATCCTCAGAAATTGAAGCAGGACAGAAGGTAAAGACAATAGCATTGTTACAAGGAAGCTTGAAATGTAACTTGGAAATCATATCATTCTACCGTCATGTCTATAAGTTACTCTTTGTTTATACCAAAAATGTAATAATTGACTTCCTCCTCTAAAGGTGGCCTGGACTCACCCATATGGTGGTCTCTGAGTTCTAAGTGTAGCAACAAGACAAACTTCAATAAATAAGATCTTCCCGGCCTCAGTTGGCGTCACACATGACACAAATCAAATGACCAACCCAGATTCAAGGCCATAGAAAAACAGACTTTGCCTTTTGTAGAAGAGTCTGTGGCATCAGGTTTTAAGGTTTGAATGCAGAGAAGGGAATGACTTGACCATTATGAACTTACAAGACAGTTTTAGAATCACTTCCAGTGGAGATTTTAAGGAGAAAAAAAGCCAGACCAATATTTTTCTGAATATTTTCTATGTCAGCTTGCTTAGGGGTAAAACAAATGTCATGATTTGGGTTCCCACCAATAATCAGTAACAAGATTAGTTACCCTACAAAACCTTATCATTTAAAAATTCCAAAATTTCTATACATTTTTGATGTGGGACTTTTTACATGTACTGCTGTACAGACATGGAAGGAAGGAATCTACAGAGGTTAAAAATAAAAATGAAAGGAGAAATCCTGAGGTAAGGTTTCACCTTGATAGCTTGTACCTTCATGTCTATGTGGATCATGGAGAAAAGAGATGATTTTAGAGTCGAACAAGAGTAGGAACTTAGTAGGAGACGCCTGTGTACGGGTGAGGTGTCCACTTGCAGAGACATTGTTCTTGGTGTATGACAAGTTAAAAGAAAAAATCAAACCAAAACTGGTTCTGTTGAAACAGCAAGCAAGGAAACTTGCCTGTACCGATTGTGATCCTGGGTACAAAGGGCTAAAATTAGTATAAAACTGTCTATCAATAATTCATCATTCACATGATTTATGGATAACATGCATGCTAGGTATCTGGTATAAACTGGGAAAAAGAGTAAAAAATATCTAAAAGGAAAGTCCCACACTTGTAAGATGGCAGAAGCAAATGATAACCTTCTTTGGAAAGACTCAGTTTTATCCCAAACCTCAAAGAATTCCCATTGATAATGTCATTATGAAAATGACTCACTGGCAGCGAAAAACATACAAACCATAATGGAGAGACCCAAGGGGAACAGTAGAGGGCAAAATCAGAACCTCAAAGACCTTGTGTACTGGGATTTTCTATCATTCTATGATAACTATGTAATAAAACTCTGCAAGAAAATATAAAAGAAACCACCTACACACATCAGAGTGAAATGACAGATCATTGAAGACAAAGAGATAATCTTAAAAGTAGCCAGAGATAAATGACAGCTCATCTGCATATAAATGGTAAATACATGACAGAGGATTTTTTTAATAGTAACAAGCAAGCCAGAAAACAGTAGAAATAGTATCTTTAATGTTCTAAAAGAAACAACCATCAAAGTAGGATTATATATTCAGAAGAATCATCTTTCTAGAGCAAAGGCAAAGCCAGATAAGTAACATTATACTTAATGGTAAAATGCTGAATGTTTCTCTGTAACATCAAGACAGGGATATCTGCCCTCTCCACTTCTGTTCAATAGAACACTGCAGGTTCATACTAGATTAATTAGGCAAGAAATGAAATAAAAAGTATCCATGTAGAAATGAGGAAGCAAAACTATCCCTATTTGTATGACATGATCTTGTATATAGCAATTTCTAAGGAATGCATAAAAATTATTAAAACTAATAAAAATATTATTCAAGATTTCAGAATACAAGATTACTGTACCCCAGTCAATTAAATTCTCAGCACCAACGATGAGCAATATGAAAATGAAATTGAGAAAAAAAATTCTATTTACAACACCTTTAGAAAAAAACAAACAAAAAACACTGTAATAACTTAAACATAATCAGTGCTAAATTTACACTGTGGTAATTACAAAACATTAAAGCCCCAAATAAATGGAATGTCATCGTATGTTCATGAATCAGAAGACTTATTATTGTTAAAATAGTTATACTTTGCAAATGGATCCACAGAATTAATGCTGTCTTTGCTCAAGCTACCATAATAAGATACCATATGGTGGGTGGTTTAAACAACAGAAATTTATTTTTTCACATTTCTGAAAACTAGAAGATCCAAGGTCAGAGTGCCAATAGAATTGGCTTCTGTTGAGGACTCTTCCTAGCTTGCAGGTGGCCACCATCTTGCTGCTTCTTCACATGGCAGAAAGGCAGAGAGCAGAGAGATAGCTTTTTGGTGTCACTTCTCGTAAGTGCCAATTAATTTTGATTGTCAACCTGACTGGATTAAGAGACTCTGGAAAAGTGATGGGATTGTGAGGGCACTAACTTTGTCTATGGATTAGCCTTCTAATGAGCTCACAGCTGGATGGACTACTAGGAGGTGAAGGCTAGTTGTAGGACATAAGTCACTGGAGCATGATTTTCTGTGTCTGGTCTGTGGCCCATCCTTTCTGGCTCTTCCTTGTTTTTCCTGCTTCTAACCACTCTGAAGTAGAGAGCTTTCCTCTGTTCTCTCTCTCTTCTCCTTGGAGGCAGCCAACCATGGACCAAAACCCTTGAAACTGTGAGTTAAAAATAAAATTTTTCTCCTTCAATTTAGAGTGTCAGGCATTTTGTCTCAGCAGTGGAAAGCTGGCCGATACAGAAAATTGGTTCCAAGAAGTAAGGTTGTTGCTGTGACTAGACCTGTTAGAAAAGTGGGCTAAAAAAGCCTTAGAATGCTCCAGGCAGAACCTGATGGGTAGTTCTAGTGGGAGTATTTGATCACAGTGACAAAAAACTGACTAATACTAATACTGGTTCTATTATGAGGGCCTTACCCTAAAGACTTCATCTATACCTAACTGTCTCACAATTGCCTTCACATAGGAGGTTTAGGACTTCAGCACATGAATTTTGGAGGAAGCACAATTCAGTTCATAGCAACTGTAGTCCCTATTAAAATCCTAAGGGTTTTTTTTTTTTTTTTGTAGAAATTGACAATCTGATTCTAAAACTTGTGTGGAATTGCCAGGGACACAGAATACCCAAACAATCTTGAAAAGGAAAAACAAAGTTGGAGGACTCTTACCAGTAACACACACACACACACACACACACACACACACACACACACACACATGACAGTAAAGAATACAGTGTGGTATGAACATAAATCAGCAGTCTAGAAGTAAATCATTACATTTCTGGTCAACTTATTTTTAGCAAGCATGGTAAGACGATTCAATAGGGAAAAAATATTCTTTTAAACAGATATTGCTGAGAAACCTGAATGTCCATATATAAAAAGAAAACTGGATTGCTTTTCACGTATCATAAAAATTAACTCCAAATGGATCAAAGACTTACCTGATAAAATTTTTAGGAAATAATATAAGAATATTTTGTGACCTTGAGTTGGGCAAGCCTTAGATATGATACAAAAAAGTACAAACAAAGAAAAAATAGGTAAATTAAGCATTATCAAAGCTTAAAACACCTGTGCTTCAAAATACACTATCAAGAATGTGAAAATGGGACAAAATATTTGGAAATCTTATATCTGGTAAAACACTTATGTGTAACTATATAAAGAAATCTTACATTTAATAATTAAAAAGCAGTTTCAACATCAGCAGAAGATTAAGACATTGTTCCAGAGAAGTTACACAGATGTCTGAAAAAAATGCTCAATATCATCTGCCTCTAAAGAAATACAAGTTGAGCCAATACGATACCACTTTGTATCTATTGGGATGGCTGTAGTCAAAATGTAATACAAATATTGGTCAGAATGTGGAAACATTGAATCATCACACCTGGTTGATGGGAATGTAAAACAATGCAGCTGGAAGAGTCTTTGCTCCTCAACAGGTTAAATTTAGAGTTAGCATATGACTCAACAATTCCCAATTCCCCTCCCAAGTGCATATATATATATATATATATATATATATATATATATATATATATGCAAGAAAAAACATATGTTCACACAGAACCTTATACAAATATCCAAATATTCATCGCAAAATTATTCATGGTGGCCAGAAAGGAGAAATTACGCAAATATCCATTAACCAATGAATTGAAAGATAAAATGTGTTGTGTCCATACAGTGAAGTATTATATAGCAATAAAAAGAAAAGAAATTCTAATACATGCTTCAATTGGGATGAACCTTGAACTTGGGGGGGAGGGATTGCAAACTGTATTCATGTTTATGAAATGGGCAGAATAGGCCATTGTGCACAGGCAGAAAGCACATTAGTGAGGATCTTAGGCAGAAAAGGAGGAATGATTTTTAGTGGGTTTCTGATTTGCTTTTGGGGTGGTAAAATGGTAAATATAAAAATGTACTAAACATAGTCAAATTCTACATTTTAAATTGTTGACTTAGATGGCATGTGAATTGTATCTCATTGAAACTGTTCCATGAAAAACAATGGTAAAATTTAAAAAACATTCTTTAGACAACTAAAACTGATTTTTTTCAACAGATTCTCATTAAATAAAATTTCTCTGTGTGGTCTTTTGACAGAAGAAAAATGATCCCAAGACAGAAACATTGAAATTTAAAGTGGAATGGTCAACAAAAGATTAATAAAAGTTTTTTAAATGCTTAGAAGTGAATAAAATAAAAATACTATGTATCAAAAACTTGCATTTTGAAATAGAATTTTCAGGTAGAGAAAAATGTGTAGCCTTAAATAATCACACTACAAAAAAGTTTAAATATTAATGAACTAATTACTCAACTTTACAAAGTTGAAGAACAGAATGAACCCAAGGAAAACAGAAGGAAGGGAATATTAGACTTAAAGAAAAAAGCACAATGGATGAGATTAACAACGCCAAAAGCTGATTCTATTAAAAAATGTTAAATTTTATGCCATGTAAATTTTTTACCAAAATAAAAAGTAATAAATTTTTTAAAAGATACAACTAAAATCACAAAGTTCTGGAAAAATCACACAAATAAAAGGAGAAATACATATACACAGCCTTAAGCTAAAAATAGGAATAGCACTTTTATTGTTGTGAAAAATAAAAACATAAACAGAAAATATTACACATAGATTGAGTTGTACATTTTAAAACTTAGATAACACATAAGATTAACGAATTCATCAAGGGAACTTACAGTAAGCTACTCAAAAAGAAATTTTAAAGCCTGAGTCTTCTAAATTATTAAGCCACTGAGCTAGTAGTTAAAACTCTTCTACAAAACTGAAAACAAAGCAATATTGTCATCAAAATTGTCAAGTCCTACAAAACATTCAAAACCAATCACTTAAATCAAACCATTGGGATACAATCAGGAAAATCCAAACCATGGAAATTTTTAGACAAGAGACTTAGTTCATTCAATAAATACATTGCAAAGAGAAACAGGGAAAAAGAACACAGAGACTGATGCTCAAGAGATATATCAACCAATGCAATATATGGACCCTGGTAGAGCATGATTCATTATCCAGTCACTAAAATGAAAAAGAAAAATGGATAGGATAATTGAAAAAATTGAACACACTGATGAGACAATGCATGTATTATACGTACATATATATGCATATCTGTGTACACTTTTAATGCTTTTATGTTATTATGGATAGTTTTCCTAGAGTCCTAATACTTCAGACATGCATCCAGAAATACACCAAAAAGAAAATCAAGAAGAGTTTGGAAGAGTTTGTCAAGGTTACCAGATGCAGAGAAAACATACAAAAGAAAAGTATATTGCATTTCTGTGTGTGTTGTGTGTTATTAGGGATCAAACTCAGGGTCTTCACAGTAGCTACATCCCCACATCCCCACCCCATTTTGACTTTTACTGTTGAGTCAGAGTCTCACTAAGTTACTAAATTGCCCAGGTTGGGATAAAATAATATAACCAATAAACCAATTAGATCAACAAGAAAAATGTATCTATAAGAATAAATCTTATCAAGTTGTATACTTTTTATGATAAAAATAATTTATAAAATATCATGAAGAAAAACAAAGACCTAAGTAAATGAAAGGAATATCCCAAAGATAATAGTTCCACCCAAGTTGATCTAGAAAGTGAAATCAATCTTAATACATTCCATAAAATTTTCCATAGAAAATGAGAAATCAATTAAAATTGTATTCTTGGAGAAATGCAAGGAATGATTACATTCCTAAAGAACAGCCAAAAAGTCAGGAGGCCTATCCCCCTATATAGTGTTGTTTATTAATACCATATAAGCTGTAACACCATATATTTTGGGTTAATGACAGGTAAGTAGGCCAATGCAATGGAATACAAAGCAAAAACAAACCTTCACATTATCTAAAAACATGTTTTCTGCAGATCAGCAGGGAACAATTAAAATGCTGGACAAATGGCACTGACATAAGTAACTAGCCACATGGGAGGAAATTGCATATCCCTCCTGTATGCCACTCACTAATGTCAATTCCAGGTGGATTCGTAGGGAGAGACGCAAAGCAACACAATGAACCTTATTTTGAAAATTTTAGAAGACAATGTAGGAGATACTATTTTAGGATTTCAGGGTAGGAAAGAATTTCTTAGATATGAAAAATACAAATTACAAATTAAAACAATGATAAATTCAACAACATGTAAACTAAGAAATTCAGCTATTGAAGAAACACCACAAGGGAGGTAAAAAGACAAGGCTCACATTGTAGTTGATAGTTGTAATAACAGCAGAAAAAAAATTGTTTCAAAGATGCCTAAAAATTTTCCCTAAGTCTCCAAGAAAAAAGAAAATAGGCAAAGGTAACACCAAACCTGTGATTATACAATTAAAAAAGCACAAAATATCCTCAGTTTCATTAATAATCATGGAAATGAAATGTAAATTACAATAAACTCACTTCATATTCACACTGATGTCCCCAAGTGTTTCCTGGTGATGATGTGGATGAGTGGAATTAGCTGGTAGACATGCAAATAGGAAAAACAGACATCACCTCACAAATACAAGAATGCTCATAGCAGCAATTTTAGGAAAGCAAAAAAAAGCAAGCAGCTCAAATGCCCTTCCACTATGGAATAGACCGATTGTAGTTTATCTATTAATTGTAGTTTCTTATTATCATGGAACAAATGGCAGTGAGCATGAATGGATGCAATTGCACGCATCCTGATGGGTGAGTCTCAAATGCAGAAGACTCAGAGGTAAGGAAAGTGTAGAATAAACGCAGAGTCTCAGCACAAAGTTCAGGCACAGGCCATGCTTACCACTTACAGATGCTTCGTACGTGGTAAAACTGTAGAGAAAAGCAGGAGGATGCTGTGGGAAAAGGGGCCTCCTGGACCAAGGGCCTCTACAGCACTAGTGAGATCCTACCCCGTAAATCCGGTGGTGGTGGGTAGATGGGTGTATATCTTATTATTTAAACTGCAGATTTTCTCTATGATATTATTTCACAATCAACTGTTTCAAATAATGAGTTCGATTCCCTCAAGGGCTTTTCTAACTGAGTTTTAAATTTTATAAAATCTAGTTGCATTTGCAAAGCTGGAAATCAAAAGAATTTTGCAATAGAATCCTAGATGTGTCCTCTCAGTTCCTCCCTAGACCCCTTACTTTACAAAAGTGCTCCAGAGAGAGGAGATAACTTTTTCAAAGTCACACGGCCCCTGAGTGGTAAAATAGGACCAAGGAGAAAGATCCAGTAACCCATGAACCAGTACATTTTTCCACTGACATAGGCTAGATATACGTGAGGCTTCCCACAAGGCACTGTATTCACAGTATTTGCTCTATTTTTTCAAGGCAGTTCTGTCTTCGTGGAGTCTTCCCTACTATCCAGCCACCTGATCCTGCTTTTCATTGTGGTGGTCGTTGTTGTTTTAATTAACAGACTCTATTTTTTGTTTCACAGAAGAATGACTGCCCCAGGTGTACTAGGTTCCTACCCACTTCATACCGCAAACAGCCTCTGTGGCTTTTCCTGTTATTTGAACATCTGGCTCTGCTCAGCCTCAAGTGTACCCGTGGTGCTTGCTCCTCACCTTCTACCTCTGTGTTCCCCACTGTATTTCCAGGAAACCCTGCGATTCTTATCAACCGTTACATCCTTTCTACCAAAAGCGTCCTCCTCCAGCTCCTTGGGGAAAATGGAGGAACTGATTGTTCCAAGTTTTCTTATGGCCTCCTGGTTTTCTCCATGGGGAGAGGTGGCTCTGGGGGTGGAGCTGGCAGAGAAAACAAAGGAGAAAAAAGAAGGGGAAAAACAGGCGCTGTTTCCAATGAGGTCGTAGGCTATGACCCAACTAATTCCATGAAGCAATTGATCCACCACCTGCACACCCAGAACAGCCTGTACTCAGGCTTTGCCAGATCTTGAGACCAGGCACTGTTTGATCTGATGAATTCATATGATCCCTACGGAAGATGAGCCCTTCCCCACATACCACCACTGCCATCTCCACCATCTGGCCAGCTTTCCGGGGGAAGCTTCAGGGTCCCAAACAAGACTGCACTGAATTTAAAATGTTTAGACACGTATTGATCCCAGAAGGAAGCTGTTCTTCCCGCAGACTCACAAGAGTCGGTTCTAAAAGGCTCATTTTCTTCATTTTGTGCAGAAGTGAATGCAGGCTCCAGGGAAGAGAAGGCCAAGCTCACTGTGCTCCATACATGTAGTGATGGTGGTGAGACCAGAGCCCCATGGTCTGATTCCCTGTGGTCTCTTTCCCCTTGTTCTGCTGTGATCTCTGGAGCTCAGCCTGGCCCTTTAAGCCTGCCTCTAGCCTACGAAAGTGAATAAACATTTGCAAAGTATGCCTGGTATTTACCTGGAAATTTTTCCTGTTTTTAACCTGGGGTTTTTTCAATCAAAAAGCTTGCTTGTTAATGATGAGGTAATATTTACTAGGGTGATGTCACCTAATTCCTAGCTGAACCTCCCCATTATTGATCTCCCTTGAGAATGTTCTACCAGATCCTCAGAAAACTCATATAAAAGAGCAGAGGACCTGTCTATTAGTGCTCATAGAGCTGTGACTCTCTGTTGAACTAGTTTATGTTGACCTGGCCAGCTGTTCCCCTCCCAAGCGCAATCTATGTGGCAAGACAAACCCTTAGTCTCCTTGTAGGTGCCAGCACTGAGCAAAGGAGCTGGCTACAGTGTCTTCAGGGGCTTTCCAGTTTTAGCTGAACCAACACTCCATGAGTTATCGTAATTCTGTTGGCCTGGGGAGTCATTCCTCTCCATGGGAGAAAAACTGTCTCTTTCTGCTTTTCCTGTTTTGTGTTGATTTCATAACTGAAAATCTTGTTTTCTGTATGTTGAAATCCATTAATGTCGCTGATCCTACATAGTTCAATTCTTCAGCCACCTGTAAACCATCCATTCTTCTATTACCTGAGCTCTATTTTACTTCTCCATGTTATCCACAAGTACACTCCCAGAGACCTTACAAAGTGCCTGGTCACGCCCCATTGCATCTCTTTTCAGTGGCCGTCCAAGCACTTGGCCAGGTTTGCAGCTCAAGGACAGCAAATCGTTACACATTTTCTTCCTACATTTGTATATGTTTGAAATTTTTCAAAATCATGTTTTAAGTTGTTTAAAACTAAGGAAAAAACTGTTCTTGGTTTCTCAGTATCCCATAAAGACTGAACTTCTTAAGCTGGGTTGAGACCTTCCTCCAACTAGTCAGAAGAACCTCTTCCTGTCTGACTTTCCTCTGAATTCTGCAGACACACTTCTACCTCAGTCCCCTCCACACAAATGTTACTCGCAACTTCACACTTCTGTGTCGTCGCTCATTCTGTTCCTGCTCTACTCAGTAGAGTAGAGTAGTAGTGTTCTACTCAGGTGCCACCCTCCAAGAAGACTCTCACCGCCCTTCTCCACTCGTGGGGCTTCCCTCTTCCTCTTCATCGATGGCACTTGCTCCCTGCAGCTACCCCATTACCCATCACCGTGACGTGTGGCACCTTTCTGGATGGCCCTTGCTTTGCCTGCATTTTTAGCTCTGCAGTTTAGGGACTGTGTGGTGTATCATTAATCCTGAACCCACCTTCCATGGCTGGATAAGGCAGATTATAATCTTCCATCCCATTCCCATCCTGAGTTATCTCCTGTTTAGGATTTGGATCATGTGGTCTCTCCACTGCTTTTCAGCTGGCACAGAGTTGTGCCCCTAGGAAATACTCGAGAGTTTCTGAGTCACTCTTGTGTCAAATTCCTTGTACCACTAAATGTGTCACATTATGTGAGTCATAGGGCCTTAAATCTTGGTGTAGTGAAAGGTTGTAATCAGTGGTGCTGAGGCAGTGTGCATCAGAAGGAGGTGGGCGTTGCCAGGCGCTGGTGACTCTGACACAAGTGGTCTGCAGGCCACAGTGTGAAGCACACTGGCCCTCTGGGCTTGTGAGATCTGATTACCACATTCTCTGACCAATTATGGAAATGCCTTTCCCCCAGGGAGGACCCCTCACTTACAGACCCTTCCTGGACTCAACCTGCCCCCTTGTTTTCCTCCTTGTTCCCCCAAGTGTGTGGCTGTGGCCTGGCCCAGTCAGGCTTCTTCTTCAAGAACCAGGAGTACATCTGCACCCAGGACTACCAGCAGCTCTATGGCACCCGCTGCGACAGCTGCCGCGACTTCATCACAGGCGAGGTCATCTCTGCCCTGGGCCGCACCTACCACCCCAAGTGCTTTGTGTGCAGCTTGTGCAGGTGAGCAGGTGGCAAGCGGGAGGGAGGAGTCTGCGTGAGCCACAGGGAAGGTGGAGATGTGGTCTTTCCCAGGCGGTTCTGGAGCTCACAGGACTTAACGCTGCACACCTGAGTTGCAAGAACCTGGCCTGGAAGGATCTGACCGACTAGTGGTTTTCAATCCTTCTTAGCAGATGAAATCTCTCTGTCATGGGCAATCTGATGTGAAACATTAACTATTCCTGTGATGGAGACAGAGTGAGGGCCTAAGTCCCACGCTTTGCTCATTTTTCCATCAAAAGGCACCAAAAAGAACCACTGAGTACTGTGGTCTTTCATAGCTCAGTTTGGAAACCACAGATCTGACTGAGACTCCCACACCTTTAATACAAGGATGTCTGTTTATGGCCTTCCTCCATCCTCCCAATACCACCTCCTGCTGACAGGGTGACCCTGGCAAATAACTGTCCCTCTATCGGTCTTGGTTTCTTCATTAGTAATAGGAGGTCAAAGTAACTGCTGTCTCCGTGGGGTTTTATGCTGACCAGTGAGATGATACATACTCAATGATGACTGGTACATAGTGTATCTGTCCTTATTGTTCTTTTAATTATTATGATAGTCATCTAGGCTCTCTTAGGATATCTCCAGTGCCAGAGAGCTTCTCTCAACCCCCTTCCCCATCCTAGCATCTCAATCCCTTGTTAATTTAGCAAACGTGCATTAAAGGTCTACTGCATGCCAAGTACCACATTAAGGAAATGGAAAAAAAAAGAAAACCTCTTCCCTGCCCACAAATATGTTAAAATTTAATGTATAACTGATCAAGTCATAAGAAAAGCTTAGTTAGAGTATATATGTATTTTCTAAGTAGGAACAGGTTTATTATTATTCTCCCCATAAAATGACCACTGGTTGGTTAGTAGAGTAACTAACCACTTAAAGTTTCTGACTGAGACTAATGGCATAGTGTATAAAAAATATAATCTCCCAGGGGAATTCATTCATTGATCCATCTCTCAAAACCTGATGAGTCCTGGGATTCCAGACCCATCAGAGATTGTAGAGCATTTCCAATACAAGGTAAAGTTTGAGTTAAGCCCCATGGAGGTGAGGTCACTCTCTAAGGTCTTGCTATGTCTTATTACCATGAATTATTGGCTAGGCCTCAATAAGAATACTTCTTCCAAACTCCTGTGCCAGGATGCCCTCCATCAACCCAAGATGGGAACACAAGGACCCTGGAGCCACTGAAAGTGTTTGTCAGGGGTTATGCTCAGGGTCCATATGTCAAGTGCCCCAAACTGCAGGAGCAGAAGCAGCCAAACCACACAATTGACAATGCTGGCAATTCTGTACACAGTTTACAATTAGTTGGGGCGAGGGGTAGATTGTATACAAGCTTGAGACCCATGAGCAAGAGAAACTGAACAAATATGGAGGAAAAAGGGAAGAAATTATTTGTGGTCTCATCAACTCCCATTAGGAATGGGAATTTTTAGAAATGTCTGGAGAGGGAAAGAAAGAAATTTTAGTAAGTTTTGGAGCTGAATGGGTTCTTGCTTGGTATCTGGGGAAAGATCAAATTGGTATTGGAAAAATCCTTCCAGGAAGAGGGAGCAGTTCTCTGAGGAGTTAGCAGCCTGTCCATCTTATTGCTGAAACAGGCAAGCTCAGATAAATAGCATGCTTTGCCCAGTGTCATATCATAAAATACAGCTCAATGGGGCCTCCAGTTCTGGCCTCTTCACACCTCCTGAGTGAGTAGTCGGCCTTTCACTGGAAACAGCATTTGAATTTGCATGGTACTCTAGAAAGCTAGCTGTGTGAGGTCTTACACGTCTGTGAACATATGTTGTTAGATCACCAATAGCCACAGAATCACCTGAAAGGCACTGACTTTCTGCCTCGGCCTCCTTGCAGGAAGCCTTTTCCCATTGGAGACAAGGTGACCTTCAGTGGTAAAGAATGTGTGTGCCAGACCTGCTCCCAGTCCATGGCCAGCAACAAGCCCATCAAGATCCATGGACCAAGCCGTAAGTCCTCCCTACAGGCCACCTCCCTGTTCACGGGCGCCATCTCTCTGAGTCCCTCTGCCCTGGTACCGTCAGCCACACCCAGAGGCCAGGAGGGCACCAGGGTAGCTTTGCATCCCCGAGGACTCCTGAAGCATGACCCAGTTGGCATGCACCCCAGACACATGAGCTTCACACATACAGTACAAGGAAGACAGGCTGCCCAGCTGTAAGCAGGGATGGCCATTGCTGCTTATCGCCCACTTGGGTGGCTCTTCCAGCACTAGCTGGGATCCTGATGTTATGTCCCAAAGGCAACAGGGTTGATTGAGTGTTACATCACCACTGACTCAGTTTTTATAAACCCCACTAAGAAAGGATCTGCAGGCATGTCTCACCAAATAGGAGTTATAAAGTGCTCTCAGTGAGGCAAACGAAAGATCTGTATGAGGGCTGTGTACACTGTGTGCCCCAGACCCCTAGTTGTATTGGCTTCACGGCACCTTGTAGAAATGCAGTTTCTGAGCTCACCTTGGCTCTCTGGGGATGGAATGGAAGCATTGACACTCTTAGTGAGCTTCCTGGGGGACTCATTTGCTGTTCCTAAAATTGGGAACCACTGTCTAGGGATGAGGGGGCACATCTGCCATGCCTTAATAGATGTAATGTTTTATCACCAGACCACAGATCTGGGGAAACCAGGAGGATCCAAAGTGTGCTTTGAAGCAGTCCTTTTAGTCTGTGGGAGTCCTTTTTACTCAAGTCTGTCTAGCAATCAGATGTCGAAATCACCATTCCTGGATGCCCTTGTCGGGTTGCTGACTGCATGTGTCCTCACACACATAGACACAGCCCCCCAAGTCTCTATGGCCACACTAGGCTCCAGTGTTCTTTCATGTTATATGACACTCTGGCCAGCCCTGTCAAGAGAATCAATGAAAACCCATTAGCCTCTCGTGTAAGCGTGGGGGGGGGGGGGGGGGGGCAGCTATTGCACCAGCAGAGTCAGCATGCCAGGTCTGCATTCCACCAAGGAGGGTGAGCCGAGAACACCCCAGCCAGCAGGGCTCAACTCCCAGGAGCCCCATTAGAGTCCACCCAGCCACAGGCAATTGAGAGGAGTGAAAGTAGGAAGGCTTCCTCCCCTGCACACCCTTTCTTCCAGTTGAATCAGATCTGTTCCTGGAATGTGCAGAACCTTTGCTTCACTGTCCTTGGTGATGCTCACAGTTTGCTGCTCTGACCAGGCTTCCATCTCAAGGTGGCTCCTGGTACCCACTGTCATCCTTTATAACTCTTGGAAAGCATCATCAAGAATGGCAAACTAGGAGGCTGGGAAGCAGGGTGGTGGCTCCGTGGCTGATGCCGATAAGGAGCCCACAGGCCAATGGTTCATATGCAAGACAGTAGGGAGAAAGGCTGCCAACCTTCTGTGTGATGCGAAGGTTTGCCCAGCTATGAAAGTGGAATGGAATTTCTTAGCATGCTCACAGAAAGGTTGTAGAAAGAAGTGCACTGTACACAGCAGGGGTAGGGAAGCTTTTCCTGTTGAGGGCCTTTTGGATATTTGACATCATTTGCAGGCCATATAAAACCATCTACTTAAAAATTAGCTTGCTACACGTGGTAAAACATTTAATTACTGTATAATTAACTCACCACTAATGTGAAGGTTGCCTTGACCAATATGGACCAAATGATTTCACAGGCAACCTGTATACAGCTTGTGGGCTGGACATTTCTCAGCCATGGACAAGAACCAAGCTAACAGCAGTGTGTAAAAACTACAAAGTGGGGCTGGCAGAATGGCACAGCAGTTAATGCACTTGCCTTGCAAGCTCAAGGCCCCAAGTTTGATTCCCCTACACCCTACAAGGCTGGGAACAGTGGTGTATGCTTGTAATCCCATCATTCAAGAGGTTGAGGCAGAAAGATTGCCATGAGTCTCAGGCCAGCCTGGGCTACACAGTGAGACCCTGTCTCAAAAAACAAACAAACAAACAAAAAGTCTATTATGAAGTGAAGGATATTATTGGCATGGAAATTTAATGTAGAAAGCATAGTAAAGGAGCCCTGAGAATAACCCTGCTAAATCTATTTCAGGTTGCACTATGAGTTTCAGTGTATGGTGGGAGTCTCCCACAGGTGGGAGGTTTCCTCAGCTGAGTCTGGAGGTCTCACCAATGAGCATGTTTTTGAAAAGAAGCTCCAAAATGTCTTTGCCATAATTTTGCAGATTAGGAAGTAAATAAACAATGAGGAGGAAGGAACATGACCCAGCTGTCAGCGACAGCGCTCAGGATCCGGGCATGTCACTCATGAAGATAACATTCTGTGGGTTCAAGTGCATAGAAGTATTTTCTCCAAGGGTGTTATTGTTTACACTGAAAATGCAAAGGAGTTTCCTAACTAGTGGGGACGTTGGGGTCTGCAGAATTCCCCAAGAGGAAAGCAAAGCCAGATACGATAGCATGTTGTGGAAAAGGACAAATAGTTCAGTTCTTAAGCTACAAGAATGTGGTTTCATTCCTGGAAGGTTAACAAAGATATTCTGGAAATGTGGAAGTAGGTTTAGTCAAAGGAGATCAAGAAGAATATCCAGGAACCACCAAAGGAAGAATACCTATCTCCTCCTAGATCTCATGGAGAACAGCAGTAGCAGCACCAGCAGCACCACTCCCGTCACCACCACCCTCACCATTGCTAACAGTAGCTGATGGTTGTCATTACCAGGCACTGAACAGACCTTACTGACAAGAAGCGGTAGCAGTATTTCCATCCCTGTCGTCACTGCCCTGTCACCACCCCCCACCATCTCCACCATCACTTCCATGATGCCCATTTACTCTCACCACCACCGCCTTAACTACCATTGTCACTGCCATCGCCTCCATTATCACCCCCCATCACCACCAGTACTAACTACCCATACCAGTACCACCACTACCAACTCTGATTATTAATTTGGGTGAGTACTGCACTAAATATTCCATAACACAATATCTTATTGAATCATGACTACAACTCATGAAGGAGATAAGAGTAACTATTTATGGATGAGAAAGTTGATACTCATGGAACATAAGTGACTTTCCCTAAGTTACACAAATAATAAAACATCAGATCAGGCTGCCTGGCTCTGGAGGCCATTCCCAAAATACTCCACACCAGAAGCATGACTTGCTAATTGGGAAGGACTCTGTCTTCCTGGATTAGTTTCCTAGAACAAGCTGGGTAGCTTGCTGTGACTCACAAAACCCAGTTATTTTTGCTGATCTAAGTGGAATGAATGACATAGTCAAGGAAACTAAAAATGGCTGTCTGGGGTCTTCAGAGGCTTCAGTGACCAACTGAGGGATTTGGAAGGAACAGGTGGTGGCATCATACTTTTTGCCAGCTGAAGGCTGTAATTTTGGAATGGTGAGAACAGCTGGCTTTGCAGAAACCGGCTCAGGACAGGGTGTAAGTCAACCCTGCTCGTGACACCAGGTCTGTGAGCTCCCAGATGGGGTGCCTGAGGCTCCTCCACTGGTGGTCAAGAGTGAAAGGAGGAAGCACAGGAAGAAAAAAGTCCAGATAAATATGAGACCAATATAATGGATAGTCAGCAATGGGACATGAAGAGAGAAGCCATGGAGAGGGCATTCCAGAATTCTCTGAAGGAACAAGCAGGGTTTCCTGCATGGAAGCGTTGCTCATAGCTTCCTATCAGAGACTGAGCAGTGCACAGAACATGGGTTAAAACACAAAACTGAGACAGGAACAGCAATTACTGATCAGATATGTATGTTACTGGTCATAAGGAAAACAGATGAGAACACCTGAATTGAGAGGTCACATGACTAGTACTTGGGGAGCTGAGATTCTCACCTCGGCCAGCTTCTGCCCCTCACTTCAACTGTTCAACCTAGCTGTTAAGCACTACTTTGTACTGGCTCCTAAATTTTAACTCAAGGTGCTAAATACATCTCAGATGTATCATTAGGAAAGTTGGACTCATTACTGAGTCGTGGGTACACAAGGACGAAGCTATTAAATAAGCTTTATTAAAGAGGTGAAGAACTGTGTCGTCAACCAATAGTTCTCCTCCTCCACAGAACCCAGCAGTGATGTGATCAGAGGATGACCACACCAGGGGAGTATAAGGAGAGAAGGGGAGGAGAGAAACTGTACTTGTCTTTAACTGTTTGAAGGAACTGTTATGGGGCCAGGACAGCAAGTTCTTCTTAGTTGCTAAGAACTGAGTCACAGTAGTCAGGTCTGAGCTCAACATAAAGAAGACAGCCCTGACAGTCACGCCTGTCCACAGAGTGGACTTCCTCAAGATGGGCTGAGGTGCTAACCATCAGATGCAGTTAAGCACAGGTACCCAGCTGTCAAGAATGTAGCAGATTCCTGGACTGGCTGGGAAATTTGAATCAATGTTCTGTGAACCTGGAGCCCTAGTAGAACTATTAAATCCTATGAAAGAGGCCCCAGAGATAGAAGTTCGGCATTTATTATCTAGAAAGCTTGACCAGATGCTTATAGTATCTACACTGAGGTTGGGCACATCCCTTCAGATGCCTGACTGTCTGTAAAAGGGAGAAGCGGCTTGACCTCTCTAAATTACTGCATTCTGAAGCTTGTACTTATTGAGAAATGAGGTCAAGAAGACTTATATACAAACCCCAGGAGAAATAAAGGGAAACAGATAAATCCCTAAATTCTACATTCTCCCCCCACCACTTGAATGTCTATGGCTGGAAGCATTTTGTGGTTGGAGACCTCCCTGCCCCTAGCTCGCGTTAAGGGATGTTAGAAAGGTGTTGGACAGCTAAGAGGCAGATACTGACAACTAACCCATGCAAACACTTCATCAGGGCCCAGCCCCTCCCCGCCTCAGCCTCCTGACACATCATTGCCCTTCCTAGAGGCACAGACACGTCATCTTCTCCCCTGGGACTGGCCTTCAGCTGGACTAAGGACTCTCTGGCCAGGTTCCCCAACTTTATACGTGGTTTCTTTTCCTCTTACTGCCCCAAAGTATGCTTTTGTCTCATGGTGCCAAAAGAAAGATTTGTCCTCTAGTAAACTTTGCCCTGTGACCCTTTCCTCCTCCAAAGTGGGCCATCCGGTCAGTGAAGCTTCAATTCCCAGCATCTCCCAAGTACCTTGGATGCTGGCTCCATTTCCTGCTCCTCCCCTCCCCAGACATTCAATGAGCAACAGGAGACTGCTGGGACACACACACACACACACACACACACACTCACACTGCCAGCCCCAGTATACATTCCAGCATGACAGTCATAGGGAAGGAGGGCATATTGCTAGTTTGGAACAGACTAATCAGACTCTAAACTAACTTCCTAGGAAAGCAAATGTTTGTCATATAATCCCATAGAGGAAGGGGTAGGCATGGTAAGTTCTATTCTTTGACTGGGTACTATAAGGTAAACATACTTTTAGTTCCTATTATGTACTGAGCATCATGCTAAGCAAGAAAACAGGTGTAACCATAGAACATAGACATGGCCCTGGCCATTGAGTATACACCTTTCAGAGAGAGAGAAAAAATGAGAGTGGTCCTTCTCAAACTTTAGGGTGCATGCAGAGCCTGTTAAAATTCAGTGGGTCTAGGGCAGGAGGAATGGCACAGTAGTGAAAGCGCTTGCCTTGCAAGCTCAAGGCCCTGGGCCAGGCATGGTAGTACATGCCTATAATCCCAGCACTTGGGAGGCTGAGGCAGGAGGACTGCCGTGAGTCCAAGGCCAGCCTGGGCTACATAGTGAGTTCAGGACCATCCTAAGCTACAGAGCAAGATCCTATGTCAAAAAAAAAAAAAAAAAAATTGATGGGTCTGGGTGGGGCCCAATGAGGATGATCAGCTTCAGTGACGCAGATGCTGCAAGTGCTGAGGTCATAGAGAGGAGCACGAACTTAGCTTCAGGGATGAAGCTGTGTATAAACAGTGTCCAGAATGAAAAGCAGGGACGTCCTAGAAGGGACCATGGTATCAAGGTCTCTTGTTGACAGTCCAGGGCTCTGGTGGCCTTTTATCTCCTTGGTAGGATTTCTGGGCAGCTGCTAATGCCAGGGCTGGGCACATGTGAGAACACTGGTATTCAGGGAAGGTCTTCCTTGACATGGGCATGAGACAGTGGCCGGAGGTCAAGGGGCTGGAGGTTTTGCTCAGCAGCATCTCCTATTTGCAGACTGTGCTGGGTGCAAAGAAGAGATCAAGCATGGCCAGTCGCTCCTGGCACTGGACAAGCAGTGGCACGTCAGCTGTTTCAAATGCCAGACCTGCAGCGTCATCCTCACTGGCGAATACATCAGCAAGTGAGTGTCCCGCCCCTCCACATCTCTTGCTCCCCTGCTCCCAGGGTCTCTGCAGCCCCTAGAGCCTACCCCTGCCTGAATCTCAATACCACGCCTCTCACTTCTGCAAGCTGCCGCCCTCGAGTCACAACAGCCCCTTTCCAGCTGTGGGCCCCGTCCATGCTCTTTCCTCTGCCTGGAATGTTCTGCCCCATCCTTTACCCACGCGGTCCTTCCTTCCTTCCTTGCATCCTCTGCTCACAGGCAGCCTCACACCACCGCTCACCACCTCCACCCTCCCCTAACCAGCCCTCAGCCTACCCTGTTTGTTCCCTTCACACCAGCTAACACCATCAGTAATTGCATATTTATCTGTTGCAACCTTTAATAGTGATGATGATATGAACTACCACTTACTGAGCCTTTGGTGTTTGGGTTTACTGAGACAAGGTGTCTGTCCCTACTGTGTCTCAAGGGAGTAAGAGACTTGCTCCAGCAATGATATTTACTCTCTGCCCCAGCAGGAAAGGAGCTTTATTATAGTTACTGCCAAATCCCCTACCCTTAGCACAATATCTGACCATAGTCAACCATACAATTGGTTTGTTAACTGCAATCAGAGGAGCTGGTGCATACATAAAATTATCAAGCAAAAGAAGTTACCCGCCCAGGGACCTGTATACTGCAGCTTTAGACAAGCCTCCTCCTGTTGCTAGACCCTTGTGACCACATGTATAGACTCAAGTTCTTGGAAGCATAGACCTTCCATGCATTGACCCTTTCTGACCCCAGATACCTCCTAGGCTCCACTTTCTGATACAAGGCCAGGGCATAATGAGTGTGGAAAGCCACAGCACTTGTAGTATCTGCTCTCAAGACACTTATAGTCTGATAAGAGATATTCACTACACATGAAGAATTGGGGCACCAGAGGGCATGTGAAAAGAGCTCATGAGAAATGTTAGTCCTTAAAACCTTTTCAACCATAAGTAACAGAAAGCCATGCCTCCAGGGCTGGAGGAATGGCTCAGCGATTAAAACACTTGCCTTGCATGCTCTAAGTCAAGTACTAAGTACCCGAGTTCAATTCCTCAGCACCACATAAGCTGGACATGGTAACGCACACTGTAATCCCAGCACTTGGGAGGCTGAGACAGGAGGATTGCCACTGAGAGTCCAAGGCCAGCCTGGGCTCTATCATGAGTTCAGGACTAGCCTGGTCTACAGAGTGAGACCCTGTCTCAAAAAAAAAAAAATAAATAAATAAAAAGTCCAATTCCATCTCATTTTAAAAAGCGACAAATGAAGTTTATTATCTCCTAGAAGTGGATAGGTCAGAGGTGGCTGTATCCAGGGGGCTTAAAGCTAACATCAGTACTACAGGTCTTGCCTCCTCTCTTTCCTTCTTATCCTCTACTGTCTTTTTCTCCTCCTCCTCCTCCTCCTCCTTCTTCCTCCTCCTTCTTCTTCCTCCTCCTCCCCCTCCTCCTCTTTTTTCCTCTCCCTCTCTCTTCCTCTCTCTCCTTCTCTCCCCTCCTGCTCTACTTCCCTGTGTTGGATTCACTCTCAAACACGTCTTCCCCAAATGATACAATGAAGACCAGTAGCAATGCCAGATTTTTGTTCCATCAGCTCAGCACACCTAGAACAGAGAAAGACCCTTTTTCCCCAGAGCTCCAATAAAAGTCCCAAGGCTTCCTTGACTTGGCTACTCTTGGGTCACACACTGATTTCTGATTAATCTCTAGCCAGGAGGATCCAACCCTACAACCAGAGTAGCCCTTTGTGCCCCAGAGAAACCATGAATCGGGGAGGGTGACTTCCATAGGAAAGCCAGGTACTGCTACTGGCTGAAGGAAGAATGTATTCTTGCCAGAGGTGCTGACCAACAACACTGGCCTGTGCTGCGGTGAAGGGCAGTGAATATTCAGAGAGGAGGGACCTCATGTCATTAGCAGGAAGTGGGATCTATAACCTGTGAGAGCCTCATAGGAGGGGATAAGATTTGCAAATGCAGAGGAGAACTTGTAAGGGGATTGCCGGGCAAGGATAGGGGCGTAAGTGCTGAATACCTTCACCTACATGGGAGCTCCAGTGTATAGACAGTGAAGCAGAAACCCAGACCAGAAGTGAGCTGCAGCCCTGAAGGCCACACCATTCCCCTCTGGGCCTGCCAAGTAAGGGGTGTCCTTGGGAGATGGCCAGCCAGGAGTCCTGAGCCTGGGAGCCTACAGGACTGTTTTCGGGCAGTGAGGGCCAACTCAGAGCTTCTCTCAGGGAAGTCCAGCCCAGACTACCCACCACACTGTGCCTCTCTACAGCCTGACTCTGAGCTCCACACCTAGCTGTGGCAGAGTGGCAGAGGCTTCTGGGCACTGGCTATGGCTCTGCATGCCCAGGAAAGGCCAGCTGGATGACCCTGGCCAGGAACTCAACTTCTGTGAATCTAAGTTTCTCTCAAAAAAAAAAAAAATTAAAAAGGGGGTTAATAAATAGGAAAGAGTAAAGGCTCAAAGATCTGTGCTCTATACCTAACAAAGGCCTGGTAAATGTTCACTTCACTATTTGCCTCCTTTTAGAATCAGGTACTTTTCAAACTCCCTACAGCCTCCCTGGCCCAGGGATCCAGATGAGGTGGTGTTGGGTTTTACACTCAGGTTTTGCTGGCTTGTTATCTGCCTTGTGACCAATGACTTCTCCCCCTGCAAACTCACTCTCTTGCACCCCCAGAGTGAAAACCTGATTGAGAGAAGTTGAAATGGTGGAGGGAGTCTTGTTCTTAAGGCTTCCAAATAAATCTTTGCCTTGTGGGTCAGCCTCACCTCTGATCTTTGCCAGGCCTCAGCCGTCACTGCTGTTTCCCCTCCAAGGAAATGTCCCATGTGGAGATCCCTGCAACCCCAGTGGGAGTCCAGCTTTGAGAAAGAAAAGTAGCATGCCTGTCCTTTAGGTCACTTCGTGTCTAAGCCTAGTTCTCTTACACCCAAAAACAGGAGAAACATCGCTCTCTGTTCTCAGAGTTCAGACCAAATCCTTACAGCTAGGTGGGTCCCTCAAGCTGGGCTGAGCTCACTGAGGCCCCAACTCCACCTCAGCCTGATTGCTAAGCACCGCAGCGATCACCGCCACTGCTGGGATACACTGGGGCCAGGCACTGTGCTAAGCTCCAGAAGACACTGGGCCCACCTCTAATCCTCACAAACATCCGGGTGAGAAACCAGACCACGAGGGTTTGAGTCCTAGATTTAGGTCATCCTGAGTGACCAGGAGTAAGTTAGCAATTACATCATCTTTGGGTTTTCTCAAGCACACACTGGAAAAGTAATAGTGCCACGCTCATTAGGCTGCTGTAAGGATTGAATGAAATAATCTGTGTGAAACACCAGCAGAGGGCCTGGCACATGGCAGGCAAGAATGCTAGAGGTTATTAGTGGTGGGGGGTAATGTGAGCATAATTAAGGACAACCTTATCATTTTGTCAGCCAAGTCATAAGCAGTGAGAGGAAGTGGAGCACCTGGGAGGTTTTCAAAGGAGGCTTCTCGTTGCCTGCTGCTCCACCAGCACAGCCAGATGGTTCCTTCATGACAGATGAAATCTCTGATTGAAGGAGGAGCCCCAGCATTGATCACATCCACCAGCTCCTGGAAAGGAAGCTGGTGGGGCTGGAGCACACCTTGAAATATTATAATATGCAAATATGGTGTATTCTAAGTAAAATAAAACTTAAGTGTTTTAAATAATTTTCAAAAAGCTCCCTTCAAGGCAAAGAGAAGAGTGTGGATCTGGATAATGTGTAGGTAGGGGGAAGAAAACTTGGGGGAAGGGGACACAGAAAGTGAACAGTCTGGGACCTGTGGTTCCCAGCCAAGTTCGAGGACCATGCCAGATACACATTCCCGCATCACCACCCAGGAATCCTCTGACCCATAGACCTGAGAGCTGTGATAGGAGTGTGCATTTTAAACTAATTCCCTAAATGCTTCCAATCTCGGGCCTGTCGCCATAAGCTGCAGATCTTGGAGCTGCCGCAGGATCATCTACAAATCTCCTAACTTTCTCATCCTGTGTGAACTTTTCCTTGCAGGGATGGTGTTCCATACTGTGAGTCCGACTACCACTCCCAGTTTGGCATCAAATGCGAGACTTGTGACCGATACATCAGTGGCAGGGTCTTGGAGGTAAGAGGCTCGAGCAACCATGGACACGTATGAACAGCGTTATCCCATGCCCCTTCATCCTCAGCTTCAACCTCATCCATCTTTGCTCATTACATGACCTTGAACAAATGACCTTGCTGAAATCTCTGAGCACCCCCAAAACGAGAAGGCAGACAAAAATTATTCCTGGCTCTAGAACTGCTATGCTAGAAAAATCAGTTGGTTCTTTGGAGTCAGACCCAGACAGATTTCTGGGGACTGACAATTAGGGTTTTCCTCCAAGCTCTGCCTAAGGATGGAAGCTCTTGTGTATTTTTTAAGTATTTGGTAATGTGCTGATTTAAGAGCCAGCTTGTCTAGCAGCTTACTCTGTTAGCCCTCTTTGGATGGTCCATCACCATGGCAACAGCTCTCCCCAGACTCTGATGTACAGCTCTCTCTGCCAGCAACAGACACCTTGCTGAGCCTTTGCCTGTGCCCCGGACTGGTGGTCTTCCTTTCCACACCCTTGAGCCTAGAAGCTGTCTTCTTTTACTTTGGGACCACCCACCTTGGAGAATTAGAAATAGGAAAAAAATGGTTCCAACAGAAAATACCAGCCTACAAGTAGGAACAATTAGGCCCTAATGTTAACTGCACTGCTAACTCATGCTCAGATTTTGAGTGGAGACCTCTGCATTGCTAAGCTGCGGATTTTACTGAAGGTATAAGATGGCAGACAGGGTTAACGACTATGGGCAGAATTATGAGTTCTACCAAATTGGGCCAGTTGGTTGTGTCTACCATGAGTGCCAACTTGAGAAGGATTCTGCAACCATAAGTGGGCTTAGCAGAGTGTAGCAACCTGGAAATGACTCTCTAAGGAGATACATTAAAGAAGACCACGAAGGATAAGGAAGCTAAAGTTTCTAAGCTGAAGTTTGGGGAGGATGGAGGGAATTATAAAGGGCTTATTACATAGAACTTTGTAGACCATGCTTAGGAGTTTGGGTTTCATACCAAGTGCAATGGAAAATCACTGGAGAGTTTTAACCAAGTGGTGACATGGTAAGATTATATTTTTAAAACACTGTACTGGCTGCTATGTGAAGAGTTGACTGTAGGGCTCAGAGAGAATTAGACAGCAGTGAGGAATGCAAAGCAGAGGCTAAGCCATGACTAGGAAAGGGGTCGGGTCCCAGTTTCCAAGACCTGAGATACAGGAGTGAGGGATCGGTGTGTGATTCACTGGGCAACGGGGCTTTGTGGAAAGACTGAGCAGCAGTGATGGGGTCGGAGCCACACCTTAGGGAAGATGACGTAATGGGGTCCCCAGGCCTGATCTGAGGGATGGAAACTGGAAGAGGAGACCGGCGAGGAGGCTACCACGTGGCAAGGGCCCAGCCTTGCCTCCAGCATTATGAAAGTGGAATTCCAGTAACCCTGCAACTGTGGGGCAAGAGAAGGAGAAGAAGCCAAAACCTGTGCCAAATCTCAAGCCTGTGTGACAGGAAACCTGGTGTCACCATCTGCAGAACAGGGTCCAGAAAAGCTGATATGGGCAGAAATATGGTGCATTTCACTGGAGACAGGATGCAATCCCGGGAAAGTTGCGAGAAGGCAATCTGGAATATGAACTGGAGCTCAGGCCCGCAGGGGCTAATCTCAAAACACTAGAGTTTGAATAAAAGCACCAGGAATAGTCAGGCCTACTGAGGGAAGGGTTTGGCACTGGGCCAACCTTACAAAGTAGCTGCAGGGAGAGATGAGGAGTTAGCACAGGAGGAGCAAGGAGGACAGTGGGGAATGTCGGAGAAGAACAGAGGATATAGTGAAAGGGCAGAGCTTCAGAGGACATGATGAAGCTGACAGGAACGTCGGTCAAACTCCATAGACCAGCTAAGGGCAATGGGGGCCGAGAAAAAACTATTGAGTATGGGGACAGTTTGCCTTAAAGAGAATTACTGCTTATATCTGCCCAACTGGGGAAGAGGCGTCCAGCCATGCATGAGGAACAGGAGTTACAAAAGCTGGCTTTCCTTTTGAGAAAGAAAGAATTTTGGTTCTACACAGGGTTACAAGAAGTTGTCCCAGCATATCCAAGTGGCTTTGAAATTCTACAGATGAGGGCTGCCTCTTTCCAGAACATTGCTGCTGTTTGGTATTGTGATAGTCTTCCTCCTGGGTAGCTCTGACTGGGTTTGTTTGATTCCATTTGTGTGAGGCTCCATTAGCATCTCGGACCTATTGATTTTTTTTTTCTTCTTAGAGCTGGAAGAGACTTTGGGCAATCAACTAGTTTAATCTCCTCATTCGACGGATAAGAAAAGTGAGACCCAAGACATAAGGTGCTTTTTGAAAGTCAGAGGCAGTGTTTCCGGTACAGACATAAGTAAAACCTAAGATTCAGCTGATACCCACCACTCTCATCTGCTCAGGGGCCTTTGAGGTAGCTTGCGTCAGGAAAAAAATTACAGATGCAGGGAAATGGATGAGAATTCAAATTTTAGCACTTCTACTTATGAATCCTTAAGCAAGTTACTTTCTCCAAGTCTTAGTCTTTTTTCATTTCATTTCTCATGGATATGCTTGGTTTTTTTAAGTTATTATTTTTATTGGAGATTGAGACCAGGGTCTTTGCACTAAACTATCATCAGCCCTTTTTATATTGTATTTTAAGACAGAGTCATGCTAGGTTGCCGGATTATCCAAGCTAAGCACAAATGTAGAATCCTCCTGATCCATCCTCCCCCAGTACTGGGATTATATACATGGGCCACTATACACGGATTCTCAAGAATATGTTAATCAGAACCTTTTGACTATAATTGCAGAAACTATTTCTGAGTGGCACTGAAAAGGAAATGGACTAGCTCCCATAATGAAAAAAAAATCTGGGAGTAGTTCTGGTTTCAGGCACAGCTGGATTCAGTGCCTGAATAAAATCCCTTGTAATCTCTCCTGGTCTGGGCTCCACTTTCTTCTGCATCGGCTTTATTCCCAGGAAGGCTTTTCTTTGTGATCAGGACCTCGTCAGCCACATTAGGCTTCCATCCTTCACCCAACATCCTCAGTGAGAAAGCAAGCCTTCCCTTCCTGAAAGCTCAGCAAACATCCTGGAACTGATTCTCACTGGACAAGTTCAGTGCCATGCCTGAACTAACAGTTGCATCTGCAGAATTGTAATAAGCTTATTGATGGGCCCAGCACTACTTACCCACGTGGACTGATGTAGGGTACAGGAGTTCTCACCAAGGAAAGGCTTGGTGCTAGTCTTGGAAGAAGAGGAGAGGACACTGGCCAGGCACTTGCCCCCTACAGGGCTTGGCACATCGCCAGAGCACCACAGGCACTTAGTTAACCTGTTTCTCCTCATCCTAACCCTGCTCATTCTTTTCACAAGCCATCTCATAGTCACTTCCTCAGTGACAGAACTCATTACGCTGAGTATCAGTCACCACTGTCCCCACCAAAGAGAACCACAGCCTGGTCTTAGTGCAGCAGTTCCTAGTCTGGGTTGCCATTCTCAGTCCTCTCCAGTGTGGCCCCATTTGAGGGAGGTCGATTCTTTGCTAATTTCTTCACCATTTTCTTGATTTTGGTTTGTTACCAGGTGTAGTGGTTCACTTTATCTTGGAGTGTTATTTTTTTCTTATGCCCTAACAGCCCCTCTCTCCTCTGTCATTTTCTACATCCGTGACCAGGGTTGCTGAGATAAATGCGAAGCCACTTTTTTGCTGGGGCGGGGCAGGGGCGTGTGACATTTAGGAAGATACTACATTTCAGTTTTGCCAAGGAGCTGTTGCCACTGGAAAAAGAAAAAAAGGTCTATAATTGAAATGATAAATAGACACAGAGTAGGAAGAGGCTAATAATTAAACCGATTATCCTTGTCACATACAAGAGAGTCCGTCCCACAACTTCCCAGCTTGGGAAAATAGCAGGCTCCCTCTCAAGTGTGGACATAGTTCACTTGGATGGTGACAAGGACATTTTCTCACTGGTGGGAGCCATCTAAGCAATCAAGAATGAAGAAAAAGGGGGTACTGGAGATTTTTCTTTGCCTTTTGTAAAACTCTGCCCTGTTCACTTTGTTACTGAATTTTGAGAATAAATTAATCTCCAGAATAGCAAACTCGCCCCACCCATCTCATCCCCAAAAGACATTTGTCTTCTTATGCAATTATATTTTTTTAATTAAAGGATCCCAGTAGCATCAGACAAAGTGAAGGTGTGTAGAGGGGACTTTATGACTTCTTATACAGACCAATTTCCACCCCACCCAGGATTACTTCTTACCTCCCTACAAAATATATATATATATATATATATATATATATATATATATATATATATATGTACATATATATGAAAAATACAAAATATGCCCTCAAACCCAGCCCCACCTTCCAGCCCAGTCACTGCACTATTCCTCCCATGCAGAAATCCTGGAGCTGCTGCCCAGGGGCCTGTATGCATCAGGACCTCTCAGCTTATCCCCAACACTGGTGCTGTCTTCCAGTGAGGCACAGATTTCTCTAAGGCAGTTTTTTTCTCCCTACAGAGTTTGCAGCTGCAGTCACTTTCATTTATAATTTATATAATGGTGGGAAAGAGGGGGGGGGGGGAAACCTCACCAAAATCAAATCAGGGTGGGCTGGGCTCACAGCCAAGGCACCCAGGTGTGACAATCTGTCGTAGGCATTAAGGGCTTCCTAGCAGGTCCTGGGACTGGCCTGGGCATTAGGGAGTCTCCAACAGGTCTTGGCTCTTCAAGTACAATTATTTGTACCTGAACCCTAAAAATCTGTCTTTCATATGTCAGTCTCTCAGCTTTCATCAAGTCTGTGAACTGTATATACTGATTCCTACCTACCAGTTTAATTTGTCTTTAATGTATAAAGAAAATGTATACAACCTAACAGGAGCACCTGCATCACTTGCCATATCGTAGGCAATCCAAAAATAAGTGCAGTTCGAGCTGGATTCTATTGCTCATGGAGGCTCCAAGCCTTACACATTCTCTTACATTGAAAAGATGGGTTAGTATATTTTGGGTAGATATTAATGATGCACAGGCTCCCTAATAAGGTCAGAACTGATAGAGGACTGAAAAGAAGATCATTTGTTTTTCATTCATCTAATGTTAGTAAATCCCAAGTTCATGTACCACTTAAAATCATTTTAGGTACCACTAGTGGTAGAGGCCCCAACCCTTGGGGAATACTGGCAGATCCTCAGAGCAAGGCTCTTTCCTCACGTGGAGGTGAGAAGGTGGCAGCAGTGGTCGCTGGCTCTTTCCCCAGCAGGTGCCCAGGGAAGTCCATGGAGTTGCCATCAGGGACTCCTGGAGGGAGTCATCGAGTTTCCTGGTTGAACTTTTGTATGTTTTTGCCCATCCCACAAAGCAGCCCCCAAACTAATCATACGGCCAACATTAATGTACCCAGAAAAAGATTCCCAAAACCTGTCCCCACCAGCAGCACCCCCAGATCTCACATCACGCTTCATCTCTTGATTTCCATAGGCAGGAGGGAAGCACTACCACCCCACCTGTGCCAGATGTGTACGCTGCCACCAGATGTTCACCGAAGGCGAGGAGATGTACCTCACAGGTAAACAAATCTGAGCCGCGGCAAGACATTGTGATCTACTCATGACTGGAAAGGAGATTCGGTCCCCTCCATTTCAGTGCTTTCTTTTCCACTGACGTCTCCTCAAACTGAGATTAATTCACCCCTCTCTGGGTGGACGGGGAAAGCTGCCAGTGTGGTTAATAAGAAGTGACATGTAATCTGCCTTCTGTCCCTGTGCGTCTCCACCCGCTGCTCAGCTGGCCTGCCTTCCTGGCAGTGCTCTGAGCAGACTCTCCCGGCTCCACCTGGGGGTGGGAGGCTGAGTTGCATAGGGCCAAAGGGCAGAGGACCTCAGAGGAGGCCTGGGTTGCAATCTACAGCATCACAGCCTCTAAGCCCCACGCTCCATTCTGTTACATTATTCTTCCCCACGTCTCAGCACATCCCAGCAGGCTGCCACCCCGGGACTCTAAGGCTTTCAGAGTGTACAAGCAGGAATGGAGGCACCGATTGTCACCCAAAAGCTTGTCCTCTGCTGTATCCCACAGTCCAGGCCTCTTGGCCCAGGATTTCTACAGCAGTCACTTGACTGGCCTCCAGAGTCTGCTCCATTGTCTGCCCACATCAGTCCGGTACATCTGAGTGGTCTTGGTCCTGCCCCACCAACACAGCTAGCTACCAGGTCTCTCCCTGCCCACCTGTTTATGTGCAAACACTTGAGACTGGCAAGTAAATTCTTCTTGCGCAGATCCCAAGCTTCTTTTCTAGCCTGGAACATAGCCACCGCTTACATCAGCTTTCAGTCCATTCACTCATCCCTTCAATAACTATTTCTTGAGCCCCTACTATGGGCAAGCTTTAATGCTAGAACCCACTGTGAGGTCCCCACAAAACCCTACAGACTAATGAAGGAGGTAGGATTAGTTGGTGGTCATACATATCAATGTCAGCTGTGGTGAGCACGATAGAGGGGAACAGGATAGGGTGGTGAGCATACTTGACAGGCAGCAGGAGTGCCAGGAAGGCTCCCGAGGAAGGGCCAGGGATGAGATCTTAGATGAGTGGGTGTTAACTGGTATCTCCATCTATACAGGCTGCTATAAAAACTGCCATAGACTGGGTATTCTAACAATTAAAATGTATTTCTCACAGTTCTGAAGGCTGAGAAGTCCAAGATTAAGGTGCTAGTAGATTTTATTTCTGGAGAGGGCCCACTTTCCCATCAACAATGCCTTATTGTTTTGTCCTCACATGGAAGAAACGGCCTTTGAGGCCTATTTTGTAAGGACACTATTCTCATTCATACAGGCTTTTCTCTTAGGACCTGATCACCCACAAAGGCCCACTCCTAGCACTATCATCTAAAAGGATAGGACTTCAGCATAGGAATTTGGGGGAACACAAACATTCAGACCACATGGACGGGACAAAGACGGGAGGAATGGAAATGCCAGCCTGAGAGGACAGAGGCTGCAGGACTGAAGGAGTAAAACAAAACAAACAAACAAACAAACAAAAAAAGTCAGGTCTGTGAAACCAGATGCAGAAGAGGTGAGCTGAAGCTGGGGGACAGGGCAGGCACAGTCTGGCCTAGGCCTGTGGCAAGATGGCGTTCGGTCCCTAAAATGAGTTCCTGGCTCTTCTTGTCTTTTCTCACCCTTCTTTGGAAATCCTACCATTCTGAGTCCCATTTAGTCACTACTTGCTTCATAAACACTCCATATTCCCTCAACACTACCCATAACACAATTCTGCCCCCCTGAGTCCCCACAGCCCTTTATTTGAACCTGGTCCTTCCACTGGTGTAAGCGTTGTTAATTTCTCCCTAAGACCCCTTGCCCCTGGCATTGGGTCCACAGCCCTGACATTGGCCCTATCTAATTCTCGCTACACAGTTAATTACTGCTGACTGAGTGGCTGTGATTTTTCCTGCCCAGATGTTTGCACAGCATCTTGAGGGTAATGAGAGATCTTCATCCAGGTTTCCCCAGGCCAGTTACAGGGCATGTGAGGTCCTACCACGGATGCCCACAACCATAATTTCTCTCAAGCTATAATGAGTCCCCTGTGCACAGAATTTTTCACCCTCAACACTACTGACATTTGATGTTGGATAATTCTCTGATTTGAGGACTTTCCTGTGCATTACAAGATACAAGGTAGATTTCCTGATCTCTACCAACCCAATACCAGTAGTTTGCCCCTTCCCATAGTAGCAACCAAAATATCCCCAGAGGGACAAAGTCATCCTCAGCTGTGACCCACTGGACTGGAGTTCTCAAGAGCAACCTGTGCCATTAGTAGAAATTTTAGAGACGAGACCACTTATAAGATTCTATAATGCTATTATTTAAATATACTGTCATACAGGTATTGGAGGTGAAAAGGTACCAGAGGTCACTCTAAACAGCAGAGTAACTGCCCTTTCGGTACAGATGGGAAAATAATCCCAGAGAAAGAAGATACCTGGTTGAGAACCTGAGGGTCCAAGGGCAAAACAGGACCTGGCCTTGGTATTTCTGTTCTAGGACTCCCTCCTCCTGGCCTCCTGGGACCCAGGCCCTGGTGCTTCTCTGGCCCCTTTCCATGAGCACCAGCCCCTCAATGGCTCTGATTCTACTGCACGCCCCTGTCCTACAAGTCTCTGCAAACTGCAGGACATCCTCATGGATCCAAGCCACCCTGGAGACCTTTAGTTTGCATCTGCAGCGTTCCTTTTTCCCTTCTCTCATGAGCATGTTTTGTAGCCCTGGAATTGCCTCTGCGTCCACCTCGCTTGTGTATCCCTGTTAGTAACAACATCTTCACTTTCCTGCCTCAGTTCCCACCCCTAATCTCTCTTCATCTCTACTTCGATGCAAATTGCCTCACTTCTTCTGCCTATGAAGTCCTTGACCTTAGCCAAATCTTTTAACTCTCTGAACCTGAGCTGCCTAATGTGTAAAGAGTAGGAATAGTCCCCATAATAAAATACATGGGAAGCTCACTGCATGTTCACTGAACAAACATCAATTGAGCACCCAGTCTGTGCCCAGCACTATTCTAACAGCAGGAGATGCAGCAGGGAGCAGATCAGACAGACTCCCCACCAGCCTGGAACTTCCCTAACCCAACCTCACACAGATGCTGAGGGCATTAAGCAACAGAGTGAGCAGCTCTGTGACTGTGGAAGAGGATGTGCCCTTAAACCTAAGGCAGACATGCCTCCTGGAGATGGAAGATATTCTTGGCTGGGAAGAAGGGCCTGTCACCCTCTTACTAATTACCCCCACCCCTGTCCTCCTGGCTCCTAGAAGAGTGGGAGTAATTGCAGGGTGCTCAAGGACCTGCCTTAAGGGGTGCTGAGTGATCCTAGAATGAGGGGCTCAGGCCTTGCAAGTCATGCTGACTTGAGCTGTGGGTGTCTTGTGGGGGTGTCAGCCACCAGGAGTTTCTGGTACCACAGAGAACTGGGCCCTGGACACCCGCATGGGGTGGAGACGCAAAATGACATCCTTCAGAAATGTCAAGAAAGCTCACCTCAGAGTCAGCGTAGGAGTAGGAGGAGCCAGCCAGGAGCCAGGACTCCTGGGCTGGTGTCAGCACGTCCACTAACGGGCTGCAACCTTGAGAAGCAACTTCCTTTTCTGGATCTCCTCCTTCTCTGTCAAATGAGGGTCACGCCAGTGAGGCCACGCTGCTCACAGCGCTCTCTGTTAAGTGTTGGGAGTGGGCGCAGAGATGAGCAAGTCAGGGAACCTGGCTATCCTGTGGTGTTTACCATGGAAGGGGAGACTGGCATTAATCCAATGGAAGCACAGGCATTCAACAGCAAGCTGGGGAAAATGCAGTGAGGGGAGTGTTTGGGATCAATGAGAATGTGTCCCAAGGCTACTGACCCGGGCTTGGAGGCCAGGGAGGCTCCCCTGCAGCAGAGACATTTCACATCAAGGCCTTGAAAGGAATGGGAGATGGAAGGTGAAGAGGCAGGGAAAGGGCAGTGCAGAGGCAGGATGGCGGGTACAGAGGACCCCACTGAAAGGAAGTGCTACCTGGCACGGAAACTGAGGCAGGTCCACTTAGCAGGTGCACCGAGAGCAAAGATGTACAAGGTTCTTGTGAATACTAGAGAAAACTAATAGAAAAGTACAAAGAACCCATAAAGTAAAGCGCAAAAGGGGAGGGGGTAGGGAAGGGTGGGATCGAGATAGAGGCAGAGTTATGTGTGTTATGTGTGCCAAACTTCTAATCCCAATCTTGTCAGTTCTGTAGCTGGACAGTCTGGTACTGGCAAGTGGTCCTCGGGAGATTCTTTGATCAGCTTGTGTTTGCGTTTTAATTGCGGTGTGACAGCTTTCTGAAGAGCTCTAATTGGGAGAAGTACGGCGTTTGTCTGGAGGAGAACTTCCAGGGCCCCAAGAGACAAGAGCAAGTTTTATTTAAGTTCTGTTGCGCATTCAGTGTTTTAACTGTGTTTGTAAAGATGCCAGATATTTAATCTGTTCATTATCTAAACCCTTCATTTGGTCTTCACCAGGAAATTAGGTCACTGATTTTTGTGCAGTAAAGTAACAACTAAAGTGCTGCAGGTTCAGGGTAAAACTTACACTGAAATCACAAAGGTTACAACGGCTCGACCACTGGAAATTTTTCTCAGCTCCAAATGTAGTTCATGAGATGGATTTTATTCCTGTTCTAAATGTGCCTGCACTCAGGAAAAAAAGGAAAGATAGATTCTTTTTCTACCCTCTGTCTAACCCAAACACTACCCCACTTCTAAGAACCTGAGATAGAAATGCTAAAAACGCAGGAATTCAGCTGCACAGTTTAAAACAGTTCTGTTTATTGCTTGCATATTCAGCTAAAACCTCCCAGGCAGAAAATCACATATGAAACCCTAGGACAGCCCTTGCTCTGATGCTGCACTGTTAACAAAGTTCAGCCAGTAATGATGACAAAACAATAGCACCAATCATCAGCCATCAGCTGACGGTGGTGAGCACTTACCATGCGCCAGGACTACACCAAGAGTTCTACATGCTGTACCCCATTTCATCTTCACAGCCAGCCTGGGAGAAAAAAAAACACCTCAATATCTTCATTTTAGAGAAAAAGAATACAAATTTAGAAAGGTAATAGCATCATTGGCCAACGTTAGCTCGCCTGTCTTTATTTGGGTTTCTTTAAAAAGCGTTTTTCATATTATTACTGAAATCTTAAACTGCAGTTCATGGTCGCTTTTCTGAATTCTGTGAATGTCCTGTAATTGTGTGCCAAATTTTGCATGTAGGTATGTTTCTCCGGGGAAAAGATCTGTAGCTTTCACCAGAGTTTCAGAGGTATCTGTTGCCCAAAATAAAGAGCCTAAGTTCTGAGTTAATGTAAATCCAGAGTGAAGCCCTGAAGGTTGTTTTGATAATTACATTGAACTTGAGCCCATCTTTTGGGTAGCTGTGTCCATTTCACACTACTTTTGTTGTTGTAGTTATTCAGAAGACACAAGGTCTAGGTATCAGGAGGTGTGTCCTCCAGCACAGCTGGGGATGCTGCTGATATTTTAGCAAAGACCTTTCCTCTGACAAGTGGCTCAGAAAAGATGCCCTGGCTAAAAGACGCCCTGGTGAAGGGCCTCCCACTGTCGTGGGCTGTGCCTCCCAAGACCTCCGTCAGCTCTGCATCTCATCAAGCCCCCTTTTCAAAGGCACTATTGTAGTATGGGTTGCTATCATCTCATAGTTTAGCGTTATTACTTTAAATTGGATCTCTCTCCTGACAGCTTAGGTTGTAGGAGTTAATGCTTAAAAACTTTAAATCTTATGTTTCCCCAATCCTGCTACATAATTTTAGATTCTTCAAACATATCCTGTTCCTGTACTCAACTGATATTTCTTAAAAGTCTGCCTGTATGAAGCATATTTCATTTTAAATAGAGTACATTTTAATTTTTGATGAGCTGCCTTTTTTCCGTTTTAAGGGTTACCAAGCATATTGAGTCATATAGAAAATAGTACAGTGCAGTAGCTGAGGTTTTATATTCCTAAGGTCTGTTTCCAGCTTGCTCCTCTCAGGTCACCACAAATTCAAGACGATGTGGCTGTTTTCTCACCCGTTACATGTCACATCTACTTCACCAACCAATTTGTCCATGTTGGTCAGAATTAGGTCCACAGTAGCTATTTCCCTGGTTGCTTCCTCTATTTTCTGAGAAACAAAATTGCCTGCAGGGCAAGTCAAGAACTTGTCAGACACTCTAGTTTTAGCTTGGTAAGATGTTTTGTTAGTCTGGACTTTTTAGGTGGCAGAAACCTAACTCAAACCACATTCAGCAAAAGGGGACTGATGGGTTCATGGAAGCTGGAAGCAGCAGCTGAGTGGGGACCCGTGGTGTCATCAGGTGGTCCTCCTCCTTGCTTTTTTTGATTTGGATTCACACTCTTCTGTCCCAGGCTGTGGGCCATCATGTAGCAGGAAGGAGGCCACAGCCATCCCCGAGCCACCAGCTGTCTAACGAGGCAGCTTGGCAGAGAAGTCACACAGAGACTCTGTCCACCTTTCTAGGTCCACATAGCCCAGGCCCAGGCCAGGGTGCGGAGACAGCAGTGGACAAGCAGGCAAGACACCTGTGCTCCCTAAACCCCAGCCTTCTCGTCCATAAATGAGGCCCCCAGGCACAAAGCTGGTGTGAGAAACCAAGGAGCTACTCAGGAATGGGCATGGCCAATCTACCACTAGAACCTCAGTTGCAGTGCGTCATCAGCGCTGGCAGCTGTCACTATCTGAGGTACAGCTCAACACACATACCCAGTAATGGGCATTTATCATTATTATTCTTTAGTATGATTGCTGTAAAGTGTATGTGTAGCAGGAAGCCAGGCAGAGGCCCTCATCAATTGTGAGTTATATTAATACCACTAAGAACAGCAACAATATTTGGTGCTTGGAACGCATGAAGTATTCAGTACATTGTATTACTGTCCCCACTGCTCCTACCAGCAGCCATCATTTTCCCTGAGTTACTTGGCACCCTGGCACTGCCCTTCCCCTCCCCCCACCTTGCCTGATATTGTCCATGGCAACCAGCTTCATGAGAAACAGGCATATTTTTCCCACTACCTCTTTATTAAGCTTCAAGCCTATATCACCATGCCAGCTCCAGGCAAGCCAGTCTTTCCCACTTCTCTCCCAATGTGCCCTTGTGCCTGGGCACAAGCCCAACCCCCCAGGAGGCTGTACTAGTAACCAAGCCAGGATCTTGTTCAGCGACTCCACTGGCACAGCCAGCCTGTCACTTGCTGCATCTCCCTGGCCCACCCAGGTCCTGTTCCCAAGAGTTGGAGAATAAACACTGCCCACCCCAGTCTCTGTTTCTCCTCCCCCCTCATCCAAACTAGCTCCTAGCACACAGACTTTTGGGGAGCTGTAGGGCTGTGGTGAGAGGGGAAACAACTTCAATAACAACCATAGTAACTCATATGTAGTGCCTATTACAGGAATCATTGTTCTAAGTGCTATGCATGTATTAGTTCATTAATCCTTAAGCCTACAAGGCAGATGGTATAACATCCTCCACTTTATCAATACAGAAACCAAGGCACAGAGCAGAAAGAGTGGCTCTAGACACTGCAGCCAGAGATGCAGTAAGCGATACAACCAGGATTCAGACCTCTTAAGAACTTGACGTTAAATAATGCATAGAGTGCCTGATGTGTGGGGCAGATTCCTAGGCACTCATGATGGTGACGGTGGCATTGTTACTACACATCAATTCGACAGAAGAGCTTGCTCAGCTGACTCCTTCAACATGTGGGACCTTATAAACACAGGAAGAACAGCCTGTGGTCTGAAGAAGCAGCCACCTGCTGGAAGGTGTTGGCAGAGGTTTTTCTTTATATTGAGATAAAATTCATATAATGTAAAATTATCCATTTTAAAGAGGGCGTTCCATTAGCTTTTTGGAACATTTACAACTACTACCTCCACCTATCTCTAAAACATTTTTATCAACCCAAAAGAAACCCCCTATCCATTAAACAGTGTTCTCCATTTTTCCTTCTCCTGGTTTCTAGTAATTACTAATTTTCATTTATTAATTTAGAAATTTGGCTGTGTCATATCCAAACAGTCATACAAAATATGTTCTTTTATGGCTGACTCTTCCCTGAACATATGTTTTCTAGGTCATTTATTATACCGTGCAGTCCATATGTCATTTATGGCTGAATTATATTCCATTGTATGGATGTACCATATTTGATTCTCTAGGTGGAGAGTTTAAAGAGCAACTCTGAGATCCTTGTCAGTCTACGTTACAAAGGCAGTGTTGCTGTCCTAAAAGCACGTTGCTGACAAGCCTCACCCTGCTATGGCCACAGGAAATCCACAGAAGAAGCCTGATGCAGGAGAACTCCCTCGCTGGGCTCAGAAGCCCAAATCTTACCTGCCCACATCAGCAAAGAAGAAGGGCCAGGAGTTAGACAGGAGGAGGCTCTGCAGGGGACACAGACCTGAAAAATGCATATTCAAAAATGTTTAAAATCATAATGCTGACCAAACAGAACCTTCAGGCCAGCGGCTTTTAGACACCTGGGTCGCTGCTATGTTAGCAACACCTGCTGGGCCTTGGCATTTAAGAGGCTTTGGCACACTGAATTTCAAGGTCCAGCAGGGAGGTGGGTGGATTCCTGAATTCACCCTGGATGCTGGAGGTGTGGCCTGCACTGTGACCAGTCAGATAAGACTTCCTGCTAGCTCAGCTGAGAATGAAAGCAGCCCTCTACTGACAAAGGGATGCTTTGTGAAGGATTCAGGTCCCCACCTCGACTCAGCTGAGACAGATGCAGCTAACCCCTCCACTGTGTCCTCTGCAGTAGGTTTCACTGGCAGAACCTGGAATTGTGGGTGACCATCTCTGAAGACAAGAGAGAGTGACTGCTGGAATGTGGAGTCTAACAAGCCAAGAAAAAATGTGACACCCTGAGATGTTAGAGTTTTGTCTTACAAAGTTGGCTTCTGTATCCCATGACACTCCAGGCAAGTGTGCTGTCACTGAGCCTCATCACCAGCCTGACATTCCAAAGAAGCAAACCGACAGTGTTCTGGTATTGGGCCCTCTGCATCTCATATCTGGAGTCATACAGTCAACCGGGAGCTGCTCAATTAGATCTCCAGGCCCCGCCTCCTGGCAGTTGGCATCTGTGGCTCAGCATGGGGCCCAAGACTCAGGCATTTGCCAGTCTGTAAGAAGGTGGCCCACAAGTTACACCTTGACAAATCTAATCTAGTGACCAGTTTTATTGACACTCGATTTGAAATTATAGCTGTCAAACCAGAGCCTAGATTGTACTTCTAGCCCAAATCTCTGAGTTCAGCATAGAAATTTTAATTGACTTGAGATAGAATACTCTATTTATTTTATTGGTCTACTCAAAGAGTTCTACCAACAATCTTAAGTCCCTACAGATACATCTGTAGCTAAGACAGATATGAGTTCCTCTCCTTACAGAATTTATATTCATGTTGTGGTTATTGGATGGGGCAAAAAAATACTTTCTTTATACAGGGAAGCCTCAGAAGTAGAATCTCCAAGGATTAGGTTGATTAGTAAAAACTCCTTCCATGCAATGCCATATAATGAGTCTCTTCCACAATATCCCTGCCGAGCATTTTTCCACCCAATGTGTACTTAAATGTTTCTAGAGACAAGCTCACTACCAGATGAACATGACCATTCAGCTCTCAGATGTTAATTTTCCTTTCCGGAACTTCTACTTCTTATTCTACTCTGAGAGATGTTCATATCCTCCTCCCACAGGCAGCCATTAAGTTATTCAAAAACATATTTAATCATTTTATTCAGTCTTCTCCAAGCAAAGACCCTGCCATAGGGCCTAATTTTGAGTTCCCTCCCTATTCTGGTTACCATCTTCCTCTGTGTGCCTTTCACTTTCTATCTTTTTAAAACTACAAATGTAGGATCCAATTAGTCATTCCTGATTCATGTGTCTATTAGTCACACCAACTGGACTCTGTGTTGGGCTTTGGGTAAATAAGACTTTCTTCCCTATGAATTTTATTTTTTTGTTAAGCTGTTGGCCAAGGGCAGAAGTTCTGAAAACCATAATTTCACAGGAGGCTTCGTGAATTTTTAGATTATTTGGCCTCAGATTTTTCTTAATGCTGTTTATGTAGATTTACTGCCAGCTACTAGCAAATTCTTTTTCAATCCTCTTTTATTGAATTATATGACTCTTAAACTTATTCTTTATTTCAAATTATATTTTGTCTCTCTTCTGATCTTCCTTAATTTCTTATATAAGGATGCTTTTCCACATGCAGAGTACTGAAGCTAATGTCACTGCAGCTCAGTTGTATTTCAGATCATATATGTAAATGTCATGGAGTCAAAAAGCAAGAGAAACCATTCGGGCCGAGCCCCTTTTTGCACCATGTTTCTCCTCACCAGGACTTCTTCTACCCCTTTGCCTTTCCCATGCATCTTTCACCTAATCCCATGACGTTTTTCAGACCTCTGTGTTCACCTTGTCCATTTCCTACAGTGACCTATAACATGTGTTTCCTGCCAGAGTTACAGTCGTAAACAACTTCTGATAGGTTTGGGAGCAACTCAGAGGGGAACCGGAAATACTCCCTCTAATAACTCTCAAAAGCAAAAATCATAACCCATGGCTCAATAGTGAACACACCCTGTGATTGCAGGCTCAAGCCAGACCCAGTATCCCTCTACTGGGCTCTGAGAACCATTGCATTTTATTTTAGAAGGAATTAGACTGTTGAATAATTGAGAAGACTCAAGTATGTCACAAACAAGATTTAAAAACACTTATTCCACAAAAGATAAAAATGTCGTTAAAATTAGAATCTCAGTGGACTAGGGACATAGCTCAGTGATTAGAGCACTTGCCTAGGAAACATGAGCCCCTGGGGTTCTACCCCTAGCACCATGTAATAGCTGGGCGTGGTGGCGCATGCCTGTAATCCCAACATTTAGGAGGCTGAGGCAGAATGACTGCTGTGAGGTCTAGGCCAGCCTGGGATCATAGTGAGTTCAGCATCAGCCTGGACTATAGAATGAGTCCTTGTCTCATTAATTGATGAATTAATTAATTAAAAATAAAATTAGAATCTTAGAGATGAATATTACCTGTAAGGCAATCCAAATTCCACCACCTCATTACTCAGATGAAGAAACTGGAACCCAGAGGACCAGTGAGGAACCTGCACAGACAGGAACCCAGGGCTCCTTCTTTGAAGCCAGTCCTCTCTCCTCTCAGGTTTGACTATCTGACCTTATACCACCCTGCTGTCTCTTATCCAGTATTTCAGACCCAGGAGATCCAGGCAACAAACCATAATGGAAAGTATATCCTAGAAACAAAGTCAGACAAACAAACGCCATCTGGGTGCTCAGGAATCTAGCCATTTGCTGGCTCCTTTCCTTTTAGGGCTGGTTACAAGAGGAATGGCTCCAGAGGGATAATATGTTCCTATTTTTCCTTCTAATCCAGGACACCTGTCCCTTCTTTGGGGAATGTGTAATATTTGGGGCTTCTTCTCAGCATGTGTGCAGCCACCTGTTATTCGTGCCTTTCCAAATTGGCCTTTCTGGTTTGGAGCCAGCCAATTGGACACCCACCCATGGTAAAATGTGGGCATTAGCAACACAAATATACTGAATTTGAAGAGCCTAGAGTCTCTGAGGAATTAACAGGTCAAGACTGCTCTCAAATAGAATATCCACCATGACACCTTCTCCCCTTAAACAGGATCGCTCTGACCAGACATTAAGTCTTTGAAGGAAGGCTGGAGTTCACCAGTCTGTCATTAGCTTTCACTCCCACTGCCATTCATTCATTCAACCGGTATTTATTGACCACCTGCTATGTGTCATTCACCACCAATGGTCCACTCATCCAGTCACCCACAAACATGTACGGACCTCCACTAAGAGCAAAGTCCCGTGCTGGAGGCTGTGAGAGATACAGCAGTGAACAGAGGTTAGTTCCTGCCCAGAAGGAGCTCTTGATTTGGTTGAGGTGGTAAATCCACAAGCTATTGGGACTTGAGGCTGTATGTATGAAGAGAGATACAAAGAACTATGGAACACAGAGGAGACAGCAGCCACTCCCAGCTGGCAGGTAAGAAAGTTTGCAAGAGAGTATTGTGCAAGACCTGAACCTTAAGGACTGGGTAGGATTTGAACAAGAAGAAAAAATGTGTGGCTGGTCAAGTTGGTGGCAAGGGAGAGAGGCCAGCAGGGAGCTGAGAAAGCTGAGGGTTCCTCCCAGCTGTGGGCTGTAGGGCACACTGTCTTCCTGGGGAGTAAGTAGAAGGTGGGAAATCAGGAAAGGTTCAGAATACCATTGCTGGTAGGCTTAAGTTCTTGTTATTTTCCTGGCCCTTAGGTTCTGAGGTTTGGCACCCCATCTGCAAGCAGGCAGCCCGAGCAGAGAAGAAGTTAAAGGTAAGCGAGGTAGTAATGATGATGCCAGATAAGCTGTCCTACCTGACCATTATTTGTCACAGGTTGGGGGAAGCTGGGCTTTACTATAGTCATCATTTCTTGGTGTGCCCACTCCCAAATGTGTGCCTCTTTTCCTGGGTGTCCTTTGTGGAAAGGCCTGGCTCATGGAGTTTTGAGGGGATTCAGACATTGCATGAAAAATGTCTTGGCAAGGTAGTACACTGTATTCATACAAGTTTTTAATTGTGTCTGAATCCGCTGAGGCTCTACTTACCCCAGTGCTAACCAAGATGTAGGCTTCTCTGGGGTATAATATTTTCCTCAACCTAAGGTCACTTATTAATAATTACAATTAATATTGTTAGAGTAATTGCCAGTTTACAAAGCGTCTTCACAGCCACTGACTGTCCTCTTAAGATAGGGCAAATTTTATCCCTACCATGCCTGTGAGAAAACCAAGTCTAAAGAAAGTAGCAATTTGTCCACAGTCACGTGGCCAGGAAGAAGCCTCCCCAGTGTCCTCAGTCACAGGGCTCGCTGTGGCCCTGGTCCTTCTGGGTTACTGTGCTCTACCAAACACAAGGAAGACCTGTGACTCTGCATTTGATATCTCAGGGAGAAGGTGAAGCCACCCAGGCTACAGAGAGGGACCAGCTCCTGGGTTCTTCATGCTGTGCAGAGGACATCTGGGTGTGTGCCAAGGGCAGGGAGCAGCCCTGGGTCTCCAGTTCAAGTTTGCACTCTGGTCCCTGGCTGTCAAGTTGGCTCCTTTTGCCTCTATTGTGTTACCTGCTAGCATCTCCTCAAATAAAAGCAAATGTGCCAATTCCTGACCAGCTCGCTAATGTGCCTTCTTTGCCATATTTGCCACTTAGTGAAAGTTTTTTGAAAGAGCTGGTCTACTAATGTATAATTTCCTTATGTCATGCAAGAATTCTTTTCCTGTCTCTTCCAAAGCTTCTACCACTTATGTTGTAAGAAGACCTAAGTATCATTTCTATTTTTCCTCAGTCTCCTCTTTGGAGGCATTTCTCAAATTTAAGTCATTGCTTGAAACTGATTTTTTCCTTGCTGTATCTCACCACCTCTTTGTGTCACTATAAACTTAGTATTTTTATTGAATCATCTCTATACTTTTTACTTGATGGAAATTATTTAATATAAAACTTCATACCATTGAGTAGAAACCTGTAATACTTGCTACAAATACAAGGTAACTATAAAGTAGATTCAATAACAATGAAATAATTTATAAAAATAAATCAGAAAAGTTCTAGCTAATGTTATTAGCACTGCCTTTGGTTGAAAACAAAGAATTAGCAATTATTGAGATGGTTGTTGAAATGTATTAGCACCAAATTCAGAGGCATCCTTGATCTAATCAAGAGGATTGAAATAAAATGGTACATTTTCCTCTATGTGTGACTCAGTATCACCAAACATTCCATGTAAATTTGTCCTCTCAGAGCCACCCCTCATTCCAATCCGCGGTTTGGAAAATGCTGCCACACAGCCTGCGCTCAGCATGCCTTAAATTGTAGGACGAGAGATCTAGGAGGGAGCTGAGCAATCTGGAAGCCCGGCCCTTTCATTTTACACATCAGGAATCCAAGATCTCTGAAATCACACGAGCCACTCATGGTCCTCGGTGCCCAATCCACTGGCTTTTCCCCCCCCCCGCACGCTGCCACTCCACAGACACACTAAGACGGGCATCGTGCTGTCCTGTGACGGGAACTCTGAGCCCACCATTGTTGTTATTCAGAGACAGATTTTTTTATGTTTTCTCCTTAAATGGATGTTCACTTGCAAAGGGTTAGTACTATAAAGACTATGTAAAGCATATCCCCCAATTACAAGCATTTTAACTTACTTTTACATTTTGAATAAACAAATTACCAAGGAATAAACAATAAGTCATTTTATTTGTTTAAAATAAACATGCTGTTGACCAGGATACCTGACATGAAAAGCTTTGTAAGTAATTTCCTATTTAAAATGCTAGCTACAAATGCAAATAGAAAATAAATTTATGTTCTGTCCAGAAGTCTGAAGTCTATTCATTTTGGATCTTATTCATACCCAGACATTGATTTAAAAGGCAAAAAATAAAGAGAAAGTATGAAAGTACCCAGAGAATATTTTGACACTACGGCTACAGTGCCTTGAAGGGCTGTGTTCTTACACCTGTCTTCCTTTCTCCAGCAAAATGAGGGTACAGCCTCTCACCTCTCCTGTCTTGGTCTCTCCCACAGCACAGACGGACATCTGAAACTTCCATCTCCCCCCCTGGATCCAGCATTGGGTCACCCAACCGAGTCATCTGCGTACGTATCACCTTTCAGCCACCAAAGGGCCTTTTTACCTTGGCCTGGCATCTGAAGGGGGTCTAAGGACGAGGAACTGTTGGGTTTTCATCTAATTGATGCATACCTGTCATGTGCAAGGCTCCATGACAGGCCCAGAGGATACTGTGTGTTTCCAGGAGGACATGGACCCTGTCCTCAAGCATATACGCTAGTAAGCCAAGAATTACTGGGATTGTGTAGGGTTCCATGGAGCCAAGAAAGTGTAGTGACAGTGAAAGCCCCTGCTGAGTTCTGAAACCATTCCTTAACTGAGACAAGAACAAGACAGAAACTAGGGATCAGAGTGATATCCAGAGTGGGCATTAGGTGAGATGCTCATGTGGAAGGGACAGTGTGGGTGAAGACGCAGAAAGCAGGTAGAAGCCATACGCATGCAGAAATACAGCCACAATGGATCTGCAAACTTGAATAGCTTTCCAATAAAGTAAGAGGCCCAGGAACGAAGTAGACCACTCAGAGGTGTCTAAGAGTCCATCTCTGGAGCTGTTCAAACACAGGCTCGGCATTTGCCAGGGATGCAGCCAGAAAAAGAACAGATGAGCTAGGTGACTGCAGATGTCCCTTGGACACGTATCAATCATCGTTCGTTCAGCAAATGTGTACCTGTATGCTGTACTAAGCACTGTGGTGAGCACTGGGTAAGTGGTGGTAAACAACACAGAACTGTTACCTGTCCTTATTGCATTGGACATGTTGTTCCATGAACAATCTGTTGCAGTTACGATAACTATCAGGAAGAAAAGGATAGGATTCCCGGACAGTGCTGTAGACAAACAGAGGTACCTGCCTAGGACTGGGGAGAGAAGGCATTCCAGAGAAAAAACTTCACACTCACCCATGAAGGATAAATAGAATTAAGCCAAAAGAGGTAGGATGGCAGAGCCAGGAAGGACTGAAATGAACAAGATGTGAAAGTCAGACTCTGTACTCCCTTCCACAAATCAAAAAAAAAAAAAAAAAAACCCAAGAAGACCAGACATGTGAGAAAATTCTTGACAGCAAAGAATCCACCCTAAGGAGAAGCTCTAGGTACAGTCTCCAAAACTAGCCCCATTTGGGCGCCGGTACCACGGCTACATCACTACTCCAAATGCACATCCAATTTCCTCTTTGATCCCTGGATAATGCCCATTGATGGGACTATTTCCTTTCCTTTCTTCCCTTGGTCAAATGAAAAAAAAAAAAAGACATAAGAATTATTGACTGCAACTTCAGTCTGGATCAATACTACTATGTGACTGTCACAGAAAAAAAAAAAGCTACTTTTTTTTTTAATGGTGCTGACATTGGAACCCAGAGCCTGACACACGCTAGGCCAAAGCTCTAGCATCAAGCCACACCCCTAACCCAAAACAAGCAATTTTGATCCGATCCCAGGCTGTCTGTATTGAAGATTCCTGTCTGGAATAAGAGAGAAGATAGCCCCACCTGGTACTATCAATGGGACCAAGCCACAGAAGGATTAGTAGACTTAGTTTCAGAATCTGCACTGCAAGAAGGTTATCGGCAAATGTGAGCATGTCTCCAGAAGAGAGTTAGCAGATATGCGAGTTCGAGAGGTTGCTGTCCCTGCAAGGCCATTCATGATGTGCTGGTCCTCTGTGCTGCTGAGAAGCCTCATTATCCCCCATTACCCCTCATCATATAATTAGGTCCTACGATGTTCACCTTGGAGTCCTGGAGACAGCTCACTAGAGCTGCTCTGTGAGAAGCAGCTCTACTACACGTGAGCAGTGGCGAGTGGGGGCTGGAACACCGAGATCAATTGTCCCGCACATCTGTGCCCGCCGTCCGTGCTCTCCACTCACCTTCTGTGGAGCCGTATCTGCAGCTGTTCTGACGTGTGCGTGGCATATCAGCCACATTTAAGTCCCACTATTCTAAATAATGGCTTACAAATTTGGCGGAAAAGAATCCATCCATCAACCTTGGGGACATGCAATAAGAGGAAGATGGAATATTGGTTTAGTTTTCATAGAAACTTAAGGTTTGGATTTAAAATAGAATTATCAGTGAACTTTCAAGCTGATACTTTCAAACCTTCAGACTTTCTTCCATTCCCCCACTGAATTCTAGAATCATCTTAGCTGGCTTGACTTCTACCAACCCCATGCATTCTCCTTCCTTCCTGGCTGATAATGTTAGGATGCCTCCAATCCATCACTGTGCCTCTAGACCCACAGTTCACTTATAGCACTATAAATAAGGCAGTTATAGGAAGAATATAAATTTAAGACTTTCGAGGTTTGGAGTAAGTGCCAAGAAGACTAATTATGCATTAAGATGAATTTGTAAAATGCCAGGAACTTTCAAGGTCAGGACCTAACATCCAGGACAAAAGGCACCCATTACCTCTGTAACTGGACTGCCACAGTACCCATCCTCCCATTTTAGTAGAGAAATGGCTGTATGTGCCAGGCTGACTCGGGAAGAAATCAGAGGGCACAACGCAGAAGACTTCCACGGAGGAGGATTTTATAAAGGATCAAAAGGTCCCTGAGAGAGCAGGGCATCCAAGAACAGTAGCAATAAGATGCTGCTGCCCCAGGCACAGGGAGACAAGAGGAATAGCATTCCCAGGCTTGACACGAGCTGGAGATGGGGAAAAGCCACCACCACACACGCCCAACACATGGAGAGGTTGTGGGAAGGTTGCGAAGGGCATAAGCACACTAGACCCTCTTCCACTCACCTGCCATCTGTTGGTGCCTCCCAGTGGCCAAACCTACCTGAGAGCAAAAGAGGCTGTGACGCTGCTCAGGGGCCTCCAGACACATATCTGTGCAAAGAAAGATGGATCGGTATAGGGGTAAAGGAGAATAAACAGCAGAGAGGTGGGCTAGGGATAGAATAGTGGTAAGCCTTTTGGGAAGTTTCGAAAATAGTGATTTTTAGGCTGGAGGAATAGCACAGTGGTTAGAGTGCTTGCCTAGCAAGCTTAAAGCCCTGGGCTCGATTCTCCAGCAATACCTAAGCCGGCCGTGGTGGTGCACACTGCCATGTGTTTGGGGCCAGCCTGAGCTAAATAGTAAGTTCAGAACCAGCCTGATGTACAGAGTGAGACCCTGTCTCTAAAATAAAATAAAACAGTGGTGCATATAAGGTAATTATGAAAGCTGCTCTCTCTAAAGTAGTCATAGCCCTGAGATCCACCCTGGCCTCACTGGCACTGGGAAAGCTTGTTAGGAACAGAATGGTCTCCTCATGTTCTCTATCCAGTGGTCTCAGTCTTAAATGACTTCATCCCACAACCTTCCAAACCAAAGGAGCTATAGGAAAGACTGATCCTGGTTGACCAGAGCAGAAACCAGGTCACAAAGGGGATGGTTGGAGGATGTAGGTGTGGGAAGGCTTCAAGAGCTGCGGGAGTAGGCTGCCATATGAAGGGGAAGCCGTGTTGCTTTGGAGTATTGGATTCAAGTGAAGTCAAGTAAAAGTTCAAGGCTCGTTTCAGTACACAATAAGGAACATCTCAGGCAGTATAAGAAGGGACCTCCCTGTCCCAGGAAGCCAGGAGAAACCATGGTGCCACGGGGACAGGCTCTGAGTGAGACCACCTGGGTTCAGATCCTGGCTATTGCTATTTATTGGCTATAGAAATCTGAAAAAGTTAATTGATTTCTTTTTTTTTCTTCAAGTTGCAAACAGGGTGGTTTTGTTTTGAAAGAACAGAGGGGTATAAGCTTCTGCTAACTGGAAGGGGTCCCAAAATGGGCTACACAAAGTTAATTGATTTCTTTCTGCCTATTTCCTTATTCAAAATGAGGATAATAGTACTTGAGGATTAGAGTTGTGAGTTGCATGGATTAACTGAGTTAATCCTTATAAAGGAGTTGAGACAGAACCAGGCTAATGTTAAGTGTTTGCCAAATGTCAGCTGGAGTTTTACTAACGTGATGACTTCTGTCTTTACCATCTTCTTCACGGAGGCGGGTGTGAGGATGCCCTCACTGTGTAGAACTGGAATGCAGTCAGCATTCTGGTTCTATCGTTCAGACTAAATTCAAAGCTACCGGCTAAGTGATACAAGCTATGGAATATTTTGAACCTCAGTTTATTTATTTGGAAAAGGGGAATAATGTTGTCACTTCACAGAGATGTTGTGACATTTGGAAGAGGTAATTCCTGTGAAGCAGAAATAAGGCCTCACACAAACAATAATCATTCAACAAAGATTATCCTTATAGAATGGGTGGCTCGTGAGATCATTTTAAGTGTGTAACTCGTCAAATTCAAAAATTAACTTTTTGGTTTTGATGGAAACTGGATAAACTACTTCCTCCTGTACTTCGTTTTTGTTTCTTCTCTTTCTCTTCTTCCTCTTATCCTTCAACTTCTTTCCTATCCATTTCCCTCCTCCCCAGGCTAAAGTGGATAATGAGATTCTTAATTACAAAGACCTGGCAGCTCTTCCCAAGGTTAAGTCCATCTACGAGGTACAACGCCCCGACCTTATTTCCTACGAGCCTCATTCCAGATACACGTCCGATGAGATGCTGGAGAGATGTGGTTATGGAGAGGTATTGCTTCTTGCCCTTCTTTCTTGGGCTTTTGGAAGAGCTAAGGTTCCACTAGGGTCCCCAAAACCTATCCTCACAGATGCTTTGACCTCCATGGTGTTAGCCACCAGACTCTTCCAAACTGGAATTTATGCCAACATTTAAAAATCAAGAGATTTCATTTAAAAATCTGACTTTCTAGCTTTTCTGAAAAATCAGCCATTAAAATTGTATTTCTACCATCTGCAGAGTGTAGCAGCGCCCCCTATAGTCAAGACACTCCTATTAACCCAACATGGAAGCTGAGGGCCTATAAGCTCTTATCACTCAAGCAATTTTGCTTGTATCCACTCTGTGGCTCTCATCCCCTGCCAGGCTCAATGGCCACTGAATTTCATTATTACTGGTTAGCCACATTTGCTCTATTATGCACTTGACCTTACACTGCAGTGCTCTAAGTAAAAGACTCATTCATAAAGACTCAGCACAGATGGCTTTATAAATCAACACATGGTTGCCAGGCAAGAGAAAAAGCTGTCTGGAGAAGGCAAAGCGGCCAGACATAGGAGATTTCCAAACCCATCTCAGGCTCCCTGAACCGTAACAGTTTGGAGCAAAAGAAGCCCCGGCTCTGTGAGCAGGGTCCCAGATTCCTGTCCCAGCTCTACCACTAACTAGTTTGTGTCCTCAGGCAAGCTTCCTTCTCTCTGAAGTAATTGGAATTTCATCTGGATAGAGAGCTCAATGCTGAGCTTCTCTGGGTTCCGACCCCTGAAATGGACCAAGTGGAAAGGAGTCAAATGTAGTAGAAGCCAATGCACCTAGCGGTAAAGGTGACCAGTCAGGGCCCATGGACCACAGCCAGGCCCCAGATGTTTTGAGTCACTCAGAACATCAGAGTGTCTTTCAAAAATGTAAATTAGCTGTCAACACATAAATGTTGGCAGATTTCACATAAGAATTTGCATTTCTGACTTGTCTGGGAAATTAAGAAGCTGGTCAGCATTGGCCTTCCATTATGGCCCTGATCTGCTAAGGCTGAATGGCAGCTGCCCTATTCAGTCTGAACATATGGTCTCCAACTTGCGGCACAGCCCACTGGCTCAGCTCCCACACCGAAGGCAGCAACTTGGCCCTTGCTTGGCTCTCCATTTGGATGCCCTTTCCTGGGCAGTGCTCATGGCTACAGAGCAGTCATGAACCAGGAGAGAGTCAAGAAGGTTGTGGAAATGGCTCTGAGCTTGCCGTGGGAAACCCCCAACTACCTCCTTTCTGAGAGGTCCTACTGGTCCTGAGTCCTCCAGTTCCTTTCCTGGGACTTAGTTCTTCCATATATAAAGGAGAGGCATAACCATGAAGTTTTCAACTTCTTAGCTGCAGTTCCGACATTCTAGAATTCTAAATGAGGAATTCTCTAGATGGGGTGCCTAGGGGTGGTTGCAGGACTTTTCTTTGCTGAACCATTTAACCATATCCTGTCCATTCCTCTTGTCCTTCCTCACCTTTTGCTCCTTCCGTGGCTGCCTTCAAACTCTTCGCTTCTAAGTCGCTGGGAACGTTATCTCCCTACTCGCAGGTAATTAAGCTGGTATATTAAAGTATACTTTTTGTGTAATTATGACCCTTTATGCTGACCAAGAAAAGCTCTGGCCTCACCCCTTCCTGCACCACAAGAGTCTTGGTCTCTCCTCCAAGGTCCTCCCTCCAACCAAGACAGGAATAAAGAATAACAAATGTTGGGAGATCATTGTGGTGTTCTATCAAGGATGGCCTCCCATGTGTCTCTGGGATCCCTCATCTGTACCCAGGAACTGAAGCACGGGTTCCATCCAAGTTCTCTTAGTGATGCATGAAGGTCTCCGAAACCCCTCTGCTACCCTCCTCAGACTGTGTATGTTTAACTCAGAAAAGTCATCTCTGTATTCATGCTTAAGTCACTAGAATCCCAGATTCCATGTTGTGTCCCGACCTGCCTGCTGGCTCTTGGATACATACAGTTCTTGCTCACAGCCCCACCTCCTCCCACAGGACATCTATGAGAATCTGGACCTCCGGCAGAGACGGGCCTCCAGCCCAGGATACATAGACTCTCCCACCTACAGCAGGCAGGGCATGTCTCCCACCTTTTCCCGCTCACCTCATCACTATTACCGCTCAGGTAAGGAAGGAAAGCCTCACAGGAAGAGAAAGAGGTGGGGCAACACACCAACTCGGTGTCTTTGGGCCGCAGACAGCGTATGCTTCCCTGGGGATCTTTGTGACAGCATAGCCTGACCTCTGGCCACCCAGATGACTGGCTGGGCCTGACTGGATCTCTGAGATTTCCCTGAAAGGGGAAGAATGAGAAAGATGAGCAACAGGGAGCCAGGTGGGCAGCTGTCAGGAAAGGAAAGTGGCAGGCAGCCCAGTGGCCCTGGCTAGACAAAGACTCTCCATCTTCATCCTCACCTACAAGGCACAGCCAGGCCAGATGATGAACCATGGCCTGGCCTTCACCCGAGGGCCCAGCCACTCAAGGCATCCACAGTAGCCCTGGGGCGAGGGTGAAGTGGGTCCTGCAGGGAGGAAAGGGGTGATGAAGGGAGGATTCCAGCAGAAAGGGGTGGGGGGCTAAGCAGAGAAAACAGCTGCCTGATGCTCGGGACCATCAACTCCTACAACCCACGGGCTCTGGCTTTGAGGTCAAGCAAGGACACAGGCCAAGCTTGTTCCTACAGATGCTGTGCATGAGAGCACATGCTTTTCCACCCTGGAGCTGAGCACGCTGGGACACCCAGCCCACCCCATCCCTGCTGTCATCACCTCACCGCTTCCCTAATTGCCACTGCGTTAATGCCTGTTTTCTCTGTGCCTCTGTTCTCTCTGGGGACCACCGCCTGCGTGCCCCAGGGCCCGAGAGTGGCCGGAGCTCTCCATACCATAGCCAATTAGATGTGAGGTCCTCCACTCCGACCTCTTACCAGGCTCCCAAGCACTTTCACATTCCAGGTAGGCGCCACAGCCGGGCATTGCCGGCACGGGTGCATGCTCTGTTGGGGTGCCGGGCGCCTGAGCCACCCACTCAAGGCTGCACAGGCACTGAGAAGTCAGTTCCTGGGGGACCCTCCCTATCCAGTCACCACACTGACCCTACCCCTATGCCCCTAGGCTCCGTCTACCCATTTGACAGAACCAGCTTTGATGAAGACCAGAAGGAAACAGCCTAGGGAAGAAAAGTCACAGGGAGATAGTGTACAATGCCTGAGTGTCAGGCAGCCATGGTGAGGCCCAGCACTAACACAGTGGTTAAGGCTGCTGGCACCTGGAACTCTTGGGACTGAATCTCAGTTCTGCTGCTTATCAGCTGGCAACCTCGGGGCCAGGTACTCAGGTGCCCTAGCCCCTGCTGGCCTGCCTGTACAGCCAGGCACTGTCCCAAGGCCTTGAAGCTGTAACTGGGCTCACTCATCCTGAATTCTGCCTTCATGTATGTTCTAATATAGGGAGGGAGGTGATAAATTAATAAGCAATAAAAACAATTTTTGATGATACTATAAATGTTTTTTAAAAGTTAGGTCATCGTAAAAGAATAACTTCAGTGGAAGTCAGAACTAGGTGAAGTGGTCAGGAAGGGTTTCTTGGAGTGACATTAAAGCTGAAGGATGAGAGAGCCAGCCCATGAAAATGCAAAGGAAAAACATTCCAGGCAGAGGGAACAGCCAGTATAAAATCAATGTGACTAGAGGTGATGATGGAAGGTGGGATGAAGGCAGGCACTACATGACTTTGTTGGTGTGGTCTCATAGGACAAGGTCTCACCTCGAGCTAAAGATCCTGTCTTCCAAGTCCAAGATCAGCTTTTCACTCCTTACTCACTTACCCTGCAAGAGCTCATCCTGCTGTTTCATCTACACCTATCTTGGCTGCCCCAGAGGGGTCCCATCCTGCCTAAGTTCTGGGGGGGGTGGGGGGAGGTAATGCTGAGTCTTGGCTGCAGCATCCTGGAGACTGTCACACGGAATGAGGTGTGACCACTGGCAGTGGACAGTGGGCACCTTTCTGCATGGGGATCTGCTAAGCATGCATGCCCACCTGCCCCGCATGCCCACAACTCAGCCCCACGTCTCTCCCTTGGCACCATTTACATCTCTCCACTCTCCCTACCATATCTGGAACCTGTTGGGATGAGGCTGAAAGTTCAACTCTAGAGGAGGAAGTCCACTGGGGAGAGATGGCGACCCCTTGGGAAAAGTTGCTGACTGTCTCTCTCCTGAGATCAACTGACCAAGTGCTGTCTCCTTCTTTCTTGTCTTTCTCCTCCCCACTGACCTTCCTGGTCTGTCTGGCAGCTGGAGAAAGTAACATCTACCGGAAACCCCCAATCTACAAACGGCATGGTATGGTTTGGGCAGACAGGGCTTGCCTAGACAAGGATGAGGGGGATGTTGGCTGTCTCTGCAGATAGCTCCTCATGGGCCACCAGAGCAACATAACCCAAGGCCATAGCTTAGTTGTTCGTGTTAGCTTTTCCTCAATCAGTCAGAGTGATACTGGGGAAGTTTGGTGTCATTTCAGAACAGTAAGGAGGGCCTCATAACCCCAAATCCTTTCCCACCACCTCCCTGATCCCTACTGTCTGCTGTCTGGTGACCTATATCCCGTGATCAGTACTTCTTATAAAACTCATGTGGACCTGGGAATGTCATACCCGGAGGCACTAATATCCAGAAATGTTTATTAGAATTGCATGGATGCATACTGATTCCTAGACCCCACCCTTGACTTACTGCATTGGAATTTTGCACTTTTAGTAGTTTCTACAGGCTATGCTGATGATCAGCCCAGCCTGGCACCACTGTTCTAAACTGATCTCTGTCCAGTCTCCTGAAAGATGGACACTTAGGGAGAGATTATATATGAGAAATAAGAATGCAGTTACTTCCTTCTTTCACTTATTTCTTTCTTTCAAGGTTCTTTTTTTTTAATCATCCAGGAGTGATACACAGCTTAGAGATTTATCAAAAGGGGACATTGCCTGTCCCTTTCCATTCTCCAAGCTCTCTTAATTATAAATATGAAAGTGCGGCTCAGGATCTGTACTAACTGGCTTCACCTATAATTCCTACCTGCACAGTATTAGAACCACCATACTGTTCACTGCGACCTCCTGCTCACTTTTGCAGAAGTTCTTATTGAGCCTCGGTTGAATGAGCACATCCCTCCCTCGGAGGATGCAGTGGAGCCACAGCCATGCTGGGCATGGCTGCTTGCTTACAGGTCTAGCTGGATAGCAGAGGGGGGAGTGGACTTAGACAAGCTTGAAGGTGGGCCAGACAGTCCTGTACCAGCTGCCGGAGAGGGCAGTGTAAGGATAAATAGTGGCTCTGGATGCTGAAGTCCCTGTGGTTTAGGCAAACAGACATAGTTTCCGAGGATCTCCTCAGGGACCCACAGTGAGTCTGTGAGCATGTGTGTGTGTGTGCACATGGCTGTGGAAGACACGTGCTCCCAGGTGGCCAAGAAAGGCAGAAACCCTGACCAACGTGGTTTGGCTTTACATCCAGAAATGGCCCTCTTGTCCCATGCTTTTAGCACCTAATGAGACTTTCCAGGTGGGCTCCAAGGGGTAGCGCCAAAGAAGACTTAGGAGGAGTCCAGGGTGAGACAGCTACACGGGCAGCAGAGCCAATACCATTCAAGGCGGACTGTCCGGGAGCCAAGTCAAAGGAGAGTTTGCAAGCTACAGCAGTAGATGCTGCAAGGAAAGGTGCAGAGTTTTTGCTGGCTGAAGGCTAACTGGTCCCAGGATCCTCTGCTGCTCTGTCTCTGGGGAATGTAGGGCTTGTCCCTAATGTAGATGTCCCTGAGAAATGACTGGAGAGCTATGGTGGTTACCCCATTCTGTCTGTCTGTCTGTCTGTCTGTCTGTCTGTCTCTCTCTCTCTCTCTTTCTCTGTCTCTCTCTCTCTCTCTCTCTCTCTCTCTCTCTCTCTCTCTCTCTCTCTCTCTCTCTCTCTCTCTCTCTCTCTCTCTCTATATATATATATATATATATATATATATATATATACCAATCTCCCTCTTTCATTCCCTCTCCCCTACCAGCCTATCACCAATCTGTGGATCACTCTGCAAGTGCCTACCATGGTTTTCCCAGTCACCCTGTTATAGGATTACTTCTGGTGGAAGGTTGAAGCCCACTTCCATCCAAGTCAGAATATCCATCCCAGCACTTACAGATAAGAAAACTGAGGGAGAGGCGAGCAGGATTTGCCCTGAGTTAGGCGGCAGAGCTGGAACCAGACAGAGCTTTGCTGACTCACTCTCAAGTGCTCCTTCCTTTGGGTGGTGTAGCCTCTCCAAATAGGATGTGACATTGTAGGATGTAAGGAAAAGGCAGACTTGACATGCTTCATGGCCCTGCCTAAGGATTCCCTCCTAGATGTGGATCAATCCTTAACAAGGCAGTCTTCCACAGGGTCAAGAAAGAAAGGTCTGGGATCAGCTGGGAATTGTCAGCTCTTTCTTAAGGACAGAGCTTCAGTGTTCACTGAAGAGGAGGACTGAAAATCCAGTGAATGTGCTGGAAGGACCCCTATGACCTGGGTCTTGTCCAGTTCTAGTGCAAACTTGCTTTGTGGTCCTGAGCAACTCCCTCCCCTTGTCTGGCCTTCAGATTCCCAAATATAAAATAAGAGGTAGGCCAGCCCAGGGCATTTCCAGCTCCAATGCTCCATGTCCCATACTCTCCTAGCAGAGATCTTTGACCTCACAGTGACTCATACCTCAAGGATGGAATGTAGCAGGAACAGGGAAGGATGCACATTTCTAGCCAGGACACTCTGCCTTCTTGAAGCACTCTCATGGGTTCTTTGCAGGTGATTTGTCTACAGCAACCAAGAGCAAAACAAGTGAAGACATCAGCCAGGCCTCCAAATACAGTCCAGCCTACTCACCAGACCCCTACTATGCTGCAGAGTCTGAGTACTGGACCTACCATGGATCCCCCAAAGGTAGCAACCCCAGGTCCTTGGGGCCAGAGCCCTTGTTCCTATGCCAGAGATCAGGAGGTCAGGATAGACAGTCATCCACCTCATAGTCATTCTAAAAAAAAAAAAAAATTCTTACAGGAGATATAAGTGAGGTTATTCACTAGCTCAACAGCAGATATTAAGAGACATGGGCCCTAGGAATACACTGGGAAGCAAATTAGACCAAGCTCTGGTCTTTGTGGAAGAAACATAGGCCCCAACCATGAGAGGGAAATGATATGCAAGAGGAAGGAGAGCTGATGGCTGGGGCATGCTGTCCAACCATAGGATGACCAAAGCTTAGATGCAGGGACTCAGCTGCCAAGGAAGGGTGCCAAGGAAGTAAACCAGCAGCATCTGCAAAGATCCGTGACAGGAGGGCAGGAGCAACTGTCCACTTAACTTGCACTTGGAGAGAGGCAGTAACAAGCGGGGGATGAGGAAGGACGTTCTACCAGGCCTTTTGCGTGGAGGTGAGGGTTCCGATGGTTATCCTAAACAGACGTGAGAAGCTATTGGAAGTGACAAGACTGCAATTGTGTTTTTAAGAGATCATTTTGATTATAGGGTGTAAAACAGGCTGGGAACAGACAGAAAAAGACAAGGTGTGGGGAGATGGAAGGCTCTCAAGGGCACAATCTCACCCCATCGGCAGCCTAAGCTGTTCCTTTCCTGCGTAGGGAGGAATTTTCTTAAAAATCCACTTCGATTCAATATCCTGCTTTACTAATTTAACATTCATTCTGAACCAAGTGTCATAGGCGCTCAGAGACGACCCCTTCATTACCGTCACAGAACTCTCTATTTAGAAAAGGAAGTAAGACAGAAACTACTGTAATTCAAACTGGACAGGGATCAGCACCCACAGAAGGCTCATAATCTGCAAAATGCAGAATAGACCACTCCCAGAATAGATCTTGAATGAGACTATTGGAAGGAAGGGAAGGGAGGGGAAGGCCAAGGAAAGGAAGGGAGGGGTTGGTTTGGCTCAGTGGTCCCAGCCAGGGCAGGCTGCGTGGGAAGCACGTGCTGGAGCTGCTTCCATCTGTCCTTTTGCAGTGCCCCGAGCTAGGAGGTTCTCATCCGGAGAAGAGGATGACTTTGACCGCAGCATGCACAAGGTGAGAAAGTCACATCAGTAAAGGCACGCAGAGGGGATATGACTAAAGTGCTTTCACTTGCAAGTGACGTAAACCAAATTCAAATTCACAATAGAAACAAAAAAGAAAAGTATAGCTTTGCAGAACTGAGACGTTAAATGGTATGATTAGCTTCATCGTTAAATGGTATGAATGGGTCCAGATGCTCAAAACACAAAATGTCATAAGGAAGTTGTCAAGTTGTCTCTCTCTTCCTTTGTGGGGCTTATCTCTGCACTGGTTTCATATTCAGACAGGGTCTTGTCATGTGGTGGTAAGTAGGTGTCAACAGCCCTCATTTATCACTGGTGGGAATGTAAAATGGCTCAGCCACTGTGGAAAATAGTTTAGTGGTTCCTCAAAAAGTTAAACAAAATCGCATACCCAAAAGAACTGAAAGCAAAGACTCAAATAAATATATTTTTACAAATATCCATAGCAGTACTCTTCACCATAGCTGAACAACTGAAATGTCCATCAGTGTATAAATGGATGAACAAAATGTGTCATATCCATACAATGGGATATTATTCAACTGTAAAAAGGAGTGAAGCACTGTTGCATGTACCAAGTGGCTAAGCCTCAAACATACTATGTTTAGTGAAAGAAATCAGACACAAATCCCCAAATATCACAGATTTACATTGATATAAAATATCCAAAATAGAGTAATCTATAGAGATATACCATAAATTAATGGTCATCAGGAAAAGGGGAATGGAGAGTGATTAATAACTACAGAGTCTTCTTTAGGGTAATAATGTTTCGCAAATAGCCAGAGGTCTTGGCATGACTTAGAAATTTCCTAAATGCCACTGAACCATTTACAATTATCCTCCGTATCTGCAGATTTTACATCATGCATTCAACCAACTTCAGATAGAAAATATTTGAAAAAAAAAAGAACAGTGTCTATAACAGACTTTTCCCTTGTCATTATTCCCTAAATAATACAGTATTGCAACTATACACAGCATCTCCATTGTATTTTTAGAAGTAAACTAGAGATGCTTTCAAGTATACAGGACAGGGCTGGAGGAATTGCACAGTGGTTATAGCACTTCTCTAATAAGCCCAAGGCCCTGAGTCAATTCCCCAGCTCTTGAGAGGCTGAGGCAGGAGGATTGCTGTGAGTCCAAGGCTAGCTTTAGGCTACATAATGAGTTCAGGACCAGCCTGGGCTATAGGGCAAGACCCTGTATCAAAAAGAAAAAAAAGTAAAAAGTATGTAGGAGGCAATGCATAAGTTAGATGCAAATACCATTCCATTTTATATGAGACTTGAGCATGTGAGACTAGCAGCCACTGGGAATAGGATGAGGGTGGGGGTATTGGAGTCAATCCGCTATAGATACTGTGGGATAACTGTCTGTCAAATGATTAATTTTATTACATGATTTTTCACCTCAATTTTTTAAAAATGGCTATCTGCCCATCCTTAAAGCACCTGTATGGCCAGAGCCATGTGATCCTGTTACTGCCCAGATTTTTTATGTGCCCTCTGGCACCTCACTCAGGACCACTTCCATCTAATGACCTCCTAACTTTGTCTTGTTCCTCTCCACTCCCAGCTCCAGAGTGGAATCGGCCGCCTGATTCTGAAGGAGGAGATGAAGGCGCGATCCAGCTCCTATGCGGATCCTTGGACCCCGCCCCGAAGCTCCACCAGCAGCCGGGAGGCCCTGCACACAGCCGGCTACGAGATGTCCCTCAATGGCTGTAAGCACTGCCTGCATACCTGTGGCTAGTTACTTTGGGCCAGGCACCCAGTGAGGCACAGCTCAAGCCTGCTCTTCTTCCTCTCAACACCTTTGAGCAGCAGGTCCCTAGTAGGGTTCCAGTTGCTGAAACACAATACTCACCACCTATAATTAAAAGAGAATTTTAATTTTGCTCACAGTTCAGAGGATTCCTCAAAAACGGAGAGTGATTAATAGGTACAGTTAAGTCATGCCAACACCTCCAGCTATTTGCAAAACATATTTATCACCCTAAATGACACTCTGAACCCATTAATCAGTCACTCTCCATTCCATGGTTGTCTGGCTCCAAGGAACACCATAACAGAAGCAGAGATGCTTAATTCATGGTGGCCTAGAAGCAGAGCGGGGAAGCAGCACCATAAGCAAATGAGCCAATGCCCAATGCCACGCCTTCATGAATCTCCCAGAAGCACCCAGAAGTGGATGCCACCAATCCCTCAGGCAGATCCCAAAGCCAATCAAGTTGACACTCCACCCTAACTACCACAGTCCCCCATATACTAGACAGGACACTGAGCACAAAAGCCTTCAGAAACTTGCCCAAGATTACTGAGTTTACATGTGATGGAGCATCTCCATCAGGTCCTCTCTTGAAAGTTTTGCTGGAATACAACCATCTCCAAGCTCAGTCACTTCAGCTAACAAAGGGATCAGGAGAAGCTGGCCATGCAGGTTAACCCCAGGCACTTGCACTTTCCTTCACGCTGGTGCCCCCTCTTCAAGGCTGTCCTTTGTCTGGAATCTCGGCCTGGAAGGGGAGGGAAGATGAGACCATGCTCTTCCCCGGATCATCGGTAACAATGACTTCCAGACAGGCTCGGTATAAAACAACAACAGCAACAAAATTCTCATACTGTAGTCCGAATGTCTCAAAGATACAGGGGTCTGTTTCCAGAGAGCCTCCTGTCACTTGGAGGTATTCGAGCCCTTCACCTTGAGCATCTCTCACGTCACGCTCCTCCCTGTTCCTGGACATACACACAAACTTCGTCTGCCTCCTCCCTTTCTTGCCTCTGTGGGATTCAGTCCTGCCAGGAAATCCCTCCTCAGATTAATACTTGATGGTCAAAAAAAATGTGTCAACTATCACTCCTGTGTGCCAGGCATTTGTAGATACGTTATCACGCCTTGTCTTTACCGATTCCTGCTATGTAGAGAGAGATTATCATAGATGAGAGAACTGAGGGTTAGCTACTTCCCAAGGTCAGGAAGCCCCTAAGTGACTGAGCTAGGATCAGATCAGAGTTAAGGTAACATAAGCCCATGAGCTTTTACCTGTTCACCTAACTACACCTTGATATTGGCTAACATTGAAGACAGTGATGATGGTGATGATAATGAAGCCAGTTTATGGGATGCTATGTATGTGTCAGGCACTGTGTTAACATTTCACTACATGGTGCCATATATTCTTCACAAAAACCCTATACAGGAAATACCATCACTCTGGTTTTACAAATGAAAAAAAGAAAGAAAGAAAGAAAAAGAAGCCTGATCAGGTATCAGGTAATGTATCTGTGTTAGTATCTACTAGTTGCAAAGACAGAGGGCGCTAATGACCTCTATTCTTCTCTGCTCCCTGAAGGACGCTGTTTAAAGGACCTGGCTCACTGCCGTGTACTGAGGCTACTCAAAACTTAGATTTGCTCAACCACATCTAGGCAACAAATATCCCAGAGCATGTGCTGTGTACCAGGGACTAGGCTAGGATCTGGGCATGACAGGGAAGAAGGGATACTGGTGAAGCAACTGGGAACTGACCAGTGGGAGAGGGAATGCTGGAGATATCATCTCCCCTCCACAACACCCCCAGCCAAGAAGGCTGAATATGGAAGCCATGTCTTTTTGTCCCCATGAATCAATTGTCTGTACCATGTCTATCTGTCCCTGTGAATACTGATAGCTAACTTTTCTTTCTTGCAGCACCTCGTTCACACTACCTAGCTGACAGCGGTATGTTCTGCCTACCCTACCTTCAGCCCGTTGTGTCCTGTGAGGGGAAGAGTCAAGCCAACTACAGTTCCCCAAATCTCTGAAAGCCATAGAGTGTGATGACTCAGCACAGTCCTGATCTCAGAGTCCACCCCCACAGGCTGTGCGCTTCAGTGTGGGGTTCTAGAACCAAGGTTGCCACATCCATCAGCCCCCGGTGAGAAAGACCAAGCATGCGCCTCTTCCACCACCCTGGGAACCCACGCCTGATTCTGAGCTTGACTCCAACTTCAAGGCCTTTGTCCAGAACCACTCTTTGGCCAGAACACAGGGTTACCCCATAGAAGGATATGTATAGGTCAAGAGCAGAAGGTGGGGGCACCTCTGGTGGGCCTGTATCCTGTCAAGCATCCCAGATATAGTCAAGCTGAGGTCTGGGTGGTATCAGGAATAACTGGTGGTGCCTGAATCCTGCCCCTTCCCACTAGTTTTGGGGCAACATTGGCCACCTGCAGAAACATGACCCCGTGGAAGGCAACCCCTGGCTTGAGACTCCTGGTAATGCTCATACTCCTTCTTTTCAGATCCCCTCATCTCCAAATCTGCCTCCTTGCCTGCCTACAGGAGAAATGGGCTGCATAGGGTAAGGCACACTGTAATGGGAGTCCTTCCCCCATCATGTTAACATGTCCTACATCAGCGCATTGCTCTGTGACTAATGAGTGGAAGTAGGGAGAAAGCCCTGGAGTGGAGGTGGGTTAACTGTCAGGACCTAGGAGCAATGACTTGCCTAGGCATCCTGTGTGAAGAGGGACCCAGGGGATGAGTTGGGGAAAACTGGTACTTATTGGGCAAAAGCTCCATGCAAGATGCTGAATGTTACAAGCATCAAGTCACGTTCCCTTCAGAGTGTAGAAAAGGTGGTTACTCGTACTAACCCTGCTTGGCAAATGGAGAAATAGAGGCACAGAGGTGAGATGACTTGCTCAGCCTCTCCCACCCAGTAAGTGGTGGTGGGGCCCAGATTTGAGCCCACACCAAATGACCCCACAATCTCAATCTGACTGCCAAGTGTTGGTGGCCTCTACGGTGGCATGTAGTCTTCTGAGTTCTGTAGACTGTGACATGAAACCTTCATGGAAGCAGTGAGCTGGCTTACAGGCTGAAAAGGCATGAAAAATATGTCATGCTAACAATAGGAGAGGCTGTGTGATAAGATAAGTGATGGGGAAAAAAGCCAAGGACCCTGAAATGGCTGTTATCTGGCTGAGCACCAACTAAGTGCAGGCATGGTCCAGGTGCTGGGGATCCCGCAATGATGCCGCTGCTCCTGTGGAGCTCACGTGTTAGTTGGAGGTGTAAGCGAAACAAGGAAATATACAATATTAAGTCAGGTAGTCAGAAGCTCTCAAATGGAAAACAAAGCCAGGGCCTAGAGATGAGGGAGTTTAAACAAGGGCAGGACTTTTACCACTTAAAGACCTGCAAGAACCATTTGGATGCAGAGAAATACAATGCCTAAGTCCTTGGGCAGGGAGGGTGTAATGATCATGAGCCATGTGGCCACTATGGGGGGAGAGAGGAGATAAAACCAGGAAGGAAAGTCGTTAGGGCCTTGCACACTAGGTAAGGACCTCAGAAGGCTTCAGTAAATGTGAGATGTGATGCAGCTCAGTATTTTCGGATGGGGATCTCTCTGGCTGGTGTGTGGAAGAGAATGCAGAGGGACAGGAGTGGAAGCTATAGAACCATTAGGACAGTGGTCCCCAACCTTTTAGACGTGAGGGTCTGGTTTAGTTAAAGACCATTCTCCCAAGAAAATGGGAGATGTAGTTGTTATGCAGTAGGCTTCTTGGAAATGGCAAGCAGATGCAGGAGCAGGGCTGGGGTGAAGCTGCACCTCCTGTCTGACCAGCAGCAGCATTAGAATGGAGCTTTCATTACCACTAACCTCCTGCATGCTGCTCATCGGTCCCGGAGCCTGGTCTTTCCAAGGCCATGGAAGGCCTGGGGAGCCTGGGGAGTTGGAACCCCCACATTAGGAGACTTCTTACGGTAGAGCACACAGAAGGGCCCAGGGCACCACTGGAGAGCAATAGATGGTGTGTGCTGATGACTTGGCCATTGAACTCAAGAAATCAGATATTGGTTCACTCAGCAGGTATTATCAAAAGCCTCCCCTTTATTCCAGGTACCAATCTTGATATTCAGAATACATTAGTGACAAGATCAACAAATATCCCCAATCCTCAGAGCTTAATACTCTTTTAGGAAGAATCAGAAAGTACACAATAAATAGAAAATAAATCCAGTCTTATAGAATTTAGAAGGTAGTTCTATGGGGGGAAAAAAGATGAATAGGTTGTGGATGTTTAAGATGTTGTGGAGAGGGCTGGAGGAATGGCTCAGTGGTTAAAGCATAGCGCAGAGTACCCCAGTTCAATTCCCAGCACCACATAAGCCAGGTGTGGTGGCGCACGCCTGTAATCCCAGCACTTGGGAGGCTGAGACAGAAGGATTGCTTCCTGGTTTTATCTCCTCTCTCCCCCCATAGTGGCCACATGGCTCATGATCATTACACCCTCCCTGCCCAAGGCCAGCCTGGGCTCCATCCTGAGTTCAGGACCATCCTGGGCCACAGAGTGAAACCCTGTCTCAAAAAAAAAAAAATTAAAAAAAAAAGATGTGTGGACAGAATAACTTATAATTGTGTTGTCAGAAAAGATTTTGTAGGAAAAAGGGTTCATTTGAGCAATGAAAGAAAGCATGAGATGAAATTTATCAAATAAGTGGGTATATATCGAGAGCCTACTGTGTGCTGGGTCCAGGCATAGGAAAGTATCAGTGAGTTCAATTTGCCCCACCAGCACTGATCCATATTCTGAGGATGAGTGAGGGCTTCAGGGAAGCAAAGGCAAGTTTATCTCAGATCACTGTGGCTCTGTCTTCTTTACAGACACCCAGCGCAGACCTCTTCCACTATGACAGCATGAATGCAGTCAACTGGGGCATGCGAGGTGAGCACAGGCGTGGCTGGGGTTGCAGAAGGACGTCCCTCCTGGGACTTCCCAGGGACTCCGGATGTACTACTCATAACTGCTGCTTGACCTTTGGCAAAGCATTGCTACAGAGTGTCCCCACACTGGGCTCTGTCCAAACCCTGAGTTCCCACTCCCTTCTACTTCCAGTCCCTCCTCTCCCCCCGCTCTTCCCTTTTCCTCTCAAGACCCTGGCCTTGGGTGATTTCCAGGCCATCTGTCCTATATGGGTTCCCAGAGCCATTGCCGAGTGCTGATCTCCCTGCACTGCTGGGCTAGAGCTGCCTGCCAGGCCCCATGGAGGAAAACACTCAGAGCCAAGTGCACATTGTTCCCAGAAGAATATCCCATGAGCTTTGTGCTGTCTGCCAGGAAAGTTCTCACACTCACCTCTAGCAGCTCCAATGAGCAGACACAGGCAGGATGGGAGCCCACGTCAAAGCCTTGGTGTTTTCCCTCAGAAGATGGAAGATCATGTCCATGTGTTCCATGACCTCAGATTCTTACTTTTATTCTAAACATCTCAAAGTCTGGTTTTCCCTTCAAGCCATCTCAAGATCAGCCCAACCCCTACCCCCAGCCATCCACCAGGTTTCCTCCATGGTGAATTCAGCAAGAACATGGTCATTGGAGGAGATATATGGAGGCCCAGCCTCCTCAGAGCTTTGGCAGTGGCCACGGTAGTGATTCAAAGCCAAGATTAATGCTACATTGTGCTTTATCTCTTTTCTCTCCGCAGAATACAAGGTAAAGGACACATACACCCTGGGGGTCTCCAGGATGTTGGGAGCCACCACACTGGAGACCATCAAGAGGATGACTGACAACACCATCAGTGCAGGGAAGGGAACATAGAGGAACAACCCTCAGGGTTCTTTCAAAACTAACACTTCCTGTCACTCCTTGGCCCACTTTCCCTAAATTCTGTCCAAGACTCCTGACTACTGAAATCAGATCATTCTCTAGGGCTCAAGGACTCTAGTGGCTTACCAATCACCAAATATGAGACACTTACCATTCAGGAGGCCTGTGCCCACCTTAATGCTAATTGCCATCAAGCTTATATTGGCAGTATTAGGGATCTTTGTGAGGCCTTGCCTTTTTCAAGAATGTGGCCTGGGCTTCTGAGCAACCCAATGAGGATAAACTCATCCCTTCCTCCAGATTTGATTTCTGCCCCTTTCTGGACAGTGCAGGAATCCAAGCACAAAGCATAGCTGAAGACGCCAAGGCCACCTTCTTCACATGCGCTGAAAACACTCCCCCCAACACGCACACCCTTTTCCCCCTAGATCTATCCTTATGAGCTGCTGCTGGTGACCACAAGAGGAAGAAACCGACTGCCCAAGGACGTGGACCGGACTCGCTTAGAGGTAAATCTAGAAAACTGAACCTTGGGTTTGAAGATATTCCAGTTGCCTGGTCTGGGGAGATGAACAGAATGGGTGGCTTTAAGGTCCCATGGCTTAAAGAAAAAGCAGTCCAGTGTCTGCAGTCTGATACTGTTCCTTGCTGCTCCAGGCTGCTGCATTGTAACCCTATCAGCATCTGTAACATTCAGCAGCAGCATGTCCTCCCCTGAGGCTGATGCTCTGCAGAACAGGAAAATGCTAGCTTTGGTCCCTGCTTTTAGAGGCCCTGCAGTCTCGGGACTGCATGTGAGGCTAATGCTGCAATGGGAGAGGATGCAAGAGATGTTGCTGCATAGAAAGCAAAAGCACACGTAGGTCCTGAGTCGGATTCCCTTGGCTCCCGCCGCCTGCCATCATGAGGCAAGCAGTGACATGACGTACGCCCTACACCCTGGTTTTCTCCTCACACAGCAAGGGTGTCGTGCTTGCCTCAAGTTCCCAAGCGCTGTGAAAGAACCATACACATCAAGCCCTCCGTACAGACTCTGGCAGTAGATTAAGTATGAGGTACTCAATGGACGTTAGGTTGCTGCTGTTCGCAGAAGACAGCCCAGGCCTGGGCCACCTGACACAGGCTCCCAGGAGGAGGGCGGATTTGGATGGACTTGGAAAGCACAGGGTGAGGGATGGGTAAAGAGCGGGAGGGGCACATCGTAGGTGCTAGAAAGAGACTAGATCAAGGTGCAGAGTGGCCTGGGCATACGGCCTCATGGCTGGTATCAAGGAATGGTTCCCTTGGTGTGGAGCACCGGCCCCTGGTCACCTCTGACCTGGAACATGCTTCACCTTTTGCCCCACCTCTCCTCACCTCTCCCTATCCCTAGAATTCCATCCCCATACTGTGAGCCTTCTCCAACCTCAGGGCCCACACGTAATCCCAGATGCCTAAGCCTTCTTCCTCCAGCCCCCAGGATGGATCCCACCCCTGTTCTCCAGCTTCACCAGCCTGTGTCCAGGGTGCAGAACCTCTTTGTGTCATATCATTGGCTCTTTCATTTTTTTTTTCTGCATGACCCTGAGCTTTCTAGAAGCAAAACTGCCCATCCTGTGCCACGGGTCTGGGCTGGGGGAGAGATCAGGAAATGCTTACAGAACTGAGCACAGGTTTCTTTAGGTGCTCCTTGGGAAGGCATATGAGCCACCCTTGGCCGTTAATGAGGAATTGGCCCAGGGTGAAGGTATGAGGAGAGGAACGCGAGTGGCTGGTTCACTGTGCATTAGCAGCCTGAGAACATGGATGAGTCTCCTCACATTTACAATCAGGGCTGCCTCCTTCATTGTCTGGAACTGAGCAGCTTCAGGTGCTGAAGAGGACAGCTCCCAGGCAGCATCCCAGAGCCAGTGTAAAGAGATGAGAATGGCCTCCAGGTCCCTAGCAGCCCAGATGAGGAAGGGCTCAGCCTTCCGGAGCATCAGAATCGACCAGGGAGCTTCTCACCACAGAGTCCCCAGCCTAGACCAGCCAAATTACTATCTAGAGAGGAGCACAGGCATGTGTATTTTCTTAAAGTTCACAGGAATGTCTAAAATATAGAGCTGAGACTTGGGTTAGATATACTTCTTTGGCCCCTGTACCAACTCAGGGAGTGGCCTATAAAAGGAAAACCCTGACCATAGCCTCCCAGAATTCAAGCACAGATACTCATTCTTCTCAAAACTATTCAGTATAAAAGCTTATCATACAGGCCAACTACGATTCTGGGTGCTTACAGTGTATCAGTAAACATACCAGAAAGCCTGCCCTCTTAACACCTGCATTCTTATGTGAGAAGACAGGCATGTAAGGGCACAAATAAAAAACAAATGCTGTAGTATGTTAAAAGGTAACAAAGGCCGAGAAAAAAAAGTAAAAGAGAGCAGAAGGCAGGGGACCAGGATTTGGAGGAGTGAGTCACAGTTTCAAATAGGCTGATCGGGTAGGTCTCATGGTCTATGTGACACTGAGCAATGATACGAACAGGGAAGGGAGCGAGCTGTGCTCTCCTAAGAAGGTCCCTCTGCCCAGAGAACAGCACCATCTATGTAGGGAAGGGAAATGCTGAATAATCCAAGGACCCTCCCAAAGAGTAGGCAGGAGTGAATCTAGTGTGTTTGGAGACAGTAAGAGGTAAGTGTAGCTGAGGCCACATAAGCACAGAAGATGAAAATATGAGTTAAAGAAAATGGGGACCCAATCACACTATGTGATGGGGAGCAATCACTGAATTGTGGGAGTGGTCAGCGACCACACACTCTCCATACGCTGGCCACATGCTGATCACATGACCTGCATCCACTCATTCACCTTCTGGTGCCAATGAAGTAGGTACTAGGATGCTCCCATTTTTCCTGAAGAGGAAATTGAGACTGAGACTAGAAAGGAGAAGAGAGAAGGACTTACGTCCAAATTATTTGTCAGCCCTCACTTGAGCAAAACAAATATGAGCAAGTCAACAGCATGGAAGAAGAGGAGGGCCTCCTAAGGGAGCCCAGCAACCACATGCGATGTCCAGGTGCTGTGTGGAGACATATATGAGACAATTAGAGGAGCTTTACCACGGACAGATATTGAGGTAATTCTGGGGGACTGCTGTTAGTTTTTCTTAGGTTTCCTTATGACATTGTGCCATGTGAGAAAACACACAATATGTTTTGAGGTGCAGGCGGAGTGTGTAGGCATGAAATGACATGGCATCAAGGCTGTGCTTTAAGGTACTTCAGCACAGAGATGACAGAAAAGCAGAGACAGTGTGTTCTTGATAATCTCTGAATCTCAGGAATGGATATGGGCATTGTACTACTTTCTCTTTTATACATTTTTGGATTTTTTGTGGTAGGAAGATGTATTTATGAATTTTAATAGGATTAACCAGGAGGGTTAGTAGGAGCACACTGCATTTAAAATTAGATGTTCTAGGCCCTAGTCTCACCTCAGCTTCCTTCCCTCTTTCTTTATTGGTAAGCTGGCCACCGCAGTTCTCTGAGTTTGAGTTTTCTTGCCTTTCAATTGGATAAATATATTTCCTGTTTTCTGATGATCAAAAGGATTAGATGAGAATATGAGGGTAGAAGCAATTCAAAACTGTTGGGCATAACACAAACAGTGCAAGAAAGTGTTATTAACTAGTTAAGTATGAAAAAACAACTCAAAGTTCCCAGCAGCAAAAGATGTGTTATCAAAGTTACCTTTGCACAAAATTCTAGAAATGTAGCTAAAATAATTTAGTTCACAGTGACAACAGGTCAGAGAACTAGCTAATTATCATGTAGCTATATACCTAATTCTCATCAAATCTCCTTCAGCACCCAGTGAGGTAATGTAATTACTACCAACAGCTCTGCTAAGTGAATCCAGGAAGTTTGTAGGCAGAATGTATACCATGTATTTCTCTTTGAAACTTGATTTTAAATTTCATTCTAAAAAATTTCAGACCTCCAGAAAAATCTCAAAGATAGTAAAATGAACATCCATCTACCCATCACCTAAATGACCCAGTTGTTAACATTCGCCACATCTTAAATGTCATGTAGTTCTAACGCTAAAAGCTCTTGACAGCACTTTCACAGCTTCTGGGTCACACCTTCATGGCTACTTACAGGGGAGGGAGGAAAGGTGTGAGGGAAAGCAGAAAGCGAGTGTGGAGTCATGTTTAATCATGCAGCCCACTTGCTTTCATATGAGAAAGAGATGTTTCACCTTAATATGACTTTGTCTCAATCAAAACCAAAAAAAGAGGCTGAGGAGGTAGCTTAGTGCAAAGGCCTAGGAGACCATCTCCAGCACTGCAAAAAAAAAAAAAAAAAAAAAACCAGTAAGTTTATTCATTGGGCTAATGACCAGCATTCCCAGCACTCTAGATCAGCTGTAAAAATGTCAACAAAGAAAACAACCCTGAAGCCTTTGATAAGCCTCCTTTTTCTCCCAAAGAGAAGCCGGGTAGCATTAGTCCATGCACACTGGACACAAACACATGAAGCAGGGATGCAAAAAGGTGAGGTCTGCAAAGGTACATGAGGGGTGCCTGGATGAAGACAGAGCGCCACCTGAGCCATGGTCACGGGAGCCTAGCCAGCCAGATGTGCTCCAGAGACCCTTCATTTCCATATTCCTCCACTCAATATGTATTTTTCATGCACCTCCCTTGGTCGGGCCTGCCAGCACAGGACACTAGGAAAATACAGGGCCTGCTGCCACACCACCCTGCTCCTTCCCATCCACACGCTGACTCTCTCCATCCCCTCCACCTCCCTCAGCGCCACCTGTCCCAGGAAGAATTCTACCAAGTCTTTGGCATGACCATCTCCGAGTTTGAGCGGCTCGCCCTCTGGAAGAGAAATGAACTGAAGAAGCAAGCCCGGCTGTTCTAGGCAGAGGCTCTATACATAGAGATGCATTTATATAAAGATGTATGTAAAATCTCTACCCTGAAGTGTGGTATAATCCTCTTGTGTAACAGGACATGCTGCCTGCCTGCCACGAGACTTGCTTTTCCGTATCGTCAGGCAAGCCCACTTCATCGAAGTATTTTTATGCTCCCTACTTCTCTTTTCTAAATGCTGTGGGATCCGGGAAGGGATTTGAGGGGACTTTGTCCTTTTACTGAAGATCCTTTTTATACTGAAACATCTGTCCTAACTTGAGTCCCCCAAGGTCCAACTTTCTTTCCCTAAAAAGGTGCCTGAAGAAGTCTTTCTACTCTCTGCTTCTTGGCCCTTTCCCAGGTCTCCAGGGCTGATGCTGACCATGCAGTCTCCCCTCACTATTGGCCCCAGAGGGGCCCTCCCATGGGATGATCCATAGTGATCTCCCCAAATCAATGAGCACCTTTGAGGGCTCATGAAGAATTTTGTCCACACCCCCTGTGAGGAGCTCGGTGCTCTCTAGGGAGTGATGCAGTTAGAAGTGTGAGCTCAAATCCATTCATCACACCAGTAGACAGAAGCAGATAGGGCCTTGGCCTCTCCTTAGCTCATCAACCCTCCATGTTCTGCCCTTGATCCTAACCTCTCCCTTGTCCAAATCTAGGATCCATGGTAGAAAAAGGAAAAGGCACTTCCCTCCCCTCCACCACCTCCAGCTGGCCTCTATGTCTGGCTTAGACTTGGAGAAGCAGAATCCAAGAAAGGGACTGAGAGTAGAATGTGGAGCCCAGAACTTCACAGAGGTGGACGTGCAGGACCTAGCAGCCCTCCTGCCCCCTCACTGCACTTGGCACCTCCTGACCTTCCCCCTTCCTAGGAGAGGCCCACGATTGCAGTCTGTAATTTTCAGCCTTATTACAATCTACGTGCCTGATGATCTACACACCACAGGGCTAATGTCCCCACCACAGCTCCAACAAAACAGCCGAACAACTCTCACCTCCACTACCAGAAGAACAGGCCACCACCCAAAGAAAGGTCCTTGGCCTACACCTCAGGTCCTGGGTTAACAGGCCAATCATACTTGGAGCCTGCCAATTGCCAGGTCCTGCTACAAAGTTGGCCCAGTCTCATGGGAGAAACTTCAGAGAGTGGCTGCTTACAAGATTCCAAACTGAGTCACTAGACAACACGGCTCATGGTCTTCTGGATGGTGCCTATGGCTGCCTATCTTGCCTTCCAGACCTGGGGGGAAAGCTTAGCCTCTGTCATCTCCTTTCCAAATCTTCACCCCTGAGTTGGTGTCTGGTAGGAGCAATTCCTTCTTGGGAGATCCTTGAGTCAGACCATTTTGAGATCACAAAAGAAGAAGAAGTGGAAACAGCAATTATAATCCTCCAGAGGCTGGTGATGCAACGTGGCAAATGTAGAACTGACTTCAACAAACCTTCACTGAGCACCTGCTGATGCTGAGCACCTGCTGAATACTGAGCACTGAATGGGAAGGGGGAGGGATGAATCAACACGGGTCCTGGTCTCAGGAGGCATGCCCAATAACGCTGGTCCCAAACATAATGGACATAAGGCAGAAAGTGATGGCGAAGGCATGAGAAAGTGTGATTTTACTGAAAAGGCATATGCAGTTGGTGCACACCAAGGAAAGCTTTCTGGAAGAGATTACATTTGAGCAAAATCAGGAAGGTCTTTGTTAACTGGGAGGAAACCATAAGTTGAAGGTTGATAGGGTGGAGGAACCAGAAGGGAAGTCTGATGTGCTCTCATTTAAAATGTCAAGCCTCCCTTCAAATTCTCTTTTTGGCCAATGTCTTTCAACTTTTCTGACCCACTAGAAATGTCGCCAGCCAGAAGCAATCATCGAAATTGCCTCATTGTCACTGGTTAACAACTTGCGAGACTGAAGGGCTTTTGTTATTGTTGTTGAATTTCTTTCTTGTTTCCCATAAAAGCACATCATTTCAACCCAAACCCGTGTCCTCTGTTGTTTCTAGTGTGAGTGGAAATGACTGACCAGGGAAGAGGCTGAACCATGCACATTTTTCAAAATAAAAGAATCTAATAAGGAGCCATTCCTTTGGCCTTGGTTTTTCTTCTGTAAAATAAGAACATCTGATGAGGTCATGCTATGCAGAAGGTTTTCTGCAGAATACATTTTCCTCAGGATAGCAGATGTTTCAACCACAAATAAGATTCTGTGATTTTAAAAAAAAAAAAACTAATAGGAAGCACCACAAATGTGCCATGTTCTGTGCCGAAGATTTTTCTGTGCATCATCTAATTTAAGCCTCTTTCACGACCCAAGAAAATGGCCATAATTACCATCTCCATCTCACTGACAGGAAACAGCTTAAAAGAGGACACAAGGCACATAATCACCACAAGTAGTGCCGTAAGTCAATCCCAGCCCAACCAGAAAGACTAGCGTACCACTCTTAGCAGGCAAGACCCTTTCAGCTACAAGTAGAACGCACCTTAGTAAACATGGCTTACCAATGAGAACATGTGTTAACTTGTACAGCCAGAGCCCAAAGTGCAAGGGTAGTAAGTTCCATGGCTCAGTAGTGTCATCCAGAGCCTAGAGTCCCGACATTTTCCTTGATATTTTGGCTTTTGTCTTCTGCTACTGTGCACCTTCATGTTTGCAAGAGGCTGCTGTGGCAGTGGGTATTGTATCCTCATTAAATCACATCAGAAGACAGGAAAGAAATTTCCTCTTGCATGTCTAGCTTAATCAGGAAAACTTTCCCAGAAGCCCCTGGTACATTACCGTGCAGGTCTCACTGGCCAGAACTAGGATGGTAAGCCTATGCCCTTCCTGTAAGGAAGACTGAGAAATCGGGTGTTTGGCACAGCTTCCATTATGGAAGGCAGGTCCTCTACCACAAGGAGGGAAAAGACAAACCAGTGACCTCTGAGCAAGTGAATCTGAGTCTGCCACAACTACTGTGCCACTAAAGAATACACCATGTCCATTTCCTTGTAGACTTAGAATGCACACTACCAAAGGTCCTGAAAAGTCCTGTAGTATCATTGTTTAACTCAGTATTTCACAGACTAATGCACCATAAGCTCTGTTTAGACAATGTTATATTCATTATATTTCATCTATTCTAAGACACACCATTCACCTTTCCCTGTGCAAATTACACACTGAACATTGGAGAGCAACCTTAGGTTAACAAGGCAGAACATAATTTCACTGTTACAGACCACAGAGGGCAGCAGGTTAAAGCCAATGCAATGGCTGCCCTCTGCAGCTGCATGCAGGCCAACTGATCATTTGAGCAGAGCCAGCTCTGCCGCTCCAACCCCTCACCTTTATCAGGTGCTAGGCACAGAGGCCTGGGCATCAGCTCTAGAAGGTGTCGGTGGCTGCAGCTGGCCACAGAGCAGAGCCACAGGTGAAGTAGAATGGGTGCCAGTCAGCAAAATTTAAGGGAGAAAGCACTTGGATTAATTGTAATCAATATCATATAATTATCAGTATATCAACTCCCTTAAAGCCACATAGGAAATAAAGTCTTAAGTATAGTGCTCCTCATTACTGAAACTCTTGACCACGTGGTGACAAACAGCAGCTTACATCTGCAGAGATGAGCTCCTTCCAGGCCTTTCAGAATCCCTGGAGCAGGACTCTATGTAGACAAGAGCCTTCCTGCCTCTTTACCTGGCCTACTCCAACACAACTGGCACAGAGACACGGGCAAGAGAAACCACCACTCAAGCTTAGTACTCAAAGCTACCCCTCATGATAAGTGCACAAAGCCAATAAGAAACAATGATAAAGACAAATTAGATTCCAAAGCAACGTGAGATCTGTGCCTGTGACCCAGAAGGTTTCCTTGCTAGAGCAAACTATTTCCTTCAAAAACTACTTTCACCACTGTCCCAGATTATTTATTGACTTAATGCTATTTATGGAATATATTTTTAGCAAACCATATCTGATGTTTCTATTTTAATGTCAATGACACTAAATTTGTAGGATTCATTCTATGTTTCTAATACAAATTCAAATACATGCCCTAACCCTCCAAAGATGCTGGCCTTTGTACAATCTGACCTCACCTCACATCTTCACCGGTGACATGAACCCACACTGTGGGAATCATTGCCCTGTTGGGCAGTAGCCAGTGGCAGAAGGTGACCTGTAGCTTCTCAGTGTCCTCACAATGACTGGTTTGGGGGAATCCAAAGGGAAACAAGCTGAAGATGCTGCAGAGAGAAGAAAACACAAGATTCTTTGACAGTCCATCCTGACTAACCGCAGGCCACCACAGAGGGCCAAGACTGACATGCCACTAGTTGGCTCCTGGGACACTGTGTGCACAGGGGGTTCCTGGCCTTACTAAAGTTTTCACTGGATATGGTTCCTGGTCTCCCCTTCTTCTCCGAGCTGTGATGTCTTTGCTTCCATGTGTGCTGCCAAGAGCTGCAGCAGGGACATTATAATGCAGTGGACAAGGACACTCTGCTAGCTCCAGCCTCCCTGAGTGATGATCAAAGCCTTGCACTCACTAACTAAATTATCCCCTTCTCCCAACTTCACATGTCAAAGCCTAGCCCCAAGTATCTTAGAATGTAACTATATTTGGAGAAGGGCTTTAAAAAGAGGTGATTAGGTTACTATGAAGTCATTCAGGTGGACTTTGATCCAGGCTGACTGGCATCCTTATAAGAAGGGATTGGGACTCATTAAAAAACACCAAAGTGACTGTCAGCAAGACAAAGAGAGCCTCTGAGGAAACCAACTCTGCTGGCACTTTGGTCTTGAACTTCCAGCTCCAGAATTGTGAGAAAATTAACACCTGTTGTGTAACCCATAGAGTCTGTTGTTTGATCCATTTTGTGTGGCAGGCCAAGTGTCACTGGAGAGTCTAAGGAGGTCTCCCCAAAGAGGAGACTTGCTTGCCTGCTTCCACAGAGTAGGTTTGCAGACCTTGGTCACAAAAAAGCACCTCAGGGTGCATTAGGGAGAGATACAGGCAGGTTTATTAAGCAGTATGAAAGAAGCACACACTCAGACCAGAGGGCAGGCACTTAGGGGTGAGGTGCTCTGTGGTCCAGATCTGGGATATTATTGTGCTCTTGGGAATGCAAGTCTGTGGAGTTTGTGAATCTACAGTATCGGAAGAAAAGCAGAGGCCCAACTTGCAGGAGAAAGGCATGGGCTTGTTTTACAGGCTTATGTTTTTAAGATATTCATAAATTCTGGAATGAGTTGCCTGGAAGGAGAAAAGAAGGCATCATCGTAACCTGTGGTAACTTCAGTCGTCTTAAAAGTACAATTTCAAAGTTAAAATCTTCCGTCTGCTTTGTACCTGTCTTTATTTCTTCTATCTTACCTCACTAGCAAACTCACATGCCATGAGAAATTAGACTTGCAAAAAATAAAAAAAAATTAAAAAAGAAAGATACAGCAGCATTTACAGGATAGAGCAGTAAGGGCTGGTCAGGTGGTCCTGAAGGGCGCTGGGCTGCAGGGGAGGTACCCAGCTGGCTGTTGCGCAATTCTCCCACGCTCAGATCTTGTGGCTTACCCAAACTCCGAGTGCCCTCTATAGGCAACTGCTGGAACTGCAGGCACGAGGCACACCGTCCCACCTGGCATCCTCAGCCATGTTGGCAGGTGGGGACTGGAGCTTCCAGGACTTCTTTGCCATAGATTGGGACAGACTGTAACAGGCAAGACAAAACAGAACTTAGCCTTCTTCAGGCCTAAAACATAAAAAGCTACCTCCTCCCCTCCTCAGCCTAGATACGGACAGAGTTTGCAGGTGTTGACACCAAGAGGTCAAAGTCCTGTTTAACTTCCACGGATGAGGGCCGATGAGGTCTGAGTGCAGAACGGGGTGACACCATCTTAGTCATGTCTACTGTTTCACTGCATTCCTCCCCGACACTGCCCCTTGGTACAAAGGACTCCAGTACATCTGTACACAGTGAGGTGGTGATTTGGGTGAGGAGACCCCTCCAGCTTTTCAAAATTAACTATAAATAAATCATTTTTCCTTTCTCCAAAATAAATGGCCTCCTTTGATTTGGTCAGTGGCAAGCAAAGGAACCTGATAGAATGGCCCTAGGTGACCGGTAACAAGGAAACTCAACAAGGGAAGGGACAGCAGGAGATGGAGAGAAAGCAGTGACTGCACTCCCAAGGATGTCTGGATCTGATGCCTCAGGGCTAGCTCCACCCTTAGGGCTCCCCCTCACCCCTGAGCAAGTAACTTAATTTGCACTGTAATTCTGTCACTTGCCACCACAGGAATCCTGACAAATGCACTGGCTCCTACAGTGAATTAATGTGGGCAGTAGACTCTCTCCTGCATTCTTTTGCTGTACCTGAGGGAGAGTGGCTTCAACCTAATGTGGCTGCAATCAAACCCCATTGGAGTGCTCAGCGGTGGGACCTGGGGCTCACTAGGGAAGCGGAGCCAATGTGCGTGAAGGTCTCACAGCTGGTCTCAGTCAGTCACCGAAAAGGGATCCTACAGCTTGGGCTAACAGCCTTCTGGATTTCCAAAGTTCCTTTCTGGACAATTCACTGTCAAAAGAAATATACCTGCCTCATTCCCATACAAGGTCTTGGCCACCTGAATCAGACTAAACTGCCCATCTGGCCCAAGCAATTTTTCTTCTGATCAAATAACAGCACTATTGGACTTTAAATATATATATATATATATATATATATATATATATATATATATATATATATGCATCCAGTCTACAGCTATACCACCTTTAATGTGCCCAATCTCATCAAAAAACATGCATCCAAAATGTCCTACCTTAACAAACTGCAGGTAGCAGAGCAAGAAACCTGGTAGCCCTCCAGTCCAGGAGCACCTAGTGGTAATATAAAACTCCCTGCAGGGGGCAGCCTGGGTATGTGGCCAAGACTTCAGGGTCTCTTAATATTTCCTTAACTACCCAAGAACTTTTTCACAAAGGAAAACCACACTGATGGCATAACAGCCCTTCAGAGGAAGGGTCCAAGACTGAACAGAGCACTACATGTCCCATTGTCTCGGAGCACTACTTTCACCCTCATTTTATAGTTAAGGAAACTGAGCTTTAGGAAAGTAATTCGACCAAGTGTTCAAAGCTGAATTTGCCAGAGCCTGAGCTTGAACTCAGACTGCCTGACACTTGGCCGCCTCACAGCTGCTTCCCTGAACAGGAGAGTCAAATGACATTTGGAGGTTTACTGTGTTCCTGTCATGGCACAGAGCACTTTACATTTAAGACTCATTGCCACCATGTCAGGCAGATGGGGGCAGCCCCAAGTTTTAGATGAGGTATCCAAAGTTCAGAGAGATCGAAATGCAGGTAGTACACTTGACTGTGGAGCTGCAGGACTGGGTTTCAAACATCAGGTCTACCTTAACTCAAAGTCTTGCTCTACACCAATGTGTTCCACAAACTGAACAGGGAGTTCACCTTGTAGGAGACTAGGGAAGTGTGGCTCGGGTGATCCTCAAGTGTAGGGCTCTGGCGCCACCGCTCCTGGTTCTCCCAGAAGGCTTTGTGTGATTGCAGGTGACAGCTCTCTCTCCCTCTCTTATCTTCTGTTTCCCTATCAGACAAATGAAGACATGGGCTGGCTGGACTCTCAGGGTTTTTCTAGCTCTGGTTTGTTGCTATGGCTTGGATCTGGAATATTCCCCAAAAGCCTCATGTATTTGAATAATGTAATTTTCTGTGGATTTCATATGTTAGGAGGTGAGCCTGGGCAGGGGCTGGGAGCTTGCTGCAGGTGTGGCCTGGAAGGATCCAGTCTTGCCCTGGCTTTGCCCCAATCCCTGCTCTTTCCTCTTGTGTTGCCTGCAAGCAGCTGTTCACCACCAGCCCTTCCACAGTGCCACCACTGTCAGCTGACCATGAACAAACTGAGATTTATGAAATGGGAACTAAAATAAATCTGGCCTACATGAAGTATAGGCACTGGGTACAAGAAAGTGACTAAGACAGTTGTGAAGTTCACTTTGGACCTTAAAACCTGACATCTGCCTAGCAGCACAGGTGAGAAATCAGCAGCCCTTCAGGAGAGTGAGTCCCAGGACCCTGCAGGACATCAGAGGTGAGACTCCTACCTCAGGCCCTCGGTGCAGAGGCACCCAGCTGGAAGGACGCTCCAGAAGTCTTCACAGCTGCCAGCTTCCCCCGTTTCCACATGGGTGGCCTGTAAGCCATGTGAAGCCCACACAAAGGGCTCAGTTGGCTCTCACAATGTTCTAAAACAACTAGAATTGTCAACATTGTCTAATCCAAAGAGATTTCTTACCGTAAAATCAGGATTTCTAGGCTCTTCTTCCTGAAAAGACCAAAGTTCTGGCCATTCTAAGCCTGAGCTGAGTGGCTCCTGGCCTTTCAGATGGAGCAAGAGTTCTTCCTGGTTACAGCTCAGCATGCCTAGCCTGCTCCCCACACAAAACTCTGACCCACCATGATGGCCTCATTGTGTGCACCCAGATCCAGGGCCTGAATGCTCCTTCAGTGGGGGAGGACCAAAGGCAGGGGACAGGTTTCCTGTGGCACTTGGGCGTAGAGACAAAAGCTCGCCTTCCTGCAGACACAGCAGTTGGCTTGCATCTGTTGGCCATGGCCTGGGTATAGGCTGGAGCCCTCCATGCCATGGAAGCAAGGGTGTGGAGGGACTCAGGAGGGATCAAGTTCATCCAGCCATGAAACTCTCTCTCATTCTCCCAGCTGCTGCAATTTGTATCTCTGTCTGCTTTCGGGGGTCCAGGGTAAAGCAGCAACACGTGTCATTTCCCTGCACTGAGGCTATAATGGCAACATTGTGCTGAGAAAAACAAGAGCAGTTTTCATCCCTCAGCCAGCATTGGGCAGACTGACCCCCAAGCAACAGGCTCTGGGTTCCCCCTGCGCAAGTGAGCATGAGACAGGGCCTGCGCCAAGAAAACTGCATGGCCACTGCAGCACCCACGGCTCTGGGAGATATGGAATCATTTCTTGAAGAACGCACTGCAATCTCATCTCCCTGTACAGACTAGCCAGTAGGTCAATCCCAGAGGAAAGGAGCCCAAGGTCAACAGAAGCTGATGGAGCTGGCCTCACAAGTCCTCCAGCACTTACAGACTGACTCACACCACAAATATGTACTAAGCACCTCCTAGGTGCCAGGTCCTGGGTTAGGCTGTAGGGATCTACAGTAAAATAATGATAATAACTAAGACACAGACCTAGGCTCGCAGCAGTCTGGGTCCAGGAAGGCATAAGTAAACAGAAAACTACATATTGGTGATGCAAAGGGAGAAGTGAACTTCGCACAACCGAGGCAACGCAAGACCCAGGTCTCAGCCCCATCGGTAGTTTTTCTTACTCCCCCAAGATGCTCCTGAATTCCCCTGCAGGCTCAGGGAAAATGATAAAACCACAGGGAAGAGCTTGTGGAATTTCTACTGAGGGCCAAAGAGAGTCATAAAGGGTTTCCAAGGAGGAAGTGACGTCATATGACGGGCCACTCGGTAGCCATAGTGGAAGCAGACCAGGATATAAGGTGACAGGTTAGAGGGTGAAAGTATGTTCCTCTCCTTGGGACAGTGAGCCCTTAGCCAGCAAATGTTTCTTTCCCAGGGCTTCCCAGTTCCACCTGATAAGCTAAGAATGAGACTGGGGAGTGTCATTTGTTTTCACAAGTCGGACAGCATGAGGGGGTTGAAAGCTTTTTTCCTGGTATTGTTCATGGGGCCAAATGTGGTATCTTTTTAACAGCACTAGTCCTCTCCACATAGAATTCTTCAGACAAGCACCAGGCAAACCCACAAAAGTTTGTGGCGAGCAAGAAAGAAAGAGAAGACATGAGGCAGATTCCAAAAACCTTTGCCGGTGTTGCACTCAGAAAAAAAAATAGAAGAGAAAGCAAGACATCAACAACTCCCTTCCCATCCTTGTCTTAATGCTTCGTACCGACACCCCATGAGCCGGCCAACCCAAACTGCTTCGCAGACACATCCCACCATTTCCCATCTCTGTCTTGGCTCTCACTGCTTTCTTGACCTATAAGTTACCGCTTCATGGCATCTGTAGTTCCTCTGCAGCTCAGGTGACACCTGACCAAATGTCTGTCTTTATTACTGTCTCCTTGAGCCACATGATGTTCTTACTTTGTCTTGATGAGCTCCAAAAGCAACTGTCTCTCCTCTAGCACTCTTCACATAACAGTCTGTTAAAACTGGCCCGTGCGTGTCTATCTCCCCCATTAGATTGTAGCTTCTGGAGGCTTGAGATCGTTTCTACTTAGCATCTGTTATCCCAGTAGGAACTCAAGTAGCACAAGCCATATCACCAAACTAAGCTGTTGGGCAGTAGGGGTGGTTGGTTTTTATGGTGACCAAAGACATTATTAAATTAAAAAAACAGGACAAAAGTAGTTATTCCTATATTTGGGCCCACAAATGTCCTTTTCATCCAGTTCCTTGGTTACTCTGACAACCAAACTGCAGTCAATTTAGTCAACACTGCCACCTAGTGGACATTATGGGTAATTATCTAATCCAAGACCCAGGCACCTTCCCAACAACTTTTTGTTAAATGTCAGAACAGAGCACAGACTGTATTCCCCCATTTGTAAATCTTCCCTGGGCAGGAGCTCAGTTAATTTTACTCCATAAGTCACACCATGGGTACAGGTAAATTCTCTTCAGCCCTTTTGACTTTTCGATTCCAATGTTCTGAATATACTTCCAAAGTCTTGAAAGTTTCTGAAAATTGTCTAGAATCTTCTCAAAAACCTGCTTTTGCAACACTAATGATTCATTCTGTTGTTTAAAAGTTATTTCAAGTAAAATGCTGTGTTTTTGAAAGAATTAGTGGGCTCTCCTAAGAACTTAACTACAATCTATAGCCTGATTTCCATGTGCCTCAGAGTTCAAACAGAGAACTCCGGGAACTTAATCCACTTGTAAATTGTTGGTTAGCTGCTTTAGAATTTAAAATGACCTTTTCAAATTGGAAAAGTAGGCAGGAACAAAGAAGAACTTGGAAAATGGTAATGGCTCACATTTTTATAGCTATTTATGGTTTAGAAAATCCTTTCATTTGCCCTGCCAACAGCACTGTGGGGTCAGTATGAGGTTTCCCCGAAGGTCAGAGCAAGCAGGCCCCACACACGGGACTCACTGCTCACTGAGTGACCACTTGAGCAAGACCCATCCACGGGGTTTCAGGCTCCGGTCCCACCGTTTTTTCGCTATACCCTGCTCCCTCGGGGTCTGACACCCAATCACATTCCTCAAACTATGACGCCATTTTGCAGACTGTTCATTTCGACTTCCCCATACAGGCAACGGAGAAGTCATTCCCCTGCACGAGAGCACGGGCCAGGCTTTCCAGGGCCCACGTTCCGAGTCAGGTGGCCGGCCCCTGGAAGCTGGAAACACGGCCGGGCGCGCGCCGTGAAAGCCAGAGTCCAGAGGTCTTCAGTGCAGGCACTGAGACAGGCGCTGTCTCTGAAGGAGTTATCACCACTTCACGGTGGTGACGCCTCTCCCGTGAAGGAGCTGGCCTTTGCCACACAACCTGGGGCTCAGGCCCGTTTCGGAACCACGCGGGCTGTAGCAGCATTTTCTACGTCCTGCGATCGCCCATTATGACACTGTACTCTGTGTGCCAAAACGCCCCGTTTCAACGATTTCCATCACTCCGTTTTCTTACTTTTTAACACCGGCGGAGCTCCAGAGCGGGAAGCGCCCCGGGCGAGCCGGCCACCGCGCCGCGCCGCGCTCGCGGTGCGTTTCTTCCAGACGATCTTCGTCGGTTTGTATTATCTCACGCCTGTCCTGCGCCGTCACTGGCAACGGACCGGCCTGACCCCTGGCCCGCGATAGGGCGCTGGAAGGCGCCAGAAACGTGTTGATGGAAAAAAGGGAGAGCGACGGGTGGCAGGTTCGGGGAGGGGAGCCCCCGGGGGCCGACCGGTCGTCCGGGAACTGCGCGCCGCCGGCGACGAGCGCGCGGGCCCGGAGGGGGCCGGTAGGGGGCGGGCGGGGGACCGGCGGGGGGCCGCTAGGGGGCCGGCGGGGGGCCCGGGCCGCGCGCGCGAGGCGGGGCGTGGCGCTTGCGCGCGCGGGGCGACGGCGGCGGCGGCGGGACGGCGGGCGCGGCGCGCTCCGGGCTATTCCGGGAGAGCGCGGAGGGCGGGGCGGGGCGGCGAGCATCCTGTCGGGGGAGGGGACGCGCCGGCCACCCGCCGCCCGCGCCGCCGGAGAGCTCAGCCCGCGCAGCCCGCGCCGGAGCCGCCGCGCCCGGGACCCGCCGGCGCCATGGACCCGGGCCGGGGTAGGAGGGCCGCTCGGGGGACGGGGCCGGGGCCGGGGCGAGCCGCGGACGCGGGTGGACAGCGGCTTCGGAGGGCTCGGGGCCGGGGGCGCAGGTGCCTCGCGCGGCCGTCCCGTCCTGTGGGCAGCGGAGTTTGCATACGCGCCAATGTCTAACCTTAGGAGTGTCCCAGGAAGACTCCCGGGCCCGCCAGGGCCTCCCGCCCGCTCCTCGCGGGACGGTCAAGCCGGGCTCACCCGCTCCGCCTGGGAAGCCCCGCGCGCCGGGGGGCCGGGCTGTGTGCGCGCCGCGCGCTGGGCGCAAGTTTCGCAGAAGTTGTGCGCTGTGCAGACTGAAATTGGGGTTGGTGAGGGCAGAGAGCGGGGGTGGGGCCGGCCCACGCTACTCTAGAAACACCGCAGTGGGCACGTGCGTGACCGGCTGGACGTGGGAGCTGTGTCACAGGCTGGATGGGGGCCTCCAGGTCCTGGCCCACGCCCCTGGGATCCGAAATGAGCATCAGTGTAGAACACTGGATAAGCTGGTCTGGCGAGGGCTCGCCACGGTGAAAATGTTGTTTGTTGTCGATGGAAAATTTCTCGACTCCCCACAATGACCTTAACACCCTTTCCCCCGCCGGCCTCTTCGTCGCGCTGAGACCCGCGGGGACCCCGAGGGTGGGAGCGTTTAGGAGACCCGTACGTGAACAGAAGTCAGGGTAACCCCCCTCCCCCACCACACACACACACACACACACACACACACACACACACAAACCACCGCACTCCTGTCTCAGGTAAAGCCAGGCTTAACAAACTCGGGGCCTGGCCCGCGGAGCCCTGAGCTTCCGCTCAAGTCTGGGCACCTCTCCTGAACTCAGAGCATGTCATTGGGCCTTCAAGGGCCGGCAGGGAACGGAGAAGGCTTCCGCGTGGCTCTTCGGAGGCGAGGCTTGATTGGAAAGGCAGCTCTCACCTGCTGACTGACGGCTGGCGGGGTGCAATAGGAGATCAGGCTCCTCCCTTGACCTGGTCCCCCTCCCACACCGCATGGCTAGAGAGCGTTGCCAGCTGTTGCCAGTTCAGATACCGAACTGTCTAGTCCCTAGCTCAAAAATGCATACCTAGGCTGATCCAGACTTGCAGAAACAGACAAAGGTGGCAGTGTTTTCACCCAACTTCCAGTGTGTCAGGACCAGCACCAGCACTTCCAACGGCTGCTTTCGCCCTGCTCGGGGCCATACCGGTTCCCGTGGGGGCTCCGAGCGTTCCTGGACTCGGACCCACTCTCCCCAGACGGCCTCTCTCCTCCCTTGCAGCACCGTCGCGGTGCCCTGTTTGCTCTGTGCCTGCCTTCTCTGCCCATGAGCGGGGCGGGCAGGGAGCGGAGCTGCTGTGACCACTCCAGCAACGGTGCCTGGCACATGGTGGGAGCTCACTGATGATGGTTTCATGAGCAATATGAAACGTGCCTTAGGGTGTACCTCAACTTGATTCATTGGAGTGACAGCTTTAAAAAGAATATTGCTAAGCCCTTCCATCAGAACCATTCTCTGCCACTTGCAAAGGTCAAGGTCGTCTCAGAGTAAAGTAGTTGAGATGCTGGGGCACCAAGTCTGAGCTATCTGCCTTGTTCTCCACCAGGCCACCTTGATAAATAATTGCACACACTTTGTGGATTGTGTATTATGTATTAGGCTGTATTGTGAATTAGAACAAAAAAATCTGTGTGTGGGTTTTGTTTTGCTTTGCTTTGTTTTGGGGGAAAGTACTGTGGATCAAATCCTGGGGTGCTCTACCACTGAGCTAGAAGCCCAGCCTTTATTTCTGGGACAGAGTCTCCCTAGGTTGCTCAGGCTGGCCTCGAATTTATGATCTCCTTGCTTCAGCCTCCCTGGTAGGTATGTGCCCTTTTCTGTTCTCAGGGAATGTTTAAGAAGCATGGGTTGAAGGGGATTTCTGTAGATACTGTTAATACCTACTTCTTGGGTTTGTAAATATTAAGTAAATAGGAGATATTTCAAATAATATTACTTGATAGAATGTAGGACCTACTCAATAATAATGTTGCAGATAATACTGTCACATGGCAATGAAATCACGTGTCGGTGTCAATGACGGTAGCAGAAATCATCAAGCTCTTACAGGATACCAGGCTGTGTGCTCAGCTTTACATGGCTTCTCTCAAACAACACTTAGGAGGGGGCTGTAAGCAGATTCTATAATATAATAGGAAAGCCGGTCTGGAATTCAGCAGTTAAAGCACTTGCCTAGCATGTGCAAGGCCCTGAGTTTGATTCCCCACCTCCACATAAGCTGAGTGTGGTGGCACACACCTGTAATCTTAGCACTCAGAAGGCTGAGGCAGGAGGATTGCTGTGAATTCAGGGTCAGCCTGGGCTATGTAGTGAGTTTAGGACCAGCATAGGCTACACGGCGAGACCCTGTCAAAAAATAAAAAAATAGGAAAGCAAACTCAGCCTATACATTAGTCAGCTTAGGCTGCCATGATATAATTCCACACACTGGGTGGAATTTACAACCCAGATTTCTTTTCCCACAGTTCTAGATGCTGGAAGTCCAAGATCAAGGTACTGCAAGTATAATTTCTGATGAGGCGTCTCCTCCTGCTCATAGGGCCACCTGCTTACTGCATCCTCTCTGGTCTCTTCTTTAGCATCTCTTACTCTTTTGTCAGGTTAGGATTCTACCCTTACAGCCCCATTTAACCTTAATTACCCCAAGGCTCTGGGTCCAAATACTATCACATGGTGTTAGGATTTCAACATGCATACCTGGGGCAGCGAAGGAAAGGGGCACAAGTCAGTACCCAGCAGCAGCACTAGGTCATTTGCACAGTCCTTCCCATGTAAAACACATAGCCATGGTTTGATTCCCAACTCTGTCTGACTCCAAAGCCATGATCTTAAGCTTGAGGCTAACTGCCTGTCTGGTGGCCAGTAATGTGCCTAAACCCTAGAACAGGCCTAGACACCAGCTCTTCGTTCCCGAGGCCAGCAGCACCTGTGTCATGCCTCAGCTGCGCCGTGCGGACGTTCTGTCACAATTACACCATAAAAGTGCAGCATCAAAGTCAAGTGACTCAGGAGTGGAAACAAACCTGGGAAAGAGGGCTTCTCTTCGGACAGGTTCCCTGCCTTCTCGTGAGTAAAGTGAATTCATAACAGACAGATAGCACTTATACCAGAATTCCTTCCAGCAGGGTCTCTAGATTCATGATTACAAAAGAGAACCAGCCAGTGTTGAAAGTAACACATAGGCAAACTCAGTGGCTGTAGATACCACCCTTTACAGGACAAGTCAGTTAACTTACTATCTTCAAATGAAACGTGGGTACTGATAATACCTACTTCTTGGTTTTGTAAATATTAAATAAATAGGAGATATTTCAAGTAGTACCACTTGATAGAATGTGGGATCCACTCAATAAATGCTGACATTGCAATAGTTATAGTATTTTTAGTTATAGTATTTTTTTAGATCAGATTCAGTGTAATAAAACTCTTTTATAGAACATCTTTGGCTCCCTCTATGAGCTGGTCCAACTAGGATGGTACTTTCCAAGTCACTCTGTTTTATGTACTAATCTAGACAGATCCATGTACAATGAAGAGATAGGAAATATCATTATAAATCTTTGTATCCTAGAACTCCTTCGTGGCTCTTTGTCTTGGAAATCCATCTCTGGCTTCAATCCCTGTCCACTTGACATTTCTGTCTGATAAAATACCGATGCATATATCAGCATGTCCATTTTCCCCTAGTCACACCTACCAATTTTGGTTGTGTCATCACGATTTTTCTTTTATGAACTTCCCAGTCTTCTTGAACTATCTGCTCTTTTCAATCTTCGGTCTAAATTTTCTCTGATGTTTTAAATTTACCATCTTAATGTCCTAGGTTGTGTCTGATCTCTTTAGCTCATGGGAAGTGATTGATTTCCCTAAGTTTCCCTTTTCACTTCACAGCTAGTTCTGTTCAGCCAGTTGAATTCAACAACCCAATATAGGAGTTTCTTTTGCTGCATTCTGTACTCTTCAGGAGATCATATTGTCTACAGGGCCACTCAAGAAAAAAATCTGATGCTCTGCTTTTCATTGAATGAGATTGTGAGCAGAACCTCCCAGAAAAAGGCACCACATTTATATCCATCATCCTTCAAGGCAAACTGACTGATTAGATTAGTGGAGAGATTGCCATGTTTCACAGCCAAATTATTTTGGACCTGTTAGCCCCTTTTATGGCCATGTTGTCATCCCCTTCTGCCAATGACCTGATATCCCTGTGATTACTAAGTAACCATTCTGAAATGTCTTAGCAGACCTTCAATTTCACCAAACAAGCAACTATAAATATCATCAGATAGCATCTAAGGACTGTAGCAGAAGTTTGTCTGCTTCAGTATAACCCATCTACCTGATGCTTCCATGTGTGTGTTTTTTTTTAAAGACCTTTAATTTATGACTTTCTTCTGTTCTGTGTCTATGTGAAACTGCTGAAGCTTTGGAACGTGTTCTTTGGAGTAACCTGAATCTACGTTCCTGGGCCATGATCACTCTTATTTAGCTCTAGAATAACTGACCCTCATTATCTTTGAGGTAAGAGCTGTGTTTTTGCAGCGACAAGATTATTGTTATTCCAGAGATAGTGGACGAACCATTCTAACCACCTTGGCTCTATGGGATGGGTTCCGAGATCCACATTAGGAGGGCCATACCTTCCCTGAGGTGTTCATCCAGTAAGCAGCCACATTTAACCCTTCCTCTTCCAGTGGCTCGCCACTCAACTTCTGTCTCAAGGCTGTGGATTCCCAAGCCTACTTACCTCCTCTCTGATGTCCAAGTTCATACCTTACTCCTGTCAGCAACGGTCCTTTTGATAGGAACATTACCCATATTTGAATTATATTTTCCATCCAAACATGTTCATCTTTTTTCACACTGCTTTTGACGTATAATAATTTTACATACTTGTGGTGTATACTGTGACAATTTGACACAAGTATGCAGTGCATAATAATCAAATCAATATAATTACCATGTTCATCTCCTTAAACATTTATCATTTCTGGGTGTTGGGAAATGTCTAATTTCTCTCTTTAGTTCTTTGTAAAACATAGAATAAACCATTGTGGCTGTGAAATTGTCTCCGCCAGCCTGGGAATTCAGCAGAGCTGAGTGGTTCAGAGAAGGGACAAACCAGGGTTTGAGTTTTGACTGAAGCTTTTCAGTTGTACAACGTTGAGCAGCTTACTGACCTCCGAATGTCAGTATCTTCACTGGGAACGTCAGAGGAGAAGGCAGGACAGGTATGCTGGCTTTTGGATGTGAAACAAGGAATCCCCGGGGGCTGTAGCACTTAACCTTCTTCGCTTCCCTATAGAGGCTCCTGCTGGCCACCAGTCCTTGCTGCCATTTCCTGTCCCCATTGATCCCTGTTGTGTTTGGCTTCTCTTCTCATTAGAGTTTTTTCTGCCTCTCCCTTAAATATCAATTTCAAACCCCCCTTTTCACATGGGTAAGCGACTTGCCAAGTCAGCTCCTCCCTCCCCACCCTCTGCCAGGAACCTATCATTACTCCATTTTCATCTTTCGTCCAGAAAAACAATCCTGTTTCTTTTAATACCATCAGCCTCTCCTACCCTACTTACTCTTCAGAATAACCCATGTGCCTAAACAAAAAGTGAAGCCATCGTGCCCTCCTCCCAAGCACACATGTGCACATACATGTGCACGCGCGCGCGCACACACACACACACACACACACACACACACACTGGCCAAACTTCTCAAATGAATGGCCAGCAGTGGCAAACCCTCCTTCATCTCCTGTATCCTCACTCCTCTGCTAAAAGTCCCCACAAAAGGCTCACCTATGGCTCCCTGTAACGTTAGACAAAAGTATCAGCTTTTCCCTCTTCCTGTCCCATCTCCTGGACTTCTCTGTGGCTTTCTTGACCCTCTGTGCCTTTCTGATGTATTCTTCTGTTTTGCATAGGCTGTGGAGTCTAGTAAGTCCAAGTTAAATACCCAGCTCTCCATCCCTACAGGAAGCCTTTTATCCCTCTCCCCAGACCCTTCCCCCTCTCTGTTAGAAGTGCTAACAGCCTCTGGACTTCTCCTGCCTGAGGACAAGTTGGGTAACTGAGTCATTCCCTTGGTGTGTAAAGTACAAAGAATGATGCCCAGAATTGAAATGCAATACTGTTTGCCCAGCACCCCACACAAAGCTCCCAGTGGATGTTACTAATTAATATTTCCTATCTTTCCCACTCGCTGTATCTTCTCACTTGCTTAGGCTCAGTGCTCCGTCATCTTTTGTGGCTCTTGGTCCTCTCTCCTTGACTCCCACCACCCAGCCCTCCCTCCGCTCCCACTCCAACAGAGAATGAGGCCCCGTGAGGGTGACACTCAGAGGTCACCATGATTGGGCTCACTCCTCTGTCACCTCTTGCCTGAGGTACATTTCTATTTAGAGGTCACTCAGTTTTCCAAGTGACCCAAATTTGAACTTACCTTATTCCTCACCACACCAGTTGGACCTTCCTGTTTCTCTTTTCCTGTAAACACAACCACATGAGAAGCTGCTGAAGGAAATGGGGGTGCTTGTGAACAAGATCAAACTTGAAGGGGGAACATAGGCTTGGTTCTCTAATTCACAGTCCTGTTGGAGAGATGATAGAACCCAGAAAGCTGAACGACCAGTTAAACAGGTGTTGATGTGGGTTCTGTCTAGAAGCACACAAGCAGTAAGAACTGTCCAGGATAGAGTAGGAGCTGCCCGTGGACAGGATGAACTGGAGGATGAGTTGCCTCAGATCAGGGAAGCTACAAAATGACTCCTGTGGGGACCACATTACTATGCAGGTTAAGAACTGATGTCACTTAATATTTAAAGGTTTTCATAGGCATGACACTTTCACACAGTGTAGCGAATAGGATTTCTAGCCGTGTAGACATCAACTTGAAGCATTCCCCTTTTAATTAGATGTACACCATGTTATACCTTACAGTGGGATTTAAGGATTATCTGTGCTCAGGATAGACCTTGGGAAAGTCTGATGCAATTGGGACAGTTACTTACAACTACTGATGTTATCAGACTTGTTATGATTTGGATCTGAAGTGTTCTCCAGAAGCCTCAGGTATTCAGAAAGTAACTGAATTGTGGGGTTATTGGATCAAGTGGATTAATCTATTGATTTCAGTGCCTTTAAGAGGTAAGTCCTGCTCAGGAGTGTCCGACTACTGCGGGTGTGGCCTGAACAGATACATTCTTTGCCTGGAGTCTCCCTGGCTGCTCTGCTTCCTGGTCCCATGGGATGACATCTGCCCTCGGCCTCCAGGCCCTTGCACTATTCCCAGCCAACCACACAAGGATTGAGACTTCTGAAAAGTGTGTCAAAAACCAGACGTTTCTTAAGTTGTGGATGTTGGGTCTTGGGTCCCGGCAATGAGAAAGTGACTAAGACAAGGCCTAAACCTTTCAGAGTTCCGTGTTGTTGGTAAGATAGAAACTGTGGTACTTACGGTCCTCAGGCCCATGCCGTCTGCTCCCTGTCTGGCTCACTTTGGGCCCCTACCTGTCTCTTGTTGTAGACTTTCCTTTATACTGGCCTTGCCTCTTTCAGTCTCTCCTAATTCACCCTTGCTCATCCCAGATCTCTGCTCAAACATTTCTTCCTCAAGGCAATGTTTCCCAATCCCCTGAGCTGCACACGCCGGCTGTGCATGCTCTGGGCACCTTGTGCTTCTTGTTGGCTGCCATATTCACAGTTATGGCGAACTGTGGGTTGAATCCACTGTTAATGTGAGCCGTGTGAGAAAAGGGCCCTCTTACCTGGTCGGTAGCCCTTTTCCCAGAACCTGATGCCATGCTCGGCACATAATAGGTGCTCAATAAATATCTGTCAAGGTGATGAATAACTGAAAGTGAGAATATCCAATGCACAGATGGAAGTTAGATATGGCCACAATACAGATTCTTCATTTCAATGATACTTATTTTAGGAACAGAAATGTTGACTTTATTACTATCCATCATTTCCTTTGCCTTCATCCTTGATTCAGTCAAATCCCAAACCTTGTTGACTGTTGTTGGGGAATGGCTCTTGTGTGGCTTCTTTGCCTATGACCTGTTGCTCCCTACAGGAGCTTTCTGTTTCTACTGTTACCTTCTCCAGCCTGCCTTCAGGATTTCTCCTTATTTGTGTAAAGCAGTGGTTCTCAATCCTGCTGCTGGTCCTAGAAACATGCCTTCTGGAGCTTCCTGACAGTCTGCCTCTTGAAACTGGATCAGTGGGTCTGCATTAAGATTTGGGAGTCTGAATTTCTTGTAAAGCCCCAGGTGGACCTGTTGTCCTCTCAGGGATGACCAGAACATTTCTCATGCACTGTTTTTGCAGTGGCCCTTGATCCTGCTCAAACACCTTCCCGCATCCCTTCCTGTCTAATCTAGCTGTGCCTCTCACACTATTCAACTAAGTGGGACTCTATAATCTAGATCTGTTATTCAAAGTAGCCTCCTGAAAGTTTGAAATGCCTCATTTCATCTCTCAGGGGGAAAAAAATGCAATAGCTGGTTGCTGATCAACATTTATGTGATCCCAGAAAGTTTGCAAGTTCAAGCCCAATCTGAGAAATTTAGCAGTTTAGCAAAACTCAAGATTTTAAAAAATAATATTTAATAAAAGGGCTGAAGTTGTATCCCTGTGCAAAGCATTGAGTTCAATTCCCACTAACACAGGACAGTGCATTTTATTATGGTTCATAATATAAAAACTCTCCCCTATAGCCTCTGAAACATATTTGTATAAAATACACTTCCAGAAATTTGTGGTGTTTATCAGCCTCCTCCTTTTTGACCTCACCCTGCCCTCTGCCGTGGACTCCTAGGTTATGTGGACTCTGGCCTCCAGTAAATATCCCAGAACATAATGCCAGACTGGAAATGGGTAGAAACCAAACTCCCATATCCACACTCCAGCTCTGCTACTCACTTGACATTTTTATAAAGCTTTTAACTTTAAGAAGCATTTGACACTCCCCTGTGATATTTGCTTCAGCCCAGCCCCAGGGGTGGGAGTGTTGAGTGCTCTGAGTGGAGGCTGACCACCTCTGCACACAGTGAATCATGCACGCTGTCACCTAGCACCTAGTCCCTGAAAGGTCGATGTGAGCAAGAAGACACCTTGTGTGGAATCATCAGACAGAGAACTGACCCATGAAGTCCGTTTTCTGGAGACCCTTTCAGCCTCAGAGTCCCTTCTGTGTCTTCTTTCAACCCTTGCAGTGACTGTGCAGTGGCCAGCAGCGACAGTCTGCTCACTGGGCAGATGCAGAGAGATGATGGTACTGTCGCTCTTCCTGATAGAAGCTAACTCAGCATCACTTCCCTGTGGAAACTTTCTCCTGCTTCTTCCTTTCTAGTTCCTCTCAGACTCTGAGATACAAGCTCCTTCCTTGGCTTGAGCTTTTAGAAGATTTTAGTGCATTTATTAAAATGTCTTCTGTATATACCTGTGAATCCCAATGTCTACTACTGTTTTCTGCATCTTATTCCTATATGTCTAACTTATAGCAAGTACTTAATGCAGTCAAGCGCTACTTAAATGCTCACCATGACTAAAATCATAAGGTCAGTGTGATCATTATCCCCATTTTACAGATAAAGAGACTGAGGCTTACAAAAATCAATTTATTTGCCCTGCCCTGCATCCCCCCTAACCTAAGTTCTTTACCATTCCTTTCTTCTGCTTCTCCATGAATGCTGGGGTTGGGGTGGGGCATCCCAGGTTAGTCATATGAAGGACTTGCTAGGTAAACCACAGGATTAACTCAGTAAGATTTCCAAGTTGAGAAAGGGAGAATACTAAGAAAAAGAGGAGGAGAAAGAGGATCTGCAAGAGGCACCTTCACCAATGAGGGGGTACAGCCAAGCAGTCCGTGTGAGGCTTCACATCTCACCCTTCCCTCTGCAACCCCAGAGTTCTGGTGCTTAGAATTCATGAAGCTCTAGTCCTCCTGCAACTGAAAATGAAGCCAACCCAGGAGGACCTAGGCCGAGCTTGTCTTCCACCTAAAATTCCATCTGGGGAATCCCAGCCCTGCCTTAAGTGGGGTGCGGAGGTGTAGAGCTGGCTAGGCGTGATTTTGCTCCTGGGACAGCTGTTGCCCTCAGCAGTGGGGGCAGATTGTGGCACCACATTGCAGTCATTCCAGCTCGGGGGAGTTTGCCAGCAGCATGCTACAGAGGAGGCAAGCTCCGGGGGCTTTTTATAGCTCTTTAAGAGCCTAGGTGAAAACTGATCCCCTGAGAGAGACAAGGGAATCACATGTCTTCTCCCGGCACCATCTTCCCCCACACACCCCCTGTAGTCCCCACATGCCCACAATTCAATTTAGGGCAAGGGTCAGTGCTAAGTGAGGAATGTGGGATGTAGGAATCCCACTCACTGTTGGGAGAAGGAGATCCCTGCCTGGCTCCTTGAGTTTCCTACAAGGGCTTCAGTTTCTTCACCTGTCGGGTCAAAGTACTAGAGTGCGAGTATCAGCAGACCTTGGCCCATGGGCCAAATCCTACCCCCCACCTGTTTTTTGTAAATAAAATCTTACTGGCACACAGCCGTGGCCATTCATCAGGTATTATCTGTGGTTACTTTCTCACTGTAAGAACAGAGTGGAGTAGTCAAATCAGGCCATGTGTGAGCTACAAAATCTAGAATATGCATCATCTTGCTCTTTACAGAAAAAGTTTGCCAGCCCATAGGCAAGGCTGTAGGAAGATCAGGAGCACTGTTCTGGGCATTGCGGTGAGAAGGATTCTGAGGGCTTGTCCACACTGTCCGTAAACCATGCAAGAGTATGTGTGCTCAAGAGTGGTATTGGAGGGACTCCAGAATGTCTCATACTTGTGTTTTCTGAATTGATTTTTGCCCTTGAATCTTTTTGCAAATGGAATCTTCAGCGGTAGAGCTGCTTTGGGCAAAGTGTGAGTATGAGTCTGAGCATAACCCCCTCCATCCCTCCTGCTCCCAAGCAGCCCCTGCAGAAGCTACACAGATCCCACCAGTCTTGTCAGAAGAGTGCTGGAGAACCATTTCTAACTACATGTCTCTTAATTTTAGACCTGTGGAAACTGAGGCTGGAAAAGCAGTATCTTGTCTGTGGTCACTTGGCATTCAGAAGTCAGCAGAGCCCAGACACATCTCCACAGGAGAGAAGCCTGTCTGTTGGCTCTGCAGGGTGTTGGGCTGCTATCAGTGCATTGGTAACCATGAGGTCCCATAGTGACCCCAAGCACACAGGGACTCAGGGATGGAGGCTTGGCCAGGATACACTACTGCTACCTGCCCTGGTAATACTACGGCAGAGTCAGAGTTTAGGAGCCCTTTTTTTCTGAGGGCACAAGAGCCAAAAGTAGAAACTAAAAATGTTTTTATTTCATTGATGCAAAAATGATACTTTAAAAAAACTCAGAACATATCTTCTAATTTCTACATTCATTTATCAATATTTTTGTAAAGCTGGGGGTTTTTTTGAAAAGCTGTTTTTTAATCATCTTCAAGTCAGTGGCATCTTAGAATGGAGAAATTATGATAATTTATACTAAAGCTTTCTTTTGAAGATGAAATCAGATTTATTCATTTGTAGAATAAATATTTACCCTTCCTGCCCATTCTTGTTGGAGGGTGTACTGAGAGCAGACCCTACTGATATGAAACTAAGAGGCATTTTTTTTTAGCTCCACTTGAACAGAGAAGAAAAGTGATCTCCTGGGACTGTGCCAGGAAGCCAGCGAGACTACTTTTCCTCACCTCCAGCCAGCAGCCAGGTGCAGCTCTTGAGGAGCCACAGAGGGCAAGCTCAGGTTCCTGCACCCTGGAATCTCCTAATGTGGTAGAGGGAGTGAGACTCAGTCACTAGTTCCTGTGACATGAGGTCAGAGCTGGCCAGTGTCCTCAAAGAGAACATTTAAAGGACTGACAGGCTGAGGGACAGTTTTGAGCCAAGAAGGGCAGGAACACCACTGGGTGGCAGAGAACCCAAAGGTGCTCAGAGAGCAAAGCAGGCAGCTTCCATGAGTCTGCACAGAGCCCAGAGGAGCTGGGAAGTGGATGGAGCCTCAGGGTCTGTCCGTGCAGTAGAGCCTTCTTCTCCAGGTCCCTCGCTGGGTGTGTGTTTCAGTCCTTAGAAGCTGCGCTTCTTCTAATCTGTACCTAATAATAGAGGCAGCCAAGGCACCAGCCAAGTGCCTCTTGACTCGGCTGCATGTCGCATGTAGGATTACCCTGATTTGAAGCCTGGCTTTGCTTCTTCCACTTAGCCCTCTGCATCTCAGTTTGTTCAACTATACATGGAGATACTGATATTCTCTCCTGCAATGGGGGACAGTTAAATTCAGGCAGGGAAGGCACTCAGCATGTAGGAAGCATTTACTTTTCTAAACATGAATTCTTGAAATATAAGTCTGTAAATGATGACTTCTCTTAATAAGAGTTCTTTTTAATACACTCACTCAGGATCCTTGCCTACAACCTTCCTCCCCAGCCCCCAATTCCGACTTCATTCCCAGCTCCCAGGAATGCACCATATAGAAATGAGGGAGAAGCACCAGGAAGTGTATGGACCCAGGGAGGATCTCCCAGCATCACTTTCAACAAGGGAAAGCAGGTGTTCTGGGCCCTGCAGACCTGCTGGTGATTGATTGTAAGCAGGAAGAGGTTGCAGATTGAGACAATTGTTTAAAACCAGCAGAGAGCTGGCATCAGAGCAGGAATTGGGAGAGTGGAAAGATGGGGCCAGTCAGGAGCCACCGTTTCAGGTGAGCAGCAGACTAAGATTAACTCACCTTGATGTTTAAGAGCAGAGCCACATAAAGCCTTAAGCTCTCATTTGCAAGCAGCTAATTGGACAAACTTGTTGGTCTAATGGGGAAGTGAAGGAGACATTGTCTGAAGCACTTAAAACTCAAGACATCCATTTCTATGACCTATAATCAAATTTTTCTTAGACTGCTGACCCCAGCTGTAGATGTAGGAATCCCAAACCTGAGGTCTCCCAAACCTGTCCCTAGTGAGGGCCGACCTCCTGGGACCTGGCCCTGAATCAAATCAAGGGCACCATGCTGGGAGGCTTCCACAGGCCAGGGGAGAAAGAGAAGGGAAGACTTCCGGTATTAGGGGGATTGTTCTGAGCCCATCTTTAGCACTTCCCCTAGAATATCGGGTCTAACCACTAATTATAGCAAGAACATCAATAATAATGACTCTTTAAACTGCTCATGGTGGTGCACTCCTATAATCCCAACACTTGGGAAAATGAGTTAGGATTGCCGTGAGTTCAAGGCCAGTTCTTGGCTATATGGTGAATTCAGAACCAGCCTGGACTATAGAGCAAGACCCTATCTCAAGATAAAATAATAATGATAATGATAACTTTTTAAACAGTCCATGCCTGGAACAGCATCTTGACACCTTACTTTCTCCTCATCACAACCCCATAATGCAGTGCTCTTATGATCTCTGTCTTACAAATGAGAAAACTGAAATCTAGGGAGCTGACATCACCTGCCTCGGGTTGCCTCAAGAGCAAAGGCAAATCCCAGTCTTAATTCAAGGTGTTTTTCATTCCTTCCCACCTGGCTCAGTCCCCCTGGGACTTCTACTTCTCTTCTTAGTTCAGATTGCTAGAAAGTTCTTCTACACAGCAGATCAATACTGTGGTCTTGGATCTGCCCTCAGAGCACCAGGGAGGAAGTCTGTCCTCCCCCCATCCTCTCCTACCCCATACTCAGAAGGTTTCTGTTCTTGGAGACAATTGTCACAGGGAGGATTCACAGCCTTCCCTGGTCTGTGGCCCTTCCACCCCTTGAATTCCAGGCAGTGCACATGCTGTGGGCCCACAGCTGTGCCAGGCACTGGGTTCATGCTGCCAGGTGTCCCTGTTCTATGGAGTTCACAGGTTAGTGGAAGAGGACTTTGACTATGTTGTCTGCTCTGGAGCCTAGACCAGGGTGACTTCATCTGTCCAGAAAAGCAGAGTGGGCCTCCTGGGGATCCATCCAAGCCAACTCTCAGGATGAATGAGGGCCATCTGGGGAATAGAGAAGAATTTAATAGTGTGAAGTTTTATTATTATCCCCATTTTTCAGGTGAGAAAACAGGTGCAGGGAAGTGGAAATTTGTCCAAGGTCATACAGCTATTAAGAGATGGTATTTGAATGAGAATAGGTTATTCACAGGAAAGACCAGGAACAACATTGGATGAAGTTTCAGATGTTAAAAGAAGATCACAAGTAGTAAAGAATGACATTTGTAAAACTATTGTACAGAACAAAGCTAAGCGCATACTAGTGCCCTGAGAATTCGGCCTGAGGCGAATGTGGTTGACCTTTCTTCACATTGAAGTTTCTGTGAGCTGATTGTTCACCTAATCCCACATCTTTCTGATCGGCTGCTGTTCACTGTCATCTCCTGGACCCTATGCAGGTTCTGCTGCTTGGTCAGGAGTGGTGGTGGATGGTGAGACATTACTAGTAACAGCATGACTGCTGTTAATCACAGTTGTCCAACATACAGCATTTCAGTCCAGAGTGCCCTGATACCCACTGGCATGGTTGACTTGATCACAACAGGCCTATGAGATGAGCAGGACATAACTATAGTCATGCTCTGTCATATTGAGAAAGTTGAGATATGAAGTGACTTGCTTAATACCACACAGCTAGGAAGTATGTAGCCAGGGCTTAAAACCCTGAATTCTGGTTCCAGTATCTGTGTTTTCTCCACTACTGCAAAACACAGCATACCGTAGGAGGCCATAAAGATTCCATCCTGGCTCCTGTGACCTCTAGCAAGTTCCTCAGCCTTTCTGGACTTTTGTTTCCTATAAACAAAATTGGGATAGAAGAGGTCCTACCATATAAGGTTGCTACAGAGATTTAAGGAGGTAACAGGCACAGAGTATTAGCAACAGAATAACCCCACTATGGAATAGCACATAGCAGTCAAAAGGAATGCACAGAGAGACAGCACAGTAAGTAGGTTCTTGCAGCATAACACTAAAGAAAAAGTCTATAACATTGTATCCTTTAATAAAATTTTTAAAACTACAATTTAAAATGTATACTTTTAGTACATGTAGCTGCAATAAAACCACATGGAAGGGAAAGCAGAGCACAGCATGAGGGTGAAGGGTAGGCTGGGCAGGAGAGGCACGGGGATGGGATTCTCCAGGTAGATTTAAGATATTGTCAGGATGCTGACTTTTGCTTCAAACAGTAGGTTGACAGATGCTTAATACATTACTAAAAATGACTGACCATATAATAAATAAAATGAGTCCTGGATACATTGGTCAATGATGAGAGTTTATCATGAAGCCAGGATTAGGATTGATCCATGATTTGGCCATCTGAAGCCTTAATTTTAAAAAGAAAATAAAAGTGATAGGCACAGATCTTGCATAGAGGAAATGTCCAATAGGTTTAAAAAAAAAAAAAGCCATAAGGTCTTTTAATGCAGTAAGCAGAAGCTTATATGCTAGAGTCTGCATCTCAGCCTGCTAGCTTTGTGCCTATAGATAAAATGGCTTTACCTCTTTGAACCTCATTTGGTTAAAGCTAGAGAATTAGTTCAGCTAAAGGAATAGTTCAAGCACAAGGTCCTGGCTTTGAGTCCCTTACACCTCATAAACTGGATGTGATAACGCACACCTATAATCCCAGCACTCTGGAGACTGAAGCAGGGAGATTGATCTGAGTTAATGAGTTCAAAGCCAGCCTGGGCTAAATAGTGAGTTCAGAACCAGCCTGGAGGATAGAGTAAAACCCTGTCTCAAAAAAAAAAAAAAAAAAAAAAAAGTGCTGAGCCTCACTTGGTCATGTGTTAATTAGCAGGTAAAGCCAAGCTTCGTGGCTCACCTTTGTCATCCCAGCACTCTGAAAGGTTGAGGCAGGAGGACGGCAAGTTCGAGCCAGCCTGAGCAACTTACAAACTCATCATAACTCTGTCTATTAGAAAGAAAGAAGGAAGGAAGGAAAGAAAGAAAAAGAGAGAGAGAGAGAGAGACAAAGAAAAAAGAATAGAATGTAGTTCAATGTGAAGGCCCTGGGTTCAATCTCCAGTACCACCAAATGTAGCAAGTAAAACAGACCCTTGCATGGTCATATGGGGATTAAGCGAGATAATCCAGTACAAAATTCTTAGCCGTGCAACTTCTGGAACATTCCTTAAGAGCTTGTAAATACTGCCTGCTTTTACTGTTGGGCATCCAGGCCTACCACTAGCCTTTGATGAAGGAGATAGTGCAGACTACCCAGAATGGAAGTAGCTGCCATCTTGAGTGAGAGGAAGTGAGCATGTGTGTCACAGTTTTCCACTTCCTCCTGGAACCATTTCCTTTGTGAGCTAAACAGGGAGGAATTTGCAGACAAAGAAACAATTCTGGGAGAGTCCAGTCTCACAGCCAAAAGTTACTACTTCAGAAGTCAGCGCTAGCCACCTTCTTCTATGTGGTCTGGAAATGGAGGAATAGCACAGTGGTTAAAGTGCTTGCCTAGCAAGCACAAGGTCTGGGCTCAATTCCTGGCCTGATAAGAAGTTTCCCTTGTGGCCTAGAGAAACAAGGTGCCCTAAGTGAGCTCTCCTGGAGGAGAGAGGGCCATGCAGAGCTGCTGGCAGGAAGGCCATGGGAGATTTCCCTGAGCCTGGCTCCAGGGAAAACTCACCAGAAACACCCCAGTGACCTGGTTCCTATTGACCAGTGACCTCCCTGACTTCTTACATATCCCTGTCTTCCTGAAATAACGGCATGTGAGAGAATTTTCCTAGTCTAGCATCTAGCATCCCTAATAACAATCCCTGGATTAACAAACCCTCTCCCAACCTTTCTCCATTTCCCCCTCACACAGATCCATATGTGAGTTTTCTAAATCTCTTCTTACGGAAAAAGAAGACAGTGCTCAGAGGGATTAGGGAACTTACTTGAAATGGCACCCAAGTAAATGATTCAGGAGTTAGAACCTAAACCAAGTACATTGAGACCAAGTTTAAAATACTTCCCATTCATGTTTACCATCTCCCTTTTTCATGAATATCTCTGTGTTCCTATCCTGGGTAGTCAAACTTGAACATAAAAGGATACTCAGTTTCCTGCAATGGCTCTAGTTAACACACACAGAAGCCTTCCAAGGTTACCTCATTGGCCCTTGCCCTCCCTCACATGGGCTATATTTAACTCCTGGAAAGCCCTGAGCAGGAGAGACCCTGGCTGTGCAGCTGGGCTGCTTTACTGCTCCTTTTCCTTCTTTTCCACCACGTGCACCATAATCTTCCCTACACACACCAGGACAACAGGAAGTATGTGTTTCGGTGACAAAGAATGTGAATGTAGCCAGTGTTGTCCCATTCAATGTTCCGCCCACTGTCTGGCCTTCCCCTGGACTCAGAGAGCAGTGCTTGTGAATTCAAAGGAAATGAGATGTCCCTGTGGCCTCAGCCAAGTAGATGTGTAGCAGTTAAGGAAGAGAGTAGTGACAATGGAAGAAGATAGTTTTGAACTCGCAAAATGAAGAGTCACTTCTCTCGCCCTCTCTGTGGAGTGAGATGGTGGCCTCTGCAGCGGTAGCCCAGGCTGATTTTGGAGAAACATTGGACAAAGCATCACAACGAGCCCCTACTCTCCTGTAGTCCTCAGTGCCCACACCTGTAACGTAGTTTGTTGTTTGAATTAATTGATGCACATCTCTCCAAGCAGGATATGCCTTACAGTAGTGGTAGAAAGGCAGTATGAATAATTAGCATTTTCTGAGTGCCTTGCATGGGCCCACATTATCCTAAGCACATTCACTGTATCAGAACCTATTCCCACTGGAGAGAGACATGCTCTCCATTTGCCAGTGACATACATGAGACAGCTTGCCGGTGTCCTAAACATCCACAGCTAAGATATGGGGGAAATGTACTCAAATTTAGGCAAGTTGGCTTCGCATTATCTGTTAGTTATCATTACTTCTCAACTTGTATGTTAGAATTAAAATCCACCAACAATACAGTGTACATCACGAATCAGCTTGCAGCTGTGTTCACATGAGGGCTGCAAGTCCAGCAAAACAGAACCTTTGGGAACTTAGTGAAGTAAGAAATTAGGCTTCTGCTTCCTTTTAAACTAGGGCTTTTGTTGCCTACTTTCTTCTTTTTTTTCTTCCAAGTATCTTTGTACTGTGGTGAAGCCTCTATACAGGTGAACATGATTTGAAAATCATGTCAACTATGTATTAAACTTCTTTAACACAAGAAAAATGTTTGTTGCAAGAATTAGTCTGCTAGACTATTTCATTCATTCAGCCCTTATGGTGTGTCAGACTCTAGCAAAAGCTGGTGTTCGGTCTGGAGGCATAGCACAGTAATTAAAGTGCTTGCCCAGCAAGCACAAGGCCCTGGGCTCGCTTCCCCAGCACCACATAAGCTGGGCATGGTGGTGAAAGTTTGTAATCTCAGCACTTGGGAAATTGAAGCAGGAGGATTGCCATGAGTTTGAGGCCAGCCTGAGCTACATAGTGAGTTCAGCACCATCCTAAACTACAGAGTAAGACACTGCCTCAGAAGAAACAAAGAAAAGAAAGAAAAAAGAAAGAGAGAGAGAGAAAGAGAGAGAGAGGGAGAAAGAACCTGCCCAGCTAGACCTTGGATCAGGTCAGGGAAACTAACATTATTCAAAAAATGCATAAGTATAAAATCTTACCATGTGAAATACCAGGGGGAGTGATCCTTGATGCTATGATAGCATAAAATGGAGGAGTGGGTGTAGACAAGAGGACAAAGATTTTCCTGAGAAAATCATGCCTGAGTAGAGGCCTAAAGAGGGCATGTATGCCTGGTTGTCAGGGAAAGGAAGTTCTCATAGACAGAGAAAACAGCTTCTGCAAAGTTCCTGGGTTAAGAGGGTAAGGGACCATACTTTGAGGGCAAACTCGAGGGAGAAATCCAGGATTTTGAAGGTCACAGGAAATATTCTTCCTCCTTTATTCCCCACTCACATATCGAACTCAACTCTGGTATGTGTACTTCTCTCCTATGTGGGGTTATCAGCCTCCCTATTATTAATGTGTCAATGTGCTAGTTCATTAAAAAACAAAATATGAATAGTTATCTGTAAAATCATGTGCAAACTTTTTTTCAAGATGTAGAACAACAGGTCTTTATGTAGAAAAAAAGGATAAAGGGGTAAAAGCTCCCACTATCAGGGAGAGGGTTCCAAGTTGGTTGCTCTAAGCAAACTTTTTTTTTAAGTAACACACTGGTTCTCTTTCCAAAACAGCAGCCCTCATATGGAAATTGGGGTTTTTGGCAGTTTGGAAATAAAAAAAGGAAATATGAGCAAACCAAAAGAAAAATTGTAGGCCCTTCATAAAACCACATTCTGACAATTCTTTATTTTCCATATTAAAATTATGCTGATTACATGTTTTTCCGGCTATAAAAACAAAGAAGGATGAGTTGACTTTGTGTAATCTCTACAAAGAGGCCTGCAGATAGTGACATGGAAAAACGTACATTCCTTCCTATTTTAATGAAATTGTTATTTACAAGCCATTTCCAAGCATTTGTGTGTGTGTGTGTGTGTGTGTGTGTGTGTGTGTGTGTGTGTGTGTGTGTGAATTCCAGAATCTGAAAGGTGCACAGGAATGAGACTCCCAGCCCCAATTCCCAGCATAAGGGAGCCAGTGTAGGGCTTAATCTTATGGCTTCTGGAAGTTAAATTATTCATTTTCCTTTTGTCATGGAAATTAGACTTACCGTTCTTGAGATCTTTAAATAAACCTAAACTGCCCTGCTACCAGTTCCCTTACTGGCTATAATGAGTGACCACTGATTGGAGATTCTGTTCAGGCTACATCAGGGATGTGGATGAGGAATAACATCCGAGGAGCAAGTGACAGTATTCTAGGCCAAGAGTGCAGCTTCTCTTTATGTAACAACTTGTTTTTATTGCATCTAGGAAAGGAGAGTGGAGAAACAGAGAGAAAGTTGATATTGGTCTTAGATGAGTATTTACCAAAAGCAATAAGCACTTAGTGGTCTAACCCTAGATATGTTTTGAAAGAGATTTGCAATTTTGAGAAACATTTTTGCAACCTAAAGAATAATTATCCGCCATCCTGGTTTTCTCTGCCTGTCTGTCCCATGTAAGAAATTGAAGGTCTATGAGCAATGATCAGCCCGTTTCTTCCTGTTCGATACTTGGAATTCACTATACCTTCCTAAATCTAGACCATACCAAATAAGACATTTAAAATTTACTTGTGGATTCTAAATAAATGCTAGACAAAAAAAAAAAAAAAAAATCTGTCTTGATGGCCAGCCAGGCCCAAAAAGCACAGGTAGGAGGGAGGAATTGGTAAAGGAGATCCTGACTGAGGATGGTAAGACCACAATCCTAGAGTGCCTTCCCGACTCTCCAGCTGAAGAATGTTGTCTCCCCACTTGGCACGGGAGAGTCCTTGGGATGTGAGTACTCTGATGGAGGGTGTTCTTTGGCTCCTTCTGCTGAGACCATCCTGAGCTCAGTGTCAGGGCCAGAGCCAGGAACAGTCCAGAGAAGTGAGGCTTGCGGCATCCTGCAGCGTCCTCTTTCCTGGTGCCTCCTCCTGTGCACGTCACTACCCTTGGCCTCCATCTGGAGAGGTCATGTCAGACGAAAGAGGGCCCTGAGCACCGTACATATCACTTCATCTTCACCATGACCTTGTGAAGCAGCTACTGTTATTATGACTAACTGGAAGCCTAGGAAAGTTTTAAAAATTTATCCTGGGGCCCACAGCTGGAAAATGACAGAGCTGGGAGGACAGTCCTATTGTCTACAACTTGTGTTCTTCTTCAGTGACTCATCTTAAGCATACAGCTTCATGTAAATTTTTTGTGAATTTAATACTACTTTTTTCCCCATTTGGTTTTGCAATCATATCCCAATCAAATACTCTTTTTGACCCTCAATTTCCATGTCTTTAAAATGAGAAGGATAGACTAGGTCATCAGAATCTTCCACTCTCTGAGTAAGTGTTCATGTGCTAATTCGGACACAGCAGCCCCATCCTCAGCTGAGCTTGGTACAGCAGTAGTACATATTCACCATATACAATCCGGTCATCCGATAAGTACTTTGGAGTCTGCACAGTTCTGAGAAGTATTAGAAAATAGCAGTAGTGACAATCATAATAATACACAATAGGGCCATTATTTAATGAGCATTTGCTCCAGTTATAAGACTGAGTGCTTCACAAGCATGCCCTTACCTGGTCTTCCAAGGCCAGGAGCTTGGGATCCTACTATTCTCATTTTACAGATGACAAACCCAGGGCTCAACATAGCTCAGAAGTGGCAGTATTAGAACCCCAGTACCCACAGATCTGAGCCCAAAGCCTTAGCTATCATACCTAATCAAGGCACAACTCCATATTCCAACTATGCCTCATCTTCTGTAGGGGCTCACATTCTCTTGACTCTCAGTTTTGTCAAGACAGACAGTCCAAGCCAGGTTATGAAGATACATACTTGTAATCCCAGCACTCTGGGAGTCAGAGCAGGAAAGTCCCCAGTTCAATTCCAGCCTGGGCAATTTAGAACTTAGAGAGACCTCCTTGTTGCATAAAAAATAAAATTAAATAAATAAATAAGTAAATAAATAAATAAATTAGAGCTGGATTTGTAGCTCAGTGTGAAGGCCTGAGTTTAATCTCCAGTACTGAAAATGCGGCAGGGTGCAGGCCAGTGATATCCTAAGGACTGTGATCAGATATATCCCTTGCAGGTATTTTCAGTGAAGTGTTTTTGTGGAGGTTGATACTTGGACAGCCTACAGCAGGACCCCAGTACAAGGCTACTGAATCATTTTTTCTTTGGGAAGGCAATGAACCTGCACTTTCAACTACCCCTGAAAAGTCTTATTCTATCTAAAATATGAGGCTTCCTTCCTGGTGGTGTGTATGTGCCTTGGCAAAATTATTTGTCATGTGTATTATATCCATATAACTTCCTACATTTAGTTCCCTGGTGGTTTAAATCTCTGCTGTTGGAGCCTCCAGCATTAAAGATACAGCCACAATGGTAAGCATGTCTGTACCTCCTGCAATTGAGAGGTAGCCTCTTGGGGTGAGCTCTGTGTTCTAGACGTGCGCAGAAATGGGTGAAGGGTTTCTTGTAGCCATGATGTGTATAGAGTTCTCTTAAGGATGAAAAATCCATGGCTAGGTCAGGCATTTGCTTTGAGCTGCCTGTGTTTTTTTTTTTTCTCCTATGAAATCTTCACAGTTAGAGCTCTGATGTTCACATAGACCTAGTAGGAGAGAAAATCTCAGCCACAATGTAAGGGTCTCCCACTCATAAATGACAGGATCGCCACTGAAAGAGTCAGAAGCACTAATGAAGGCATGTCTGAGCCTTCACAGGGAGAGCTTCATTTATGCTCAAATAAAGGGAGAAGCCCATAATATTTATTGTCCTTGCTTGGTCTCCCCTGAGCTTAACTGGACTGAGGTCTTCTGGTGAGTATTCAGATACAAAAGTTCAAGCTTTGGAGATGGAAAGGTTTGGATTCAACACTTGGTCTTACAACTGACTGGACTAAGAAGCTTCACTTCTCTGAGCCTCCACTTCCTTTTTTGTAAGTCATTGAAGGATCCAGTGAGGTGATGTGTGGTGATTGCCCAGTGCACATAACCACCCAATGCACACAACTGCTCAGTGCACACAACCTCCCAGTGCGTACAACTGCCCATTGGATACAACCACCGGGTGCACATAACCTCTCAGCCCCAGACAGAAAGGTCTTGTCTGTTCTCTGCAAGCTGAGCTTTGCTTCACAATTCATGCTAACACTGCCCCTGCTGCTCCCCACTTCCTGCCTACAGAAATTGCACCAGAAATGCATCCTGCCCATCAGCTTCTCCTGGACTTACTCCATGTCCCCTCCTGCTTCTGTGGTCCAAATGGACTTAGGTGATTGCCACAGGCCCACTCCCATGTCCCTATTGCAGGAAGACCCCAAGTATAGCCCCTAGCACTTCCATAATGCCCACTAGGCCTTTGCTGATGACCCCTACTCTTTGTTCTCTTGTTCTTCCATCTCTTTTAAGTGAAAAGCTTTTAGAAATCAAGGTCTCCTGTAAAGAATCCCATCAAAGACAAGGAAGGAAACCAATCAGTATTACCAAGCTTGGATACTAACACTCACAGGTAGGGAACTCACTCAGAACCTAATTGTTCTTAGTCAAAAACAATGGCAGCCGAGTTTATAGTTGAAGCAATACAGCATAGCATTTGGAAGCCAGAAGTCTGCTTGGCCAGCAAAAGTTGTTGGCACCTCACAACAAAAAGAGATAGAAAGAGAGAAACAAGAAAAGGGAGGGAATAAGGGAGAAGGAAAACAGAGAGGAACTTTAAAAACCAAAAAAACGTTTAACAGCCTGTGGTCTTTCATTGCCAGCAGCAGTCATCACTTGTGTTAAACATCAAGTGGGACTTGGGGATGGGGATACCTGGAGGCTCCCCAAAATGCTCTCAGGAGCTGTTGCAATGTCAAAACTGCTTCAGTATAGTACTAAAACATTACCTGCCTTCTTTGCTCTTGTTTTCCACCATATGCAGTGTATAAAAGGATGCTGAGACAAAAAAAAAAAAAAAAACCAGAAGCCTGAAATAGGGATAAACCACCCAGTGTCCCCAGAACACTGAGAGTGTCATGAATTTTCAATATATGAAAAAGACTCAGAGTTCCTTGTAGTGTCTGCCTTATGAGTGGTTACATGTGAGCATGTGTGCTGTGTGTATGTGGGTGACAGAGGATGCCTACTGGAATAATATCATGTTTATTTTTCCTAGTCCCCGAGTGGTCCAGCCTGGCACATAAATAGTGCCCAGTAATCACTTGGAAATCGGACTAACTGACATTTGGGTTTCCCTGCGGTTGATGGAGAGCCTTGTGATTCCATTCGAAGATTTCCTTCCAAATAGCTTGAGATTGGCTGGAATAATTTCAAATGATTTCCTGCTCTGAAGAGGAGAGGCTGGCCATCCAGAGCGCTGGCTTCTGTGACTGCCCTGGGTCTTAGGCCCTGGAGACAACAGAGCCCCATGGAGTTGTGCAGCTCAGCAGCTCTGGAACTCATCCAGCCTTGGGATGGAACTACACCTAGCTCCCCTCAGCCTCAGGAGCATGTCGTGAAAAATGGGTATCCCAATCAGACTCCCCTTAGATACCCTATGGGGACATGGAAAGGAAATGGGTCCGAAAGCCACTAGCTCAGCACCGAATGGTGGGGACTGCTCATGAGGCTGGCTAGCAGTCTGGTTGGACCATCAGCCTCCTGCCCATTTTTTCCCAGTCTGGAATGATGCCGGACTGCCACAGAGACATGGCTGTACCAGGTTTTTCTGACAATACCACTCTCTACACAGAAGAAGTCTGGATATGGCCAGCTGTTTATCCCTTCTCTTGTGAAACATGAGTAGAGTGCCTGTGCTAAGCAGAACCTGCTGTAGACACTAAGGAGGCAGTATTCACAACCCGGCCCATACCTCCTGAGGGAGAGGGACGCTGGGCGTGCCCTGTCAGGAACCCAGCCACACAGCAGGAAGTGACTGGCAGGCGGGGCTTCAGCTTTGCTGCTTGAGCTCCACCTCTTGCCACATCACTGTCCACATTAGATCCTCATAGGAGAGAAACACTACCATGACCCACACATGCAAGGATCTAGGTTATAGATTCCTTAGGACTCTAATGACTGATGACATGAGATGGTGCCGAGGCAGTGACAGTAGCACCACCACCAACTCCTGTCCTTGGAAAAACTGTCTTCCATGAAGCCAATCCCTGGTAGCAAAAAGGTTTTGGACCACTGCTGCACAGCACAGATCAGCTGAGTGACGTCTACAGAGACAGTGAGACAGACTTAGTCATGAGGAGCTTTACTCTGCGCTGACCAAAGCACTGTCATGTAGGCGTTCTTAGCCCTCCTTCACAGAAGAGGAAACTGAGTCTGAGTCACTGGCAGATTAAGTATTAATACCTTGTCAAAGGTCCCTCAGCTAATAAATGATGGGGTTAAGGAAATAGAGTCAGGTAAACAGATTCAGTTAAGGTTCTTATTAGCTGTCACACCCTGGAGAAATTATTTAATCTCTTTGAATCCTGGTTTCATTCTTCTTAAAATAAAGATAATAAATCACTTGGTGTTATATGTAAGTGGTATACACAAGGTATAAAGGGCCTAGCACCACTCATCAGAGCTGCTCAACACAGGTTAGCTTTTATTATCATGCATAAGAACTTGGTAAGCTGCAAACAGGGACAGTGCTGCTACTGAGATGAAGCTGACCTTTGGCTATAAGGCAAACCAAGTCCCAAGTTACTGTTTGGGACAGGGAGACATAGTGACATAATGGTCTTGGCATGTTCCAGTCTTTAAAGGACTCCGCCCTAGGACCCTTGCAACTCAGTATCATCGGGAACCTGACAGCTTGTCAGAAATGCAGACCCAGATCCTGCCCTGACCCTCCCAAGTAGACTTTGCATGTTAGCAAGATCCCCAGGTTGTTTCTGTAGACACTCAGGTTTGAAAAGCATTTATGTGAGTATGGAGAGAATGTCAGTGACAGCTTGGGGCATGGGGCAGAAAGGGTTAATGTTTAGTTTGGCTCTGGCCAAAGCACCGGAAACAGAAGGTTCCAGAGATTGAGGCATATGAACTGAGGGGACAGGAAGGCTCCCTTCCTGCCTATGTCCTGGACAGCCAAGGGCTCTGGCCTGAGACCTGCATAGATTTCCCCCCTACACACACAGGCAAAGTAGAGAACAGACTGGGACAAAGGAAGGCCTGAGAGCCTGGGCCGGGAGTTGCTGTGGTAAGCTCAGGGTGGTCCATTCCTGTGCTCATAGCTAGCTGATGTCTGAGATAGAGTGGAGAGGCTGGAGGAGTGCCCTTGGGCTATGAGCAAGAGGCTGGTAGCCAACAATGGGACAGCTGTGATTCCGGGGTGTACTAGGCCCTGTCCTCTGGCCCCTACTGCCCTGGCTTCCAGTGGGTGGGGAAAGCCAAAGCATCCCAAACCAAGAGCCACGACCATGCCTGGCTTTCACTCCCCAGTGCTGGAGCAGCTGCTCCCAGAGCTCACCAGTCTGCTCAGCCTCCTGGACAACGAGTACCTCAGCGACAGCACCCTGGAGAAGAAGATGGCAGTGGCCTCCATCCTAGAGAATCTGCAGCCCCTTCCAGGTCAGCTCCCAAGAAACCCAACTCACAGGAACAGCAGTGCCTCCCTCAGCCCTCCTCAAGAGCTCTCAGTGTCACCAGGCCTGTGCAGGGGGATGTCTAAGGCATATAGCATGGTGGTTTCTGCACATCATATTCTGACCCAGAGTCCTCACCCACTTTGGTCCTGCTCCTCTGCTGTAGTCCTGACCATATTCTTTGTCTTCCTCAACCCCTAGCTCTCCAGAAACCACATATACAGATCACAGACACTCATGATACACAGTATAACACACTATCATACATGCAGGATGTCCACAGCATGCTTGCACCCACAACATACTTGCCTTAGTTACTTTTTTGTTGCTAGGACATAATATGCAATGCCCACAACTTGAGGGAAGAAAGATGTATTATAGCTCACGGAAGTTTTAGTCCACTCATGGTTGGCTGGCACTGGCCAAAGGGTCTAGCAGAGGTCTAGCTGTTCATCCCGTGTGGACAGGAAGCAGAGACAGAAAGAGTAGAAATAGCATTTACCCCTCCTGGTCATGTGCCAGTGAGCCACCCCTTCCAGCGAGGACCCCATATCATAATAGTGTATGAAATCAGTGGGTTTGCCCCAATGATTGAATCACCTTCCAAATAAGAGGCTTTTGGGGGACATTCCAGATCCAAACCAGAGCACTACTCCTGTGTACACACACCCTACACACACGACACATAGCCCATCACTAACACTTATACGACACATGGACATATCTTACACATTAACACACATGCTCTGACCCACAACAGACAGGCAGACAGCACGCATGCATGTGCACTTCCTACACCACTGCATGACATGTACTCTTGCATATCCTCTGACACACACACTCGTCTCACATCTTTGTCTGTGTCCCCCACCTTTAAGCCAACACCCCTGTCTGCCTGGACCACGCCCCTTTCTCCAGCCTTTCCTCACACTCCAAATCTGTCAGCAAAACAGTACATCTCAGTAAATCCTAAGAGTTATAGAGCCATAGTGCTATAGCTATAGTCCTGCAGTGCTCAGGAGTTGAAGAATGGGGTGAGAGGTCACCCATGGGTGACTCAGAGCTACAGTTCCCAAAAACCGAGTTGATGTTACCTGCTGCCCTCACCGAACTACTAGGAGGATGAGAACAGCTATGGTTTTCCTACTGTTCTCATTGGAGCCCTTGATCCCTGTCTTCTGTCATCCCCAGAACAACTCTGTCCTAGGCTCTAGGACATCCTTTGACTTGAGAGACAGATTCTCAGCCACAGGGTAAAAATGAAAGCCAAATGTGAAAAGCAGTGAAATAACAGGATGTGAAAGTACTTTGGAAACTAGGTGCTGCTTGAGGGACAGAAGCCCAAGGGGCAGGGTGGAGCACCTGATCCTTTCTCTCCTCACTTGTCAGTGTCTCTTCTGTCCTTCCAGCAAAGAAAGTCTCCTACCTGTATGTGAACACTGCGGACCTCCACTCGGGGCCCAGCTTCGTGGAGTCCCTCTTCGAAGAATTTGGTAAGCAGCCTCTCCTGCCCCGAGCCGTGAAGCCACCTGTCTGCTGTGTGCATATTCATAGGTCCTCAGGTTGACTGGGCTTGGCTTCAAGCCACTTTGGGTTCCCTGGGCCCTGCCAGCTCTGAAAGTGAAATCAGAATCTGCAGTTGCAGGAAATCATCCCCAAGATTTGAGGAACACAAGGGATGAATGTGCAAGCCACAGAGCGCAGCATGGAGCTGTTTATCTCCCCAGCCACTACCGGCCACCAGTCATGGTCGCCTGGAACCCTGGGCTGTACAGTCCTACAGCCCAACAGAAAAAGAAAGTTACAACAGGAGCAGTAGCTTCCTGGGCCTGGGAACAGCTGAGGCAGGATGTAAGAGGGTATTTGCTATCCCCACACTATCCTGAGAGAAGGAGGCACCGCAGGGAGAAAGCTGCAATCTAGAAGCTGCTGAGCAGTCTGGGGAACTGACAGACTCAGGGGAAACTCCATGCCTATAGCCCTTGAGAATCTTCACAGCACCATACAGAGATTATCATAATTAATCCTCTCAGTAGCCCTAGAAGTCAGACAGGCAGGGCATAGTGTCACCAGGTAACTGAGAAGGAGTCCCGGGGCTGCTGATTGACCTGTATGCTCGGTACCAGTGGAGGAGATGGTGGAGCCAGACTTCACATTCTGGCCTTCAGACACCAGTCCAGCCATCCTCACCCTCTGCCATGTTCATCGTTGCCTTTCTCTGCCCATTGGCCTAACTTTCTGTAGACTGTGACCTGAGTGACCTTCGGGACATGACAGAGGACGATGGAGAGTCCAGCAAAGAAACCGTCCCTGGGCCAGCCAAGAGCACATCTTTGAGAATTGTGAGTCACGGACCAGGTTCCCACACCCATAGGCCCTCCATCTTTCGCCCCCATAACACCAGGGATCCTCCTGGCTGTTCAGGACCTTGTTCTCTCTGTGGTTAAGGGAAGAAGTAGGATCATGGGAGCATTATAGTGGCCTGTGATGTGCTTACTGTGTTCCTACTGAGCAGAAAGAACGTGGTGAGCCCTGCAAGCCTGAAGGACAGCACCACTCAACCTTCGGTTGCCCATACAAGTGATGGTACAAGCTCTGGGCCAGAGATTAGGTGGCCTGTGCGCTCCTGCCTACTCAGCTGTGTGGCTTTAGGAAACTACTACTCTTCTCCGAGCCTGAGTTTTTCACCTACAATATGAAGGATTGGATGAAATCTGGCGTTCCTAACACTGAGGCCAGAATCAGAGACGAGCACTGTCAGTAAGCCACACAAGTGTTGGTCATCACCACCAGTGGCACCAGGCATTGGCAACATACTGTCATTTACACGTTCACAGCAACTGAATGAGCTTGGCACAGTTGTTACACCATTTTACAGATAAGGAAGCTGACGGTCAGGGAGGGTAAGTGACGTGCCCAGTGCCTCACAGGTACTAAGTAACAGAATTTACAACTTAACTGTAAAGCTGCAGTTTCCCTGGCCCCAAAGTCTAAGCTCTTCATGGCTGGGCGACTCTGCCTCAATGAATAGTATTCTTCACACTTCCTCGTCCTCTTTCTTCATGTGCATATAGATACGGTGACAAGATATTGAAAACGTGGTAGTTTTTGATAATTCTGCATATGTTCAACCAAAAGTATGACTACTACAGTTTGCCAGACCACAAAATTTGCAGACATTACAGAGGAGCTGTGACGCTTTTAAAAATTGAAAGAAACACGGGACAATTATGCCCTCACGCTTGTCAGCTCTGTCACTCTATTAAAAGTTACAGCTTCGCATTCAGACTGCCACCTGCCTCCTAGGAGTCCGGGCCTCTCCTCCAGCCTCCCTCCTACTTTACCTCCTCCTCTCTGCTGTGCTCCCAGACTCCTAGGTCTCACTTGTCCTCTTTGTCCCCTGCAGGCAGCCAACCCTCCTCCACCTTTGCCCAACAGACCTCCTCCCGAGGACTACTATGAAGAGGCCCTTCCTCTGGGTCCTGGCAAGTCCCCTGAGTATATCAGCTCCCACAGTAAGTTCCGGTACCCTTGGGAATCACAGGCTTCTCCCTGAGAAGCCAATTTAAACTCTTCTGAGCTATACAGGAGCTGGAGCACCAAGCCTGGCACCTGCCCTGCATGTCCCCACTTCCTGAGGAGGGGCTTCCAGAGACGTTGGCCTCATCATTGCCAGCCTGGGTAGATGGTTGGGCGTGGCCAAAGGTTCAGGAGCTTGGGTGCTAGTCTCAGTTCTCTGTGGCTTTGCATAACCCTCCTCTCCACTCTTGACCACTCTTCCTTTACTCTTTAAAACAGGAGGAACATTAGATATTCCCATAAACATGCAGGCAGCAATGTAGCCACACTGTTCTGAGCACTAAAACTGCTGCTGATCATGTCCACTATTCCTTTCTAGCAGGTGGTGAGAGTGTCTGTGTTTCAGCAGAATCACATCTAGTGAGTGGGCTGGGTTATCAAATCAATAGGTAAGATAGGACACTTGGACTAAAGCAGAGTTTGGTCCTCAGAGTTCAGTATGCCCACTCCAGAGACTCATAAGATGGTATAGATTAAGTTCAACATATTTCTAAAATTCTATCTGAATATTTTATAGTATTTATAATCTAATAGTGGTATAATACTTAAAAATAGTTTATATATTATTTATATATAAAGGACTATAAAAAGTCTGTATACAAACTTTTGCTGATGAGTGGGCTCAATAAAACTATTTAGAGAGCAATGGGGAAAATTAACTTTGGAAAAAAAACTCTAAATTTTGGCCACATATTCCTTGTTCTTTACGTCAGTTTCCCCCAGCATGGTGTCTGGTGGCTGCTCCTTGAAGGATCAGATGAAGTCACTTTCCTGAGTATAGGAACTTACTACCTTTACATACAAGGAACTGTGTTATGGATTTTGGATGAGCCAGCATGCACAGCCAAGCTCACACACGATAGTGTTAGCATGATATGCCCTGGCCTCCCACAGCACAGTGGAATGTCCTCCAGCCACCAGAACATGAACAAAATCGGGTCGTGTTGATTGGAAGTGAATTCCAAGATAGCCATTTTTTTTAATTCAAACAGAATATTGCACATAACATTATTTCACTTGTTTTTTTTCCCTAAAGGGTTATACACACACACACACACACACACACACACACACACACACACACACGTTTATGCATTCATTGTAATAAATTTCTAGAATGTACAAGAAACTGTTAATGAGATTTTCCAAGAGGAAATAAATAGAAATCTGGGTGGAGAGTGGGGGGTGTAGCTCAGTGATAGAGCACTGGCCTAGCGTGTTTGGGGTCCTCAGTTCCATCTTCAGCATTGGAAAAAAAAAACTGAGCCTGATGTATGATTTGAGGAATTCACTTCTTAGATAAGGCCAGAGTGGTGGGGTGTCAGCATCCCAGCTACTCATCAAGCAAAGGCAAGAGCCCAGGAGTTTGAGACTGGCCTGGGCAACTTGAGTCTCCATCCCAAAGAAAGGAAGGAACCTAGTGAAGGGAATGTATTTTTCCATTCATGTTCCTGTACTTTTTTTTTTAACCACAGGCATTTTTTTAATTATAGTAAAATATATGTAAGATGGACCATGTTCACTACTTTAAAATGTTCAGCCATGGTTTAGTGTTGCACAGCCCTCTCTTCTGTCTAGTTCCCAAACATGTCCATCATCCTTACAAGACACCGAAGCTTCAAGCACTCACTGGCAGCACAGTTCTCATCCAAGCTGTTGTAAGCGAACTGTATAGCTTTCTCCGTGTCTGTAAAATGTGGCTGAACCAACCCCGCTTCGTTGTGGTAATCAAAGGAGGCAATAACAGTAGTTGGCATGACTGAGAGCTCAGCACACTCCGTCACTAATCCAGGGTGTGTTTTCTTATCAACTGAAGTACCTAAAATTTGGGGAAGTCCTTTCCCAGTTCACACACAGTAGGTGGTAAGGATAGGATTTGAACTCAGCTCTGATTAAGCCCATATCATCTTCCCTTCATCAGCAAAACTTCATACACACCCACAATGCCCCAGGGGCACTTCGAGGATCTTACCACTCACCACCTTGCAAGGTCAGAAAAGAATTCTGTGAACTGGGTCCTGAAGGATAAGGAGGCATTCTCTGGTAATAAGTAAATAAATAAAGAGGGCACAGGGAACAGCATAAACACAGACTATGGTAATAGATGTGACAGGACGAAGCAGAGTGGTTCCTGGTGCCAGAAGCACAGAGGGTATGTGGAGAGCCAGAGTAGATGAGTTACAGAGACAAAGTCCTACACCCAGGCTCAGGCTGACCTGCATGCTCCCTCTATCTCCCAAGGAGGGGCATGGTATCCTGGTGTCTGTTTCTCTTTCTCCAATTCTGTTCTCCCTGATCACCCCACAGATGGCAGCAGCCCGGCCCCCTCGATCATGGATGGCTACTATGAGGATGCAGACAGCAGCTACCCCACCACCAGGATGAATGGCGAGCTGAAACACGCCTGTAAGTACCAGTGTGTCCACACAAGCTCTGTCCTCACGGAAGGCTGGTCCTCAGCACGCACTCATCACCACAGCTACCTCTGAGGCTCCATAGCCATTGTTTTCAGTGACCTAGGGTTCAGGGAAAAGACTCTAGGAATGGGAGCCAGGAGCCTTGAGTCTTGCCCTTGCCCTGACTCATGGTAACTGTCTTAGGGGCCTAATTTTCCTACCTGTAGTGGGGGTTTGCTGTGGGGATATCAGATGACAATGGCTGCCTAGGTGATAGAGTAATGGCAGTTGCAGAAGTTTTTTGAACACTTACCAGGTGCCAGACCTTCGCTAAACTTTCTCCATGGCTTGGTTTCAAGTAGCCAGAGGAAGTAGATATGGTTATCGTTTACTAATGAGGACGCTGGAGCTGCATGAAGGAAGTCACCAAGACCACAAAGCAAATGTTAAATCTAGCCTGCAGAGCTATGAGTGAGAGCTTTCTGTCTGTTATTGCCACCCTGTTTCCTTACACCTGTCAGTGATACACGGCTCCAGGGCAGGGCGACCAGCAAAGGAAAAAGAAGGGGCTTCCCTGGGGACCGCAGTGACAGGTCCTTTCCCATGGCACCTGCAGACAATGACTCTGACGCCATGAGCAGCTCCTATGAGTCCTACGATGAGGAAGAGGAGGAAGGCAAGGGCCCAAAGCCCCGACACCAGTGGCCCTCGGAGGAGGCCTCTATGCACCTGGTGAGGGACTGCAGGATATGTGCCTTCCTGTTACGGAAAAAGCGCTTCGGGCAGTGGGCCAAACAGCTGACCGTCATCAAGGAGGACCAACTCCTGGTGAGTGGCCTTCCCAGGCCAGTGTGTGGATGTGTCCCCTTGCCTCCTGATGTGTCTGGTCAGGCTTTGTGCACAGAAGCCCAAAGGCCTCAGGGTGCTCCCCCTATAGCAGAATTTAGACTTGCGCATGCATAAACATACATAAACACACAGAGGACCCTTAAAGCCCCAGTGAAGCCTTATCAAGGGTTTGGGGATTTTTTTTGTGGGGAGGAGGCAGAAAAGAGTATTTTGTTACTTTAAGACAATGTCATTTTCATTATGCAAGTAAATGTGTTTATTTATAAAAGTAGTGATCTTGGACAAGGTCAGGATTCATGTGCTGCTAATACTTAACCTGTCATTTTCAAATCATCCAATAAACATTTATTGAATGTTTCTTACTCATTAAGAATGTTTGATGTTAGAGAATAAAACATTAAAATGTTTTTAAAAATTAAACGGAAAAAACAAAATGAAAAATGATTTTTAAAAAACTCCCATAATCCCACTGACCAAGAGATAATTACTGTGGGGGCTGCAGGAATAAATAGCTCAGTGGGTAAAGCCCTTGCCTAGCAAGCTCAAGGCCCTGAGTTTGATTCCCCAGCACCACCTAAAACGGCTGTGGTGGCACATGCCTGTAATCCCAACACTTGGGAGGCTAAGGCAGAGGATTGCTATGAGCCAGCCTGGGCTACACAGTGAGTTCAAGACCAGCCTGGGCTATAGAGCAAGACCCTGTCTCAAAAAAAGGGGAGGGGGAGTTGATGAAATAGCTCAGCAATTAAAGTGCTTACCTAACAAGTGCTAAGTACCTGAGTTCAATTCCTAGCACCACATAAACTGGGCATATTGGCACATGCCTATAATCTCAGCACTCAGGAGGCTGAGGAGGAGGATTACCTTGGGTTCAAGGTCAGCCTGGGCTACAACCAGCCCAGACTACAGAGTGAGAACCTGTCTCAAAGAGAGAGAGAGAGAGAGAGAGAGAGAGAGAGAGAATCACTGTGAAGTTTTAGTGCACCTCTTCCCACCCTTATCACTCACTGGTATGTAACCTACTTGTTGTAAAGAAAAAAATATTTAATTCACAGGGCTCACCACTATTGTTTCATAAAAGAAAATGTACCTTAATGGTTCAAAGGAAGAATAAGAATGTAATTACCAAAACAAATAGTAAAAGTAGTCCTGCTCCCTACCCACTTCCCCCCCAAGAAAACCATTTGCAAGCTTTGCTCAATACAGATGCATTAGACACAAGATCTTTTTTCACCACGGGCAATGAAAAATTGTCTTAGGCCAGCACATAGGCCCAAGGGTCTTGGTTAACTATTCCCACTACTTGTGCCTTCTCTGTTGACCCTGACCTATTGCAGTGACCACACCTCCGAAACAGTGTCAAGAGAGCTTTGGGACAGACATCCCTGCCTCAGGTCAGACCTCAAAGGGAAAGCTTTAGTACGTCACCATGGCCAGGTGCAACGGTACACACTTGTAATCCCAGGATCCTAGGAGGCTGAGGCAGAAGGATGGCAAATTCAAGCCCACCCTGGGCAACCTAGCAATTTAGTGAGACCCTGTCTCCAAATTCAAAAACCAGGTTGAGTGTGTAGCTCAGAGCAGAGACCTTAGTTCAGTCCCTAGTACTGCAAAGGAAAAAACAAAAACAAAAACCTCACCATTAAGGCAAACTGCTACTGTGGGCTGTTTGTAGATATTCCTTTCTGTCTTGTTTAGGACGATCTACCTCCCCACCCCCACTCCCATTCTTAGTTTGCTAAAAAGTTTAGATCACAAACTGGTGACAATTTTTTATCAAATACGTTTTTCTTCCTACATTGAACTGTGTGATTTTTATCCTTTTTTCTGTTAATAAGTTATATGTGTGACCTTTTTTAAGCTGTCCTCGGGTTCCTAGAGTAAGCGCCACTTAGTCTTGATGCAGTATGCTTATCACATATGTCTGCATTCTGTGTGCTAGGAGTTTATGTAGGGCTTTTGCAGTTATAAGAGAAACGAACCTATAAATCTTTCTTTTTTGTAATACCATCATGTTCTGGTGTCGAGGTAATGCTGGCCTTATGGAGGTGTGAGAATCACTGGTGAAGTACCAACTTCCCAAGGCCAGCCCTTTACCTGTGCTGGAGTTCTGTCCCCTGAATTCCTGCTTCACAGCCTGGTCATGCAGCTTCCTCCAAGCCAGCATTTCTTCTGCGGTTCTTTGAGCCTAAATTGTCTTCCTGGTACTCTGCTATAGTCTGCCTCTTTGCAATCGGCAGTTGTGCCTGAAGAGTCTCTAAATGCCCCCGTGTAGACATCTAAGCTGTTCTCACAGTACTCAAGGTAGGGCTGGGTAGGAGGCCCTTGTGGGCTGAGTCGAGCTTGCTCAGAGCTTTTGCGTAAGTGTCTCCCTCCTTCACCTCCCACGTCAGATGCCTCTGACCCCTTCTCTCCCTATCCAGTGTTATAAAAGCTCCAAGGACCGGCAGCCTCATCTGAGGTTGGCACTGGATGTCTGCAGCGTCATCTACGTGCCCAAGGACAGCCGGCACAAGAGGCATGAGCTGCGCTTCTCCCAAGGGGCCACTGAAGTGTTGGTCCTGGCACTGCAAAGCCAGGAGCAAGCGGAGGAATGGCTGAAGGTACATGGGGCCTGCCTTCCAGACCTCCCTTCCTTTCTCTCTTCCAGGCCTACCCTCAGTGGGGCTGGGTCTTGTCCCTGGAAGAACCAAGCCTTGCTCAGGAGAGATGGGGTCACCACTTAAGCCCAGGAACCATGTGTATGGCTGGGACTCATGCAGAGATGGGCCTTGAATACTGACAAGAGGGATACTGATGCTAGAGGCCTGCGTTCCTTCTAGTTACCTGAATTCCCTTTCCAACATCCCTGCTGTAAGCTAAAACAGCTTACATTGGCATACCTCCTGAAATGGAGAGCTTACTATCTATGAAAAAGCCTGACTTTATCATTAGACAAGCCGATCCTTTAAAAAAAAAAAAAAAAGGAAAAGTTCTTTCTCGTTACAGGTAAAAATGTACATCCCTGTTACCACCACCTGTGTTTCAGCTTCTGCACCTTGTGGCTCCACAGAGCCATGAGAGTGACCATATATCACACGCTGCCTTTGGGTCATGTACTGTGCAGAGCACTCTACATGTGTGACCCCCTTTACCCTCCACAGTGGGGCTACTGTTGTTCCTACTTTATAGATGAGGAAACAGACACAGAGAATACATGCCATTTGCCAGAGGTCACCTAACTGAGGAGTTGGGACCGAGATTTGAAGCTAAGAAGCTGAGAAAGGCTTAGCCAAGCACAGTGGCACAGTAATGACAAAGGAAGAAACGGGTGGCACGCGGACCCGAGTTGAAGTCCCAGGCCTCAGCAGGGCTCACTAGCTGTGTGATACGCAGATGACTTTGCCTCTCTATTTCTCTGGTTTTTTATCTGTAAAATGGTTCTTATAAGGATTCCAGAGTACACTGGCTCCATGCCTGCCAGGCCTTTGTGCCTAGTAACTCTCGGTGACTCTGTTGCAAGGACAGCAGTGCTTCCCCACCCCCAATTCTTTCCAGCAGACCTTGGTCCCTGCACCCATCTGTTCTCCACCCAGACACCTTTCTTTCTCCTCTGATCTTCCTGCTGAAACAATGAAAGTCAGTGCCTCCCTCCCTCCCTTCCTTCCTGTGATAATCAGCTTTCTCATGGAAGGTCTGGTGTTTCTCATTACTGCATTGTCTTCAGAGTTCGGGAAGGAAGGGAGAGAACCTGCCCACTGGAGGATCCCCTGCCTCCAGGGGCTGACAGGACAAAAGCAGGGGCCCTAGGCCCGATTGAAAAAGACCTTCCTTGACTTCCAATCTTAGGAGGCCACGAGCACAGGGTTAAGAGGCAGCAGGCCCGCTGCTTGCATTTGGTTTTCCGTGCTACCACTGCCTAACAGCTAGCTCCACCTCTCTGAGCTTCATCATGTCACCTATGAATTGGGCACCACAGGCTGCTGTGATAAAATGCTGCCTTATACACAAGCATCTAATGGTGGCTGCCATTATTTGGTGAACTGCATGCCAATCACTGTGGCCTTGAGTGAGTAAACACTCTTGAGTCTCAGTTTCCACATTGTTGAGAGGGAGATGAGAACCCGGGCTGCCCCATGCACAGTCACAGAAGTAGACCCCTCACTCCTGTGAGACATTCTGGTTTGTCACTCATCTTGGCCCTGATCTTGCTGTCCTAAGAGAACCCCAGCAGAGGACCAGTATTCTTATATTACAGATGTGAAAATTGAGGCCCAGAGAAAGGAATTGGCTTCTCCAAGACCACACAACTTATCGTCCATGAAGCCAGATCCAGAAACCAAGCCCTTTGGTTTCTAGCTGTGTATCTTTTCAGTCCACGGGATAGGGAAAAGCCTTTTCAGACCCTGACATGCCCAGGCTGGAGGCTATGGCTGCCCATCTCAGCCTTCCAGTGACTCCAGCCCCTCTGCACCACAGCCCTGATCACACAAGCCCCTGTCATCTTTAACTCCAGAGCATCTCTTCCCACCTCTTTCTAGCTGTATGTTCTCTCAACAGGTCATCCACGAAGTCAGCAAGCCCATGGGGAGCTTGGAGGGAATAGAGGCCCCCAGATCCCCAGTCCTGAGCAAGCTGGACCTGGACAAAGTATGTATGTCTCCCCCAGTCTCCTCCTGGTTAGGCAGGAGACATGGGCACTGTCCCATCCTGGTGGAACTCACAGGCTGGTAGTAGAGCCAGGCCCCCCACAGAAGGTGTCATACAAGCCACATGCACCCAGCAGTTACAACAGTGGGTGCTAGTAAATGCCTGCTGAGCTGGAGAATGCATGAATAAAGGAGCACCTATGTCTGAGATGTAGAATGAGCTAGAGGAAGGGTTGGCTTACTCTGCCACGATAGAAGGAGGTCATGTTTGAACTGTACTATGAAAAATAGGTTAAAATTTATCTATCAGAAAAGGCAAATGCCTCCTTGGAGTATGAGTGAAGTCAACATTCGTCAGTTGGAAGGATTTTCCCACATCCCTCCAGCTATAAGGCTAGTCACAGTTTCTCCCAAGGTAGTCTGACTGCTCTGCTCCACTTCCCAAACTACCTAGGATGACCTTCATCTTGGATGGATGGATGAATGATGGTCTGGACTTGGTATAGTGAGTAAAACTAGTGTTGACTGACAATGGAATTGTTTAAGTATGTGTGTCCTTAACAGCCTATTATCCAAGTTGGGATCATAATGAACCCTTATCGGTCACTAGGTCCCATCATGACTGTTTCGTTATTTTTACTTTTTTGTATTTTATTTGAGACAGGGTCTCACTGTAGTCTAGCTCTTCTTGAACTCACTATGTAGCCCAGGCTGGTCTCAGACTCAGGCAATCCTCCTGTCTCAGCCTCCCGAGTACTGGAATTACAGGCATGTGCCACCACACCTGGCTTATATGGTGCTTGGGAATCGAACTCAGGGCCTTGAGTGCTAGGAATAGCACTTTACCCCTATCATGACTATTTTGAAGATTTCTTCAAGCTCGTCCCTTTTTTCTTTTTTTCCACCCTCATTGTCATCCTGGCTCGGATGTCACTTTCTCCAGCGGCTCTTTTGTGTACCTAGCCTTGCCCCCTCTTGTCTATTGATTTACATTAGTATTTCACTTAAATACCCTCCAGTTCCCTGTCACCCGCCAGATACAATGCATTGCTCTTGATGTGTTACAGTTAATCACCTCACTCCCCATTAGACTGTAACACAGACACTGCCATGCCTCAGTCGCTGTCTGTCTAACTGGTATCTGGTGCAGTAACAGCACATCATAGTTGTTGATGATGTTTGTTAACCAGTTATCACTAGTTTATGGACTTGAGGAAGGCTTTTTTGTGATACTGGGGACTGAGCCTAGAGCCTTCACAATGAGCTACCGATTCCCGGTCTATTTTTAGTTTTGATTTTGAGATAGGGTTCCACTAAGTCACAGAGTTACTCTAAGTCTCCCAGAGTGCTGAGATAAAAGGTCCCATCCCACCGGATCTAGTTACAGAGTATTATTTCTGAGTGCCTCCACTAATCTTAGGCTGTTTGTGACCTTTCTCAGAGGCTGTCCCAAGAAAAGCAGACCTCGGATTCCGACAGCCTAGGCATGGGCGACAACAGTTCCACCCTTGGCCGCAGGGAGACCTGTGAACATGGTAGGAACCTCTGCATCCTGAACTGAAGAATGCCAGGGCTGGAAGGGGCCTTATCCACAGGAACATGGTGGCAGAGCAGGTCTTGGAGACCTGGGTAAGGTGACCAGGAATGTGAAATGTGGTAGCACAAGCCAATAAGCCAATCCCTGTGCAGACAAAAAGGGCAGCCAGAACACCAGGGACAGGTGGAAGTGGGGCCTCACACCTCCCTGATCCATCTCTTTTGCAGCAGGTAAAGGGAAGAAGAACAGCCTAGCCGAGCTGAAGGGCTCCGTGAGTCGGGCTGCTGGACGAAAGATCACTCGGATCATTGGCTTCTCCAAGAAGAAGGCTGTGGCTGAGGACCTGCCGACGTTCCCCCCTGAGGAGGAGGTTCCATGCTGTGGTGAGTACAGGGCTTGAGGAGCAGTGGTGTGGGGCATTCAGGCTTTGTAGACACGGGTTCCTGGAGCTAAAGCCAGGGAAGCCTCCATGCCTTACCCACCTGGCCCCCAGGGCAGGTGAGAGAATCCAGCCTCTGGGTAGCTAAACCCCACTCCATCAACAGCCATGTCCTGCATCACTTCACTCCAGGGAGGCCGTGATGCTCAACGAAAGGAAAAGGCAGCTGACCCTGGTAATTCCATGTAGCGTGTGTGTGTGTGTGTGTGTGTGTGTGTGTGTGTGTGTGTGTCTGTGTGTGTCTGTATGTGTCTGTGTGTATGTGTGTGCATATGCATACGCAAGCACACACACATACTAATAAGGATCAAGTCCTAAGATTTTCACACTGAGCTACATCCCTGCCCCATTTTCATTTTTGATTTTGAGACAGGATCTCACTGAGAAGCTGCCCAGGCTAGCTTGAGCTTGTGGTCCTCTTGCCTCAAGTGCTGGGATTATAGGCCTGCACCACTGGGCACTGCAAGACCTGGGTATTTCTATTCTCTCTCTGACGTTCTCAGTTTGTTTCTTCCTCTATAATCAAAGGAGAGTACCTGATTTCATCACATATAACATGCAAGGTATATAAGCTACAGCCAGTCTTATAAGGAAATTTAGACAAAAATATTTAACTACTTTTCAATATAAATGCATTCAGTGTAAGTAAAAGTGTTTTTGAAGGGAACGCATTATCTCTTCAAATAAATAAAATGTCCCATATACTGTAACCCAATAAAAATAATCTATTTTGAGGGGTTTGGGATGTAGCTCACTGGTAGAGCGCTTGCTAACATTTGTACATCCCGAGGATTGATCTTAGCACCACAGAAAGTAAACAAAATTATTTTGAGTATGCATAATACTCTATTGCCCCTTAAAAATAGTATGAAAGCACGCAGCTATTAAAAATATTTTGCAGTCAATAAACCAAGATGTGCTATGGTTTTTAAACAACACGTTTACATTTGTTAAGAGAGAATTCTAACTCCACCGGTGGTCAGCCATGTATTAATGTCTGCCTTGCATGGTGTTCAGTTTGGTTTGTTGTCTTTGCTTTTGGTGGATGGGTTTGTTCCCACATGCTGCCACTAGGTGTCAGCACATCCATTATTTTCCACCATTGAGTAAGAGTTTCACTGGGGAGAGTTGTGTCTTTTACAGCTTACATAGTAGTAGCCGCTGCTATGTTCATGGCACTTGGTGCGTTCTTGGTGCCGTGCAATGCTGTGTGAGTGGCTCATGGGATTATCAGTGCTCTCTCAATAACTAAGAAACTGAAATCTCAGAAAAGAGGGCACAGGCTGGAAGAATAGCACAGTAGTTAGAGGATTCACCCAGCAGGCACAAGACCCTGGGTTGATTCCCCTGCACCACACAAACCAGGCATGGTGGTGTACTTCTGAAATCTCAGCATTTAGGAAGCTGAGAAGAGAGAATTGCCTTGAGTTCAAGGCCAGCCTGGGCTGCATAGTGAGTTCAGAACCTGGCTGGAATACATCAGGACCTGGCTGACATACAGAGTGAGACCCTGTCTTAAAAAAAAAAAAAAAAAACAGGAAAGAGGACGTGTAAGGTGACAAGCCTGAGGAGTGAGGAGTGCCTGAAGAGTGTGCTGGACCTTGTGGCCTCTGGTCCAACTACCGAGCAAGAGTTCTGCCTTGGGTGCTTCTTTTCGACCCGCTGGGGTTTGCCCCAGGTCTTGCCCCAGGTCACATGGCCCTCTTCCCTCCCAGGCTACCTGAATGTACTGGTGAGCCAGGGCTGGAAGGAGCGCTGGTGTCGCCTCAAGTGCGGCACTCTATACTTCCACAAGGACCGTGGGGACCTGCAGACCCATGTGAACGCCATCAACCTCTGCGGCTGCGAGGTGGCCCCAGGCTTCGGGCCCAGACACCCATTTGCCTTTAGGATCTTGCGCAACCGGCAGGAAGTGGCCATCCTAGAGGTGAGAGGAGAGGATCCAGCTGGTCCCTGGAGGTGAAACCCCTGCTTGAGCAGCTTGTTTGCTGGGGGGAAGGGAGAGCCTTGCCCCACATACTTCAGGGACTAGGGCAAAGGACCTCTGACACTTACACTTATATGCAAACAATGAATCCCATTTTTAATCCAACTATATTCTGTGCAATTTTTGTAACACCCTATACTACAAAAAATTGTTTTGTTTATCCGAAATTCAAATTTAACAGAGCATTCTGTATTTTTATTTTCTAATTCTGGTAGCCCTAGAACTAAGGCATTTCATATGGTCCCACTCCGTGTGATTCTGGAATCTAACAACCTCCGAACAGTTGTTGACTGCCTCAGACAAACTACCTACCACCCATTGAACAACTAACTCAAAAGCACCATGAAGGCAGTAACCATGCCTACACTACACACTTTTATTTTTCTAAATTCCCCTACTTGACATCTGGCACATTCCAGATGCAGCCAGCATTGTTGAGCAAATGAATGAGTGGCTGACATGTGAATTCATTTCACTTGCTCATTGTCCTCCCTGCCATTGGCACTGGACTAACCCTGCCCTCTGAGATCATGCAGAACACACTGAAGCTCTTTTCCATTTGGCAATCCTTTGGTTATTTATAATTTAAAATGTTGACAACTTAAATACATACCTTCTCTCGTTACACATAAAGAAACAGAATCCAGGCAGCCAAGTGCTTTGTCCAGAGCTTCATAGATCAGTGGTCGCTTGATTTTGTCCTAGAACTTTCGCTTCTTGTCTTTCTTCATCTGTCTGATTTTGTGGTACTGGAGACATCCACGGCTTTGCCTTGCACAAGCTAGACAAATGCTCTACCATTGAGCTAAATCTCCAGCCCCTTTTAAAATTTTATTTTGAGACAGGATCTCTCTGGGTTGCCCAGGTGAGCCTTGAGCTTGAGATCTTCCTGCCTCACTTTCACCGTCACCTTGGTCAGCCTCAGTCTTGTCTTCTCTGCCTAATACTCACTGCCTGGTTCAGTTCTTAAGTCTCAAGAAATACTGCCTGTGTAACTTACTTTCATTTCTGATAGTTTCAGATTGACTTCTTATTTTCTTTAATTCATACGACAGCTTTCTAGTAAAAAATGTGCTTTCTTTACTCAGGTTTATCACTTGTGAGCTAAGTTCATTTTATAATTTTCTTTAAATGAGAATTAAGTATGTGTTTGGTTGACAAACAACTTTTTGGATATTTTCTTGTATCAGTATTATAATTATTTGGCAATTATAACACAAGAAAAATTGATTTGAATTATATGAGCAGTAATTTCATCTGATAAAAATTAAATAGTTTTCAAAAACTTCAGGGAACACCTATACGTTGCTTTTACATCCAGTTGGTCAGGAAGCCTCTGAGGATGGCAAGGAGCTATTGAGGTAGCAAGGAGCTACCTCTTAGAGAGGTAGTCAGGGAAGTCCTCTTGAAGCTGGTAGCTGTTGCACATAAACCTAAATAGAGGGCATGAGGAAGCCTCAGATTTCTGGATATGCATTCCAGTATTATTCCTCTCTGGTCCAGAGGATTTGGTACAGAAAGGCACTTATAAATATTTGTGGGTTTGGCTGCAAAGAGCAGGTAGCCAAAAGCCCTGAACAGTATGAAAAAAAACTTCACGGTACCTGCTTCTCCCCAGGCAAGCTGTTCAGAAGACATGGGTCGTTGGCTTGGACTGCTGCTGGTAGAGATGGGCTCTAAAGTCACTCCGGAGGCATTGCACTATGACTACGTGGATGTGGACACCTTAACCAGCATCGTGACTGCTGGTCGCAACTCCTTCCTGTAAGGGTTGGCTCCCAGTACCCACCCCAGGCACTGGGAAGAGCTCAGGAAGCCTCTGCTTCCTGGAGAAGCTAGGATGGTACCTTTCTCTTCTAGGGAGCTGGCAGAAGGAGGTGGCCTAGGTTTGAGGCAAGCTGTGGATAGAATGAGCCAGTGGGGAAGTCCTGGATTAGTGCTCTGGGCTCTCTCCTGCCAGGGGACCTCGCATTGTCATCTAGGAGAGCATGCAGCTAGTCCCTGGAGTTCAACATTAGAAGAGCTGGGTTGGAATCCCAGCTCTGTCACTGCCAGCTGTGGAAACACAGGCTGGTTACCTGCCACCTTGGGACCCTTATTTTCTGGCTTACAGAATATTGGTGATAAATTGACTACATTCTAGGCTTCTGCAAAAATCATGTGTCCTGTCTCTGAGGCTCACACGGCATATAACCTTCCAGTCTACACTAGGAGCTGCTGTCAGGACCAAATGAGAGGAGACAGGGAAGCACAAAGAGTGTAGCCATTATCATCACTGTGCCCTTCTCTTCATAGATACGCCAGATCCTGCCAGAGTCAGTGGCCTGAACCCCGTGTCTATGATGACGTTCCTTATGAAAAGATGCAGGTATGGGCCCATGGAATATGGCAAAGGCCGTCTCTTGCTAGTTTGCCTCTCACTGCCCCTTCTGCACTTTATTCCTGAGAAGTCTTTCATTTAACCAGCAGCTAGATAAGGGGAGACCCTTGTCACAGCTGATAGCTCAAGACAGGGAGTCCCTAGTACAGGAAGGGCAGGAAGGGCACTGTGGACTGCTAAGCACAGCAGATATGTGAGGCAGTGTGTCCACTTTGAGCAAAGTTCTGGGCTTTCTTCTGTTTACCTCCTTGTGAACCAAAGCTGCTGACCGCAGGTGTTTGAGACAGATGTTGCCCAGGTGGCCACCCCCACTGCCCGCCAGGCCTTCTTCACCTGGTGGCACTCACATTCTAAACATCCACTTCCAGGAGCATCTCCTTGTTTTACTCCCTATTCCAAAGCAATGCCAGTTCATTAATTTACGGTGACACCTCTATACCTGTTGAGTGTCCCAGAATGCTTGTAGCATGTGTCCTATGCCTTCTCTTCCCAAAGGAAAGCCACAAGAGAGCCACAGTCCAACCGGACACGGGTGGGTGGGGTAGGCCTCACAGTGAGAATAGAGAGAGGAAGTCCAGCCGCCAAGGACAGGAACCCATCTGCTGGCCCACCGCTGCCATAGTGGACAGTGGTGGATGGCGCTTTGAGCTCTCACGTTTCCAGAGTCTTCGTAATCATATTCCCATTCACATAGTCTTTTTCCCCTCAGATCCCAGTAGGTGTGTAGCTTTAGGATTTTCCCAGTTGCAGAGCAACTAGTGGTCAGGCAGCGTAGTGCTTCAGGACGCGGATGTGGGACTCGCACTCGAGCTTTCTTCTCGGGCCCTCACTTCCCAGCTCCACAAGGGCATGAAAATCCCACCTTTCAGAATGAAAAAAAATTCACCATGTGCCTGCATATCTGAAAATGTAGAGGAGTAAATAGTGCTGTTATGCATATGATTATTCTATAATAGTATTACCCAGTAGGGTTTTCTGAGCTTTTCTGGATTTTGAGCATCCATAAAACTTCTAATGCACAAATATATAGGCAGTCTAATGAGTTATGTAACTTCTACTTTGGCTGATCTCATCAGTGACTTTTTTCTTCTTATTTTATTTTGAGAGAAAAGTGTATTAGCAATTCGGGAAATTAAAAGGATGGTTCCAGGTGATATAAAAACAGAAATATGTACGGTAAATCAAATACAGTCACCCAGTGTCTTTTGAGACTTCTAAGTTTTCTTCTCAGCAGATTCTCCAGTTTAGGGTTGTGTTCCAGTGCCTCCCACAGGAAGGTACAAGACACAAACGATATACTGCCAGAGAAAGTGCTTTATAAATTGTGGAGGACTGCACACGTCTGGAAATATAAGGCCAGGATCTCAGAAGCCCCCCTAGGACTGAAGGAGAAAATGTACCCCGCACTCCTGACTAAGTCTGAGCCCAGCACTTAACCTCCTTCTTTTCTCTCCCACTCAGGATGAGGAACCAGAGCGTGCCCCTGGGGCCCAAGTGAAGCGTCATGCCTCCTCCTGCAGTGAAAAGTCCCACCGGGTGGACCCACAGGTCAAAGTCAAACGCCATGCCTCCAGTGAGTTCTGTGTGGGCCTTCCCTACTGATTAGAGGGAAGGGAGAGAAACCATTGATAGCTGGTTCTTCCAGGGGTCAGACAGGTAAATAAATGAAACAAGTGAGGTGTAAGAAAATACTCCACTTTAGCCAGGCATAGTGGTACTCCTAGAGTACTCCTGTAATCCCAGTACTCTAGGAGGCCGAGGCAGAAGGAACTCAAGTTTGAGCTCAGCCTAAGTAATCAGTGACTTAACAAGACTCTGTCTCAAAAATTTTTTTTAAAAAAAATTTAAAGGTTGAGATGGAACTCAGTATGAAGGTCCTGGGTTCAATCTCCAGTAGTGCAAAAAAGTAAATAAGTAAATAATTTACTCAAAGAAAAGTAACAGGGTTAGGAATATAGCTCAGTGGTAGAGCACTTGCCTAGCCTGAGGCCCTAGGTTCCATCCTGCTTGCCACAAAAAAAAAGAAGAAAAGGAAAGAAAAGAAAAGCAACAAACAAGAATAGTGATGTCAACTAGCAAATGGCCTCAGAGGCAAACAATGATAGGAAGTAGAGGAGAAACAGGCTGCTACTGACCTCCCTCTAATGGTCACTGCACAGACATGCCAGCCCCTCTTGTCAGATTTATCAGTTAGTCAAAAGGCCAAAAATATCAATTTTATGGGGTCTTTTTTAACTAATTTTTAAATTTTTGTTATCTAGTGAGTGATGTGTGTGTGTGTGTGTGTGTGTGTGTGTGTGTGTGTGTGTGCGTGTGTGTGTGTATACTCACACAGAGAGAGAGAGAGCACGCATGAATCATCTTCCAGCTAAGTCTGTTTTAGAAGCCAACATCTTGATTTTTTGGAGTAACATGTAGAGAACCCGAGCCCTCCACTTACCCTGGAGGGGGTTGCCATGAGAGTCACAGTTCACCTCTGCCCCACCTGAGCTCCACCCTGTGGGCTCAATGAGTAGTCTGAGTGTCTCTCTGCACAACAGTGACTAAGTATGCCAGACACCATTGCAAGTTCTGACTTCAAACATCTGTTGTTGTGTGTCCTTCCTCTGTGAGTAGGTGTAGGGCAGCACAGGACAGGAGTTGTTTCTTCCTTTTTTGCATGTCTTCCTGTAGAGCTTGAACAAAGTAAGGTTCTAGTCTTTGCTTTTTGAAGACTTGAGAAAAAAACTTTCTATATTATAACCCCGTTTGATTAGGACGGGCCATCCATTCTGGGGATCAGGAGGTCTGTCCTCTGTCCCCCAAGTGGCTGCCCTGGAAAAGTCCTTTTCCTTCTCTAGATCTGAGTTCCCTCTCTGAACGAGAGGAATGTGTGACATTCTGTACATGCTGCTCTCCTAAGCCCTAGAAATATGGGGCCTCTTAAAAACTCATATTAAAAAAGGAGAAATTACTGAAAGAAGCCTGTATATTAAAGAAATCACAAAATGTCAAAAAAAAAAAAACCCAGACCTTTTGTTCAGATCTTATATGAAAGCCTGGTTTGTAAAAGAGATATAAAAGTGGGACTGCACCAGTTGAAGCCATGTGACCTCTCCCGGGCCTGTACTCTGACTTGTTAGTCATTCTGTGAAGTCACAAGGCTCCGGAAGGGCAGCAGTCCAGTTACATGGAGTGGCAGTGGAGGGGGGCGGGGGGCGGTACTGGGGATCAATCTCAGGTCTCCTCACTGAGCTACATCCTCAGCCCATTTTATGTGTTTGATTTTGAGTCAGGGTCTTGCTAAGTTGCCCAGGCTGAGCTTGATAATTGCAGTCCTCCTGCCTCAGCCTTCCAGAGGGCTAGGATTACAGGCCTGACCACCAAGCCCAGCTACATTGTTTTTTAGATGAAATGGAAGAACAAAAAGAAGGTGTCTTAGTCCACTCAGGCTGCTATGAAAAAATACCATAAACTAGTAAATATAAACAGCAAGTATTTATTTCTCATAACCTAAAGGATGGGAAGGCGAAGGTACCAACAGATTAGGTGTATGTGAGCTTTTGTTGTTTCACACGTGGCCATCTTTCACTCTCTGGAGTCTCTTTTGTAAGGACACTATTCCCATTCATGAGTTTAAAAAGCAGTTCTATGAAATTTTATTTGTGTGTGTTTGTATATTTTTGGGCCTACAGTAGATAAAAATGTAAAAATTTGACAATAATGGCACAGAGGAGGTAGGTGAAAGTAAGAAATAACCCAAATGGCAAATAAGTAGATAAATATTACAAATGTTACGAAATCTAAAAATATATCTTTGCTTTTATCTCTCAGCTTCAGGCATAAAATTATACAAAATAATATAACTGCAATGTTAGGCTTATAACAGATACATCGAATAATGCATAAGGTTTTATCTGATTGGTCTGCCCCCTTTTTGTATTTTACAAGACTATAAAATCCAGAAATCTGACAGCCAATTCCCCTGGTGTACTACTGTGTATCTGAGAAGGAAGAAGAAGTATGAGTCCCTTGCCATGCTATGTTTATGCTTAAACTGCAGGGTAATTGTGGCAACAACTGATTTTTGCATGAGTCATTAGGTGACCACTACAACCCTTAGAAGAGCTAGAGAGACAAGACCTCCAATTCCCACAGACCTGTAAGAATCGTTCTGTCGAACAGAATGATTCAGCTGGTGGTGATCCAACACAACTGGCTGGTGACTCAGCACCAACTTCACAAAGGCTGTATAACTTCCCGAGGGTGCAACCGGAACAGTAACACATGACATAGACCCTGTAGTCATGGGTCCAACCTAGGCTCAGTCGCTATTAGCAGACGTAATACCTCTGTGCTCATTTTTCTCAACAATAAAATACTGCTGATTTTAGTAATAAATTTATAAATAGTTAACAGAGCTAATAATAAAAGTTTTAATAATAGCTGAATCTTGAAAATAGCCTGTATGTCCATTAACAGATGAATGGATTAAGAAACTGTGAGATATATATATATATTTACTACGCTCTGCGATAATGTTCAAGTCATTTGTGGGAAAATGGAAGTGCCTTGAGACCATTCTCCTTAGTGAACTAAATCACTAACTTGATGAAAGGTTTACACACTGTATGGTTTCTCTAATGTGAGAACCCAAAAATATAAATAAGTAAAAGAGCAAAATAAAAGAGAGATAGTAGGACACAAGGAGACAGACTTTGTGGAAAGGGGCAGGGAATCTAGGGAAAGGAGGAAACAGGAGGAAAGTAGAAAGGGGGAGATGGGAGGGCAGGAAGGGAGAAGGGAAGTACAAATGAGAAAGATGTGACAGAGATGCACCAGCTCCCCAAGTTGAATATAATTATTACGTATCACAAATACTAATAAAAAGAATAATTTTTTGGGGGGGGGAAGGATTTTGTGAGAATTAAATTGGATACAAGTAAATGGCTTAGCATGTAGTGTCCAGTGTATAGTAGGTATTCCATAGAATTTCCCCATATGTGTTGTACTGTGGGTAATGCCTTTCATCCAGGTGTAGACTCTCCATGGATCTCATTTATAATTAGCTGTCTCCTTGTCTTGTATGCAGCTAAGAGGTCACTCATATAAAACATGCACTTTTACAACCAAAATATGTTATACTTCACAAAATTTGCCATCTATTATTACTGTTACTATTCTGCAATATTTACTAAGTTATCAGTATTTTCCAGGACCTAGTACTCTAAGTACATTTCCATATCTCATTTAAATTTACCACAGCCTGCAAGGTAGATATTACCAGTATTCTTATTCCTATATAAGGAAGCTGAGGCCTACAGGGAAAAGCACAAAAGTGCCACCGTTCACATGTGCTCATGTTACACAACCAGGAAGGGCAGAGAATGCAAACTTGTCTGTCCGCCTTGATGGCCCTTGCTCCCTGTGTTTTTCTCCCTCCTTGTTGCTCCTTATTTCTGTAGGGAATTCACATGAAGGGAATAGATTTAAATATTCCCATTTTGTAGATAGAGACATTGAGACCGAGATGTTGACACATACCTCACCAGCAGGTAAAACTAAGAAACTTTTCCTATTCCACATCTTTCAGGTGCCAATCAATACAAGTATGGCAAGAACCGAGCTGAAGAGGATGCCCGGAGGTACCTAGTAGAAAAAGAGAAGCTGGAGAAAGAGAAGGAAACGATCCGGACAGAGCTGATGGCCTTGCGACAGGAGAAGAGAGAGCTGAGGGAAGCCATCCGGAACAGCCCAGGTACCTGTGTGGGTGTGGCCTTCATGCCCATAGCTGGCACTTCCCTGTGCACGAGAAGGGAGCTCTTGCACAAGTCACCGGGTACGCTACCCAGGTATGTTAGTCAGCTCTCCATCGGTTTGACAAAATATATGACAGAAGTCAATTTTAAGGAGGAAAGTTTTACTTTGCCTCACAGTTTCAGAGATTTTCCTCCACTGTCAGCCAGCTCCGAAATCAGCCAGAAGCAAGACAGGATGGCAAGAGGGAGGGAGGCTGCTCAACTTAGGGCAGAGATGAAGCAGAGAGACCAACCGGGAGAGAAAGAGAGAAAGTCAGAGAGAAAGGTCCAGGAGCCACGTACCAGCCCCAGGGTCACACTCCCAGGATCCACTCCCTCCAGCTAGATCCCACATGCTGTTTGGATCACTTCCCAATAATGCCATCAAATCATGATCTCATGAGTGGGTTAATTCCTGCTAGAGCTTTGATGATCCAGTCACTTCCCTAAGCCCATCGTCTGAGCACATAAGCCTGTTGGGGGACATTTTAGATTTAAACCACAACACTACGGGAGGGGAGCCTCTCCATCTCCTTCCTCCTTGTCATCATCATCATTTCTCCTAAAGAAAGGAAGAGACATCAGTTTAATAATTGCTTTTGGATAAGAAGATGACAAAGTATGACAGTCATGTATACACTTAATGTAGTACAGCACAACCTAACTTTAGAAGTATGAAAAACAGAAGTGTGCCTTGGCATCAAAGAAATAAGAGAGCATCTTGAACCCTGCATTTATTTATTCATGTAAGTCCAGGGGCTGGGGATGATGGACAGTGACTCTCCCAGGATCCTTTTTGAAATCCAGGAACCTCCACAAACCCTGTCAGCTTTGGGCCTTCTCTTAATTCTATTTCTGCTGTGTTTCCTATGAATTTTCTCCCTGGCTGCAGTTCACTTTCTTCACATCTTCCCATGCAGTAGAAAAGAGAATTCTTATTCCTATAGAACATGTCCAGAAAAAAAAAAAGTCACCACAACTCAAAACATCACACACCCAGTTCACGGGCTCCTGTCCCTGGAAGCTACCCATAGACTGACCTGGAGACTCAGATTGAGACCTCTGGTTTAAAAGATTATACACATTATTTGTGTCAAGAACCAGATTCAGTGGGAAAGATACACTGGAAGGAAGTTTGATTTCAGTACAAAGAGTTTTCGAAGAGTCAGAACCAGGTCTGGAGCTGGCTGACTCGGTCCTCCTTGTCCTACTCGACTTCTCTTATTTCTACCGCACTGTCACTTGGTTAACATTTCAGACTTTCTCTTTATTCATTATTCATCACTTACAGCACACCCACACAAATACGAGCTCTGTAAGGGCAAAGACTTTCTTCTCTTTTGTTCCTGGTATGTCCTACATGTCTAGGACAGTGTCTGGTACATAGTAAGAATTCAGTAAATATTTCCTGGAGGAATTAATGAACGAATTATGACATAAGTGGAAAACCTTCCAATGCAGACCTCCTCAAGGCAAAGAATAGAACTGATTTTTAACCTGGGTAAGACCCAACACAGGACCTAGCAGAAGATATTAATATATACTTTCATTGAGTTGAACAGAAGCAGCAGCAGACTCCTTCTGGCATCCCTGGTCTGTGTAAAGCCCTGTGTTTATGACTCTTGTTTGCGAGAAACGGAAACTAAAGTCAAATTGGCATTAGAAGGAGAAGAAAAATGCAATGGGGAAATTTAGAGATCAGTTCTAGTACAGGGACTTAAATGATAGCACCAGGAAGCTAAATTCCCTCACTCATACTTGTACCTTCTACTTTGGTTTCATTTTTCTACCCATTATGGTATCACAGAGGCTGCAAAGCTCCAGCCTTCACTGCGTCCTCATAGTGAACCCAACAGGGAGAGCTTCTCTTCCCACCGACTACCACCTAACCCTAAGGATGCACTCTATTTGGACTAATTCTGACCCCGAAACCAATCGTTGACTTTAATCACCTTACTTCATTGTGTGAGGATGAAAGGTGACTATGGACTAGTTTTGCGCTAAATCTTTGAAGTAGGAGTGGGGTCAGCCTTTCTAAAATTACAAAGAATAGGAAAGGAAAGATGGTTTCCCAGTAGAAAATTAAAATGCTGCTTCCAGGGGAGGTACTTGGCAGGAAGAGACCATACCACTTCACACAGGCCCCCGTGTTAAGCAGGACTGAGGATGCGGTGAGGCCCTGCACAAAGGACAAATGGGACTAGAAGCCTGAAAGACTCCCTGAGTTCCAGGCCAGGCTCTGCTGTTTCTTATCAGTGTCTCTGGACTTAGGAACAAAATTAAAGGACCTGGAGGAAGCCATGGCCACCCTGGAAGCTCAGTGCAAGGAAAGGGAGGAGCGCCGGATAGACCTGGAGCTAAGGCTGGTAGCTGTGAAAGAGCGCTTGCAGCTGTCCTTGGCAGGAGGCCCTGCCCTGGGGCTTTCCATGAGCGGCAAGAACAGGAGCGTGGTGAGTCCCCCGTCTCCTGTGGGAGCAGCTACTTCTTGGTCCCCTTATGTGTTGTGGATCCTCAGTCAGGATGATTCTTGGGGTAGAAGTTGTACTCATTTACAAATGAGAAAACTGAGGTCCAAAGAGTAGAGCGCCTCTTAGTCAGTTTCTCATTGTTGGGACATAATACCCAATACCCAAAATGTAAGGGAGGAAAGCCTTATTCATCTCATGGTTTCAGAAGGTCTCAGTCCATTTGTGGGCAGCTGGCAGTAATATAAGGGCACGGCGGAGGCCTGGCAAGGAAGAGCCATGTGTTCTGTGACAGCCAGGAAGCAGAGAGTGCAAAGGGAGCTAACACGGGAGGTGTGTCCATCCATGTCCCGCCCCTGTGAGCTGCCCCTGCAGACTAAGGCCCACTTGTTACTAGCATAGGAAACCAATGGATTAACGCCTGTGGTTGAGTTGCCTCCCGAGCACATGAGGTTCTCATGCTAGATGCAGATCAGAACAGCACACACCACCTGAAGCACTGCTAGGACAGGACTCTTGCAGCACGTTCCCTTGGTTCTCTGGCCTGCTGTTCTTCCCACAGAAGCAGGACCCTATGACTTTTTATCCTGAGCACAATCTTAGAAATGGTCTTGTGTTGCTGAAAATAATAGCTACTGGGCTGGGAGGCATAGCTCAGTGGCTTAGCGTGCTTTCCTAGCAAGCACAAGGCCCTTGGTTTGATTCCCCAGCACCACATAAGCCAAGTGTGGTGGCGAACAACTCTAATCCCAGTAAGATGAATGCCATGCTTTTGAGGCCAGCCTGGGTTACCGAGTGAGTTCAGGATGAGCCTGGATTAGAAAGCAAGATCTCATTTCAAAATAGAAATAATAGCTACCATGGATTGAATGACAAAATTGTCAGTTACCATTCACCAGCACAGCATCTTAACCTGTTTATGTAACACAGTCTTCACAGCATTCTCATGCGACAATAATGCATATATTAACACCACTTAATGGCGAGGAAAGGTCCATAGATCTTGAATGACTTACTCAAGACCACAAACCAAAGTGAAAGAGGATTTGGAACCCAGGACATCTGATTACAGGGCTGTGTTTTACCAACATGGTCTCGGGCCTCTCTGAGGTCCTGTCCTTGGGGCTGACATCCATTTCGATCTCAGCAATGCTGAGATTTGGGACCAATAATTCTTTCTTATAGAAACTTTTGTGTTCATTCTATCATGTTCAGCAGCCTCCCTAGCCTCTTCCAAGCCAAAAATGTTTGCATACCTTTCAGATATCCTCAAGAGAGCAAAATCATTTCTAGTTGGTAACTGTTGGCCTATATTACCAACAGTCCCATCAGTTCTTATTCCTCATAGCACTTAATCACAATCTCCATGTGTTTGTATGTCCCCTTCCTTTTATAATGTCTGTCTTCCTTCAACTAGTTTGCATTAAGAATTGAGAGCTGGTAGCTGGGTGTGGTGGCATATATGTATAATTCTAGCACTCTGAAACTAAGGTAGGAGGATCACAAGTTTCAGCAGACTGGGTAACTTAGCAAGACCCTGTCTCATAATTTTTTTTAAAAAAATGAGTATATAGCTCAGTGTGAAGGCCCTGAGAACTAACCCCACCAAAATAAATAAATAAATAAAAGAATAAGGGCCTGAAGATGTTGCTCAATTAACTGTAGAGTATTTGCCTGGCATCTAGGAGAACCTAGATCAGCTCCTAGTGCCACGGGGGGAAAAGACTTGATCAGTATACACCTAGCTCTCTTAAAGTGTGAATAATAGTAGGATATAACAAATGCTGAGGAAATAAATGTCTTGCCTGCCTTCAGACCACAAAATTGAGACTCCAAGAGTTGAAATAATCCATGTGATGAGTATGAGCTGTCCTTGGAAATTGTATTATTATTGTTGACCCAGGTCAGTCTGCCTCAGCAGACCACACCCAGAGGCTCTGAAGCCAGAGCTGTGTCACCCTCCTATACTTTCCTCTCCATGGGAGATTTCCAAACTCATTTTACAAATGAAGAACATGTGGGCTGGGTCACAGAGAACTGAACTGGTTCATATGTCACAGCTGCGTCCTCCCACCAGCATGGCTGACATTCCTGGTCCAGACTGCTTTTCCTCCACTTTTGATCCTTTTGACACCCTTTGGAGATAAAAAGAAGTTGTCCCTAAATTCTTCGCTGGCTTAGCACTTAAGATGTCACACTTAAAGAACTATATTCAGTAAGATATTAAGCAAGTATCTAGAAAATGTAATGTGCTGGGAGTAGATCACACAGGATAAGAACAGGACTGTGCAACTCAGAGGCAGGGCATGTGTTTAGCATGCATGAGGCTCTGGATTCAATCCCCAGCTATACCCACCCCCAACAAAAGAGTAGAGCTGTGGGGTCTGCTCTCTCACATACCCATCATGTGATCTTCCATTGCAACTTGACTTGCTTCAGTTTCCTCATCTGTAAATGGAATGATTGGTCATAGTACCTACTTCATAGGTTTGTTGAAAAGCTATATGATGTAGCAGAAGGATTGCTGTGAGTTCAAGGATTGCTGTGAGTTCAAGTGCTACAGAGTGAGATCCTGTCTCAAAACAAAAAAAGGAAAAGAAAAGCTGCATGAGCTAATCCGTGTAATGCCTAATGCACAGTGAAGGATCCACCATTTTAATTGAAATTGTCTTTATCCTAAGGCCCTCAATATCTTCACCCCTTACTCTTTTTGATGCTGGCATGTTTCCCTACTGCCTCCTATTTCAGAGTGCCTTTATTCTTTTGAGGGAAGGCTTAGGGTAGGGAGCATTAGATTGTACCCATTTAACTTATTCCTTTGTCCATTTACAGGAAACTTCATATAAACCCCAGAACAATGTCCCAGAACAACCTCTCCCGGTCAACTGTGTTTCTGAGCTGAGGAAGAGGAGCCCATCCATCATAACTGCCAACCAAGGAAGGGTGCTACAGAAAGCCAAGGTACACCAATAGTTCGGCTAGCCAAAACTTAGAGAACTAGTATCCCTCCTTACATAGATCCTCACCAAAAATCAAAACTGAGGATCAAAAAATAAAACCTGTCTATGGGAGACATACTTCAACCACAGAGAAGCACACAGGCTGAAGGCAGCAGGATGGAAACTAATACTGCATGCTACTGGAGCCCAGAAACAGCCAGGAGTAGCTACAGTATTCTCAGACACTGCAGATTTCAAACCGAAATAGATCAGAAGAGAAAAAGCTGGACCCTCTATACTGGTAAAAGGAACAATCCCAACAGGAAGAGCTCCTACATAAAAACATATATGCATCCAATATAGGTGCATCCAATCACATAAAACAAAAGCTACTGGACATCAAAGGTCAAAGAGACCCCATTTTTATCATACTAAGAGACTTCAGTACCCAACTGTCACAAATAGGTCAGCCAGATGAAAAAAAATCAACAAACATCAGGGTATACCTTTTCTGGGTATCATCCCAGAAGAGTCAGTCAGTCATACAAAAGTGATACATACATACCCATGATTATAGAAGTATAATTTATAACAGCCAAATCTTGGAAGAAGTCAATGTTCATCAACAGATGAATGGATAAAAAAGATATGGTGTACTTATTTACACAGTGAAGTACTATGCCGTAAAGAAAGCTGTATTTGAGTGATTTGAAGGGAAATAGATACACCTTGCAACCATCATGCTTAGTGAAATGAATCAAACACAGAATGTGAAATATCACACTATGTCTCTCATATGAGAAAACCAAACTATAAAAAAGTAAAATATAAAACAGTAAGAAGACAGACTTTGTGGAGAGGGTCAGGTTTTGCCACCACATGAGTTTATGCCCAAAGAAATGCTGGTCTCTCTGAGCCAGGTATGGTGATGCATTCCTGTAATGCCAGCACTCTGGAAGGCTGAGGCAGGAGGATCACAAGCTCAGGCCTACTCTCGGCAACTTAGTGATTTAGTGAGACTCTGTCTTAAAGTAGTTTTTCCCATTTTATTAATAGGTACGTATGTGACATATATTTACATTAAACTTGAGTATTTAGTGCACATATGTATATATCGCATCAGCATTTCAACCCTTCCCCTTCCCCTTTTTTGACCCCTCTATGCCCTCTCCCTCAACTCCCACCTCCCACTGTCTTCCTCATTTTGGTTTTTGTTTTGTTTTGTTTTGTTTTGTTTTGGGGGAGGGGGGTTGAGACAAGGTCTCACTCTGTAGCCCAGGCTGGCCTTGGCCTCACAGCAATCCTCCTGTCTTAGCCTCCTGAATGCTGGGATTTAAGGGTGTGCACCACCACGCCGGGCTTACTTGGTGCTGGGGAATCAAACTCGGGTACATAGTCCTTGCAAGGCAAGCGCTTTAACCACTGGGCCATTCCTCCAGCCCCTCATTTAGGTCTATGAAATGACCATATTCTGGGTTTCTCATATGAGAGAAACCACTTGATATTTAACATTCTGTGTCTGACTCACTTTACTGAGCATGATGGTCTCAGGTTGTAGCCATTTACCTGCAAATGCCTCAAAATTTTCTGTCTTTATAGATGAACAGTATTCCATTGTATACATATACCATAATTTTTGTATACATTGGGTACAAAAATGATGGGTATTTTGATGTCTTCTGCATTTTAGTTACTGTTAGTTGTGCTGCTATAAACATAGTATTCATGTGTCTCTTTTTTGATTTTTTTTTAACTCTTTTGGGAAGATTCCGAGAAGAGATATTGCTGGATCAAAAGGGATATTTATTTTCAGCCTTTCAGGGAATTTTCATACTACCTTCCATGGTGGTTGTACCAATTTATAATCACACCAGCAATATAAGAGGGTCCTTTTCCCCCACAGCCTCTCCAGCATTGATTGCTCTTTGTGTTCTTAATATATGCCATTCTCTCTGAGGTTAGATGGTATATTAGTTTTGATTTGCATTTCTCTAATGGCTAAGGATGTTGAACATCTTTTCATGTATTTTCTGGCCATTTGAACTTCTTCATCTGAGAATTATCTATTCATTTCTGTTGCCCATTTTTTAATCGGGTCGTTGAATTTGAGGGGTATGTTTTCTTTAGTTCCTTGTATATTCTAGTTTTTATTCTAGGGCACCCTATCTGATGTATAGGTGGTGAAAATTATTACCTTTTTTGTTGGTTTTCTCTTCACTCTGTTAATAATTTCCTTTGCCATGCAGCAACTTTTTAATTTCAAAAAAAATTTTAAAAAAGGACCAATGATGTAACTCAGTATGAAGGCCCTGGGTTCAGTTTCCAGTACCACAGAAAAGAAGGGACCATTCTGGCTACTAAGTTGAAAATACAGAATGGGGACACAAAAGACATCAGCATGGTGAAATGACTCACTCAGGGCTATAAAGACCGAAGAGGACCAGGACCTAACTTGGCCAGAGAAGCTCTGTATATAATTAGGCACTGTATATAATTATGGGACAGTCATACTAGAACATTCAAGTAACTGATTTGTCTTTTCTATACTTCAGGAATGGGAAATGAAGAAGACCTAGGAAGAGGATGAGGACTTCATTCCACAAGAAATAGCAGCTAGGTCCACCTCAGGTGAAAATGCTTTTTTCCCAAAGAGGCATCAGAAGAAAACGAAGTGGCCCCCACTCTCTGGGACTCCCAAAAGACTGGCTTTGTTTTCTGCATGATTTTAGAGACCTGGGGAATGGAGGAACCGAGAGAAGAGGGAAATGGAGGGCACCCTTATAACTTTACAAAGGGTGGAAATGGGAGGGTGGAGGGCAGCCAAACTGAAAATAGTTGTAAAGGTTGTGCTAGATATCTCTGCCATCCCCTTCTGAAATGGAAACAAAAGCATATGTGAATAAGCCATTCCTTCCCATCTCAGCATCCCATTCCCAGTCCTTAAGGCAAAGGAGGGTAGTGCTGAAACATCAGTGGTGCAGTATAAAGAGAAGAGACTTGATCGTGGGATCACACTTGTGCTTACTACATTCCTGTTGGGCATTACCAACCACCTCTGGGCAAGGCAAATAGGCTGCAAAATCAGTAGCATTATCTGTGCTGGCACGAAAGTGAACAGAAGAGCTCAAGAACGTGCAAATTCTAGTCATTCCTCATTTGCTTCAAAGCTAAACAGAGTGCAGCTACTGGAAAATTCCAGATTGGAGCATTTTAAAATCAGGTATCTGAGTACCCAGAGGACAAAAAAAAAAAAAAATCACCTAACTTATTTTAAGCTAATGGAGACAGGAACATGGAATTGTTGAAGGCATTGGACAGTGAGGTCCTTTGCTGCCACTCAAGTCCTTCACCAATTTTATACTACACCAAGGCTCCCGGGACTCCAGTTAGAAAACTGTGTCTATCCTAAGGAAGTCTTCACCTTGCACTGGAGGCCCACCAACCTGCACTTCCATATCTGTTATAAAGTGGAACCTTCCAGGAAAGAAAGAGGGTGGTAGCTCTCACCACTCTTGCAAAGTATGGTTGATTGTCACATGGGTGCTAAGCCTTTTACAAACACTAAATTCCCTTATAGGTGGAGCAGGGACCTCAAATCCTGGGCAGCCTCCTTTCTCTGCCACCCACTACTGTGTCAACACTGTAGGCACTTTATGGGTCTGTCTTTAACGTGTCTCTTTCCAATAAAGATAAAACCATATAACTCTTAAGAGCTCAGAGGTTACCTCAAAGGTGGAGAAGGGAAATACCAAAATAACCTATGGATACTTTTCCAAAGGCTTGATGCATTGTAGTCACCTAAAATTTAAGATAGGTCAGCCACAACCCTCTGAAGTAGCTAGAGTCCAGAGCAAGAAAAATAACCTGACCAAAATTTCTCAGGTACTCACTGGCAGAGCATACAGCATTGGGGTGTGGCCCAAAGAATGCTGGCTGTGAGCCCTGCCTCTGCTGCTCAACAGCTGAGTAAACTTGGGAGAGTCACTTGACCTCTGTGTCTTGCTTGCTTCATTTGTGAAAACAATATTAGCGATTATACTTGCCCCCCACAAAAAAAAAGTTGGGGGAAGCATCTTCCAAAATGCAAGAAATACAAAATTCTCAGATCAGTCGTACTTCTTAGGATTGCTAGCTAAGAAAGGTGTGACTCAAAAAGCTTGTGTTCTTGCCAGAGGAAAAACTGTCTTGGAAAAAATTATTTCATAGCAATTTAACAGGCATCAGAAAGAAGACAGCCAATCCAAGCCAAGTATGGTGGTGCTGGCTGTAATACCAAGACACTGAAAACTGAGACAGGAGGATAATGAGTTCAAGGACAGAGGACTACAGAAAAGACTGTCACAGAAATTTTTTTAAAAGTCTAAATTGGTAGTTTTCATTCAAATCCCACCACAATGTCTCTGGTAACTTCACATACTCTGGATTGCTAATTTTTTTAAAATGTGTTTTCTGAATAGCACCCATTGCAGTATTCTTACTATCTGTCATGTTCTTATGCAAGTATTTTGGGATTACATGTCGTTTTTTCAGCAGCAGATTTTGGACTCCAAAGAGGCCCTCAACAATGGACAATGAACATGTATTGAATGCACGCCATGTGTCGGCACTGTTTGTAGAGCTGGCCTCACACGACTGCAGCCTGAGCAGTCAATGCCCCATGCTCAGAGGTCCTTTCTGACACTCTACAATTGCCTTTTGAACATTTTCTATTTCATATTTTTGAACAAGGAGTCTTGCATTTTCTTTTCGTCCTTGAAATTCCATAGCCAGTCTTGGCACTAACCAATTTTTCAGGAATCATTACCTCCATCGGTACTACTAGTGTTTGCAACAGGATACATTATCCCACTTTTTACAGTTCTGTCTGATCTTAGCGCCTCTTACCTCCAAAGCTCTAATTTCATCCATGCATCCTTCTCCCAATGCACTGCAGCAGTAAGAACCACCCCAGCACTTAATAAAGGCATGAATTAATGGGGGCACACATGCAGCACATACTTGCTGTTTGCTGACAGTTAAGAAAAATGAAGGCAAAATGGCTAAAGTACTGGTGCCAGTTATTGCTTGCTAAAATGCTTGCTTGGTTGTGGTTTTTCAAACCACAGGCCATGGGCCTAAGGTGAATTTAAAGCTCCATCTTTCCCAATGCTGGGACATGTTCAGACTGTTAGAATCCTCACCAATCTCGCTGAGTCATAATGCTCTCTCATAAGGTGAAAAAACAACAAAAACATAAGGTGTTGGTTATAACACTTGAGCTGGGCCCCAGATAGGATATAAAGGATGAAGCAGATTCCAGCTAGGAACTCACAGAACTCAAAGACAAGCAGGAGAGAAAACCTGACCCAAATTGCTACAGTAAAAGTAAACCATGCTTTGGTTAAGATTCAGAATATGAAGAAACATGTCCCATTCCACTATTTTTATTAAAGGCTGTCTAGTAAGCTGGCAATTTCAGGGAAACACGTTTCATCCTCATCCTGTTAGCTTTCCATCCTGAATCTCTTAAAATTCAGTCACATTCTCTCTTCAATGACACTATCCAACTTAATTAATTCACTACAGTAGTTACTGAATATCAGCTATATTTGGTGTCAAGAAAAAACAATTGTTCATGACATACAAACTCTAGGAAGGAGAAGAAAAAAGGGTGTTGCACACAGCCACATTGGAGTGGTAAGAAAGGTTTCTCTCGAGGTAAACCCGGGACAGATCATATCCCTTTCTTTCCTGGACTGCTATTGCGACCTCATGTCACACGTTCTCAATGCAATCACAGTAGGACAAGATTCGTTCAACAAAGGAAAAAATATGCTGAAAATCTACAATGGTGTACTGTACATAGGGAATGGCCGAAAAATATCGCTGCTGTGGTGAAACTTCTATTTTAGTAAAAGGAAACGAGAGACGCTACACCCTACTGAAGAGTCACAAAGCAAGGGAGAAAAAAGGCCGGAAAAGAGCTGGAGGAAGGAGTGGTCAGGCCACAAATATCGTATTGGTTCACGTGACCTGTACCCGTCCAATCTGCTGCTGCAGCGCTATGACCCTCACCTTTAAACAGTGATTATAATGATTTTTACGTCGCGCTTATGTTCAGTTTAAAGTTTTGCGTACTCTCCATGAGCATACAGCTTTAATCCGCTTCATTTGCCACGCACCTCGCGCCTGTCACGGAACTTCCAGTTATATCATTCCCACACTACTAGCGCTACGCTGGAAACCAGAGGTGTTTTCCGTCCAGGACATCATCGCGGGGCAAGAGACAGACGGAAGTGTCGTGTTCCTACCCGGAAGTCCTCACGGGGAAACGCTCGCAAAGGCTGCCGGGAGGCGTGGTTTTTAGGCGGGCACCTCTTCACTTGGCGTGAGTGCGCGTGCGCCGCGTCGGTCCTCTCAAGACTGGAACATGGCCGCGCGGGCACTGTGGGCGGTCCGGCGGCGGATTCAGCGCCTCGTGAACTCCTGTACTGCTTCGGACGCCGGGTAAGCAATGCTGGGGCGGGGGGTCGGAGACTTCAAGGCTATGCAGGAAGGTTATGCGGTGCAAAACGAGTTAATCCGGGAAAAGCGAGGGGACTAGCCAAGCCTCTTGACCCCTATGACTGGGCGTTGACTGTCCCATTTTACGGAGAGGGAAACTGAGACCCACAGGCACTCCTCTTCCCCAGGCTGAGAAGGTGAGTAAATCCGAGGTCGCGTCCTGGAAGGAGAGATGTCTCTCGAGCCCGAGCCCTCGATGGAACTGCAGATATGCCAGCTGGGAGACCCCCTTGTGGTGGTGTCTGACTTTTCCAGGATCATTTTACCTGTTGGCAAAAGGAGAGCCTTGGACTTGGTTTCTCCAAAAGGCCCTACCATCTGCTTTCGAGAGGCTGTGAAATATTGGTTGCTACCTTTTAGCTTTTACTTGAACTCTAACTGTGCTGACTGAAGAACTATATTAGTTTTTATTATTATTATTCTCTTTAGTAATTGAGGAAACTGAGCCTTAGAAAAAAATTGAGTAACTTTTCCAGACTTAAATTCTAGACAAGTGGTACAACCCAGACTGGAAATCAAGTGCTTCAAAACTAGCGCTTTTAGTGAGCGATGTTAATTATTAACAGAGACTATTCCTAGGAAAGAATAAAAATAGGCGCATATGAAATAGACTGGGACCTCCCACTGTAAATTTAACTGCAACGGAAATCCCAGAAATTTACACAAACTTTTGTCACCTTTTATCTTAACACACCTGATTCAACACCCTGCCCTAGCACCTAAGTGAGGACCTAACTCTGAAGGAGAAGTATTTTGTGTTCTGTTTTTACTTTTCCTGGTGGTTTGTTGGTGAGGTTGGGAAATGATGAGCAGAAAAAATCTGTTCCTTCAGACATTTCTCACACTACTGAAGGAGTAGAAATTTGGGATCGCCCCCGGTTTCTTTCATAATCTAAAGCCTGTCCATTTTCTCTTCCAACTGTCTCTGAATATCTTGACCTACTTTCAGTTGAATAAATGTTTTTGTAAAAGGAGGAGCTATGTCATTGTGTGTAATTTGTGACAGATCTATGATGACCATATTTTCTGAACCAAAAATCCAGGACCATATAGAATCAAACACCCCATAATCATGATTGAATTCAAGACCAGCCTGAGAAGTCTTAAGAGAAATATTCTTTTGTTCAAACCTTCAAACTAGCTCTTTCCTCTGCCTAGACTGTTCTTTCCTTTTCTTTAATCAAACTCCTTTGCTTTCCCCTTAAGTTTTTCTTTAGCTGTCACTTCAGTGACCACTCTCAAATATGTGCCTATTCATATAACTAATTTGTTTTAAAATGATCTTGACTCAGATTGATTTTCTTGATAATTTTACTGGAAATCAAATTGTCAGGATCCAAGAGGTATTATGGAAACTTCTCTAAACAAGGGATTAGAACTCTCGTAGCGTGAGATCTGCTGGCCACTAACCCCTAGTCTAAATTTCTTCCTATGCCTGTAATCCTAGAACTTTGGGAGGCTGGGGCAGGAGAATCACAAGTTCCAGCCCAGCATGAATATCTCAGCAACTTAGTGAGGCCCTATCACAAATAAATAATAAAAGAGATTGAGAATGTAGCTCAAGTGAAGGCCCTTGTGTTTAATCTCCAGTACTGCAAATAATAATAGTAAAATAAAATAGATTTCTTCCTATGTAAGCATAACTAAATATTGGACACTTAATTGATACTGTGCAAGTCTGTATGCATGGAAGCCAATACAATGGGCCGCAGGGTTTTGGAAATTGAAAACTTTATTGTGAGGTCAGCTGGCCCGAAAGTCAGGAACAGAAGGCTTCAATCATTCTCCCAAATTGGCTAGTGAAAGGAAATTTACAGGAAGGAAGAGAGGGGCAGTGTCTTGTTGACTGGATGGTGAGAAAGGGAAACTCTAAAGTTCTTTTGTGCAAGCATAGTCAGGCATTTTGCCTCCTTGTGTGACATGTTTCTTTTCAGAATAGAGTGAGGGTGCAGACGATTTTGATCTTGTGACAACAAAAGGTCATTGACCGGGCCAGCTGGCCTCTATGCTGTTCATTCTTGAAAAGCTGGTTTCAAAGTGTCCTTGAATGGATTCTGGAAGTACTTCCTGAAAGACAGCTAAAGTATTTTGTTATGTAATAAATTGATGTCTGATTATGTTCAAGCTTTAGCTGGTTTCATTGGCTGTACAAATTCTAATTGCCTGCTTGGTTGAATATAGGAATTCGTTTTAGTCATCTGAGATAGTCCAGAGACTAAACAATATAGTGTTTTGTAAGTATTTCATTGACTTGACTGCTTTGTATAGGTGAGTTCCCAACTCAGAATTTCTCTTTCTTTGCATGGGTTCTTCTCCCTGAAAGCCTTTTTGATTTGTGGTCAAAAAGACTCAGAGAACCCTTAGCCTAACTTAGTTTAGTTTACTAAACCTGATGTTCCCCTTCTATAAGATGAAGGTTTGAAGTAGAACTGTATAACTGGTTTTGAATTTCTACTTCTGATACTGTACCTTTGTTCTAGGAATCAGCCTTGGTTTCCTCTTCATTGACTTTTGTGTACTTGCTTGCAGCTCTCTCTACTTTGTGGTGCTCAGAATCCTGGCTCAACAAAATACTAGCTTGTAGTGTATTTTTTTTTTAACCTCCTTTTGGAGGCAGGTTCATCTTCATTGCCCAGGATAGCCGCATGATCCTCCCACCTCATCCTTCCCAGTAACTGGCACTTGTGATTTTTGTCCATTTTAGCTCTGTGATCTTGAGCAAGTCATAAGCCTCTCAACTTCAGTTTATCAGTAAAGTAGAGATGGCTATATTAATAACAGGTTTATTTGTAACAGCAGAAAATGAGACACAACCCAAATGTCTGTGAACTGACAAATGGATACAAAATATGGCATATCCACAAAATGAAATACTACTGAACAGTAAAAAGTAACCAGTAACCAGTTACTGATAAATCCATCTACATGGATGAACCTTAAACATGTATCAGGTGAAATAAACTACTCCCAAATGGCCATATAAGATTCTGTTTTTGTTAAACATCCATAAAAGTCAGATCTACATAAGACAGAAAAAAATGTTAGACTTTCGCAGGGCCTGGAATATAGGTGGAAATGGAAAAATGACATCCAGTAGGTACAGCTTTTTCTTGTGATGATAAAGATGTTCTAAAATTATTTGTTGCTTTCCCAACTGTGAATGTACTAAAAAAATTTTTTTTGAATTGCCCAGTTTAAATGAGTACTACCTGTCAATAAAGCTATTATTTTGTTAAAGCTCTTTTAAAACAATAGTGTTCGTGTTACATTTTGTGTGATGAAAGAAGGGTGGGAATAAAGCAGCGTCCAGTGCTGGGTAGCGATTAGATAATGCATTCGCAGCTGTGACTGGAAACACTTCTCTGGAGATTCAGTATGGGGAGCTCTGATCTCTAAATTTTGTTTACCTTCTTAAAATAGCAGTTCTTCATTATGTGCCTCCTCCCTCTACTTTAGGGGGTGGCCACTCCCATTCAGCACTGCCACCCAGAGGACTGCTGGTGAGGACTGCAATTCTGAGGACCCTCCTGATGAGTTTGGGCCCTCTCTTGCTGAACGAGCCTTAAGACTAAAAGCTGTTAAACTGGAAAAAGAAGTCCAGGATTTAACAGTGAGTAGATTTTATGTTGTCCTTCACATCTTTTCTCTGGTTAAATATCCAGATATTTTTATATCAATTTTTAAAGTGAAGCTTCCTCTAGACCAAAAAAAAAAAAAGTAATAATTAAAGATCAAGGGCTAAGAATAGTCATCTCTTAGTTTCTGTTGCATCAAAGCAACTAGATATTTGATATTTTGGCAATTTAAAGGAAGTATAGTGCCTGACAAGTGGTAGATACATAAATAATTGTTGAACTTGTGAGGTCGTTGACCATTTTGCTGAGCAGGCCACATCTGGCTAATGACCCAATTTAGGTCCCTTTTGAGAGAGATATGTAGATAAACCAGAGTAATTCTGGAGTCTAGTCTAGTCTTGAAATGATAGGGAAGCATATCTTCTGAGAGCAATTTAGAGAACCAGGAATTGTAAGAATGAAAGTGAAAAGGGCTAAAATAACTGTTTTGAAATCGATGGCACACTTGTAAAACTTAATCTCAGCTCTAGAGTTAAGTCAGTGAAAAAAAGTTGGAGGTTAGTGATATCGGCTGAATGTGAAACAGAAAGCTGTTTCTCAAGATAATGAAGTAGAAAATTGGTGTGTTCAAGCTGGCAAGCAAAATGACTACCTACCAAGGTTGCTAAAGTAAATTTCTGCTTTGGCTGGGGATTTGGAATAGCTGCCATAAGATTTGTACAATTTCTGGTTTTATAAAAATATAACAAGCTTGAGATTTAGAAAGGAAGGAAACACAATAAGCATTTTGACTTTGACTTTGCCTTCAGCTGAGATACCAGAGAGCTGTAGCTGATTGTGAAAACATAAGGAGACGAACCCAGAGATGTGTGGAAGATGCCAAGATATTTGGTGAGTAATTTATTCAATCAAAGTGTACTTAGCAGATCTGCACACCAAGTCTGCATGGAAAAGTACGTCTGAGTTCCTAATTGATCCCTCCCTTACTCTTCCAGCCTGGGTGAGAGAGCAAGACTCTGCCTCAAAAAAAAACAAAAAACAAAAAAAAAAAAAAAACAAAACTAGGCCAAATGTCTCACTAGGATTTATGATTTTATTGAAGAAAGTTTATAAATTTGTGTTGGGCCATAACCAAAGCTACTCTGGGTCACCTGCAGGCAGGGTTAGGTATATTTGCTTAAAGCATTACTGTATTAGTTTGGGTTCTTTCAAAGAGCAGAATTTACAGATTTTTTAACAAAAAGGATCTATTAGGAAGGCTTACAAATCTGAGGGTAGAGATAGTCCAAGATAGCTGCTCAGCTGCATAGTGGCTCTCTAGACCAGCACTGCAGGACAGCCGGTAAGGTGAAAGTCTACTGCAGATCTTGGTTGTTCGAAGAACAATGGTGAAGACCGGAGCCTAAAGATCAGCAACTGAAGAGCAGGGACGGGCAGACAGGCACAATTGGAGACTGAAACGAATCTGTTGTGAAGATCTGTAGTTTATAGTGTCTGTCCATTGCAAAGTGGAGAGCTTTCCCAGAGAAAGAAGCTGTAACAATCTGTCTTCCTTCCTTCCTTTTATACCTTTGGAGTTCCAGTTGGCCCTCCCACATCTGAGTGGGTGCTGTTCCCTCATTCCTGGCCCACAAATCACTCACGCTCGAATCCAGGCTGGTTCTCAATTACTAATCTAGGCATGGTTCCCAAACCCTAATACAGGTGTGGTTCCTGATTCCCTCAAATTGACATAATCTCTTCAACAGTCATGTTACTGAAGTGCTAACTGCAAAATAGTGTTCCTGGGTTTCTTTTTATTTGTGTGTGTGAGACAGTCTTGCTTTGTAGCCTGAACTCACTGTGTGTGTGTGACCCAGGGTAGCCTTGGACCCACACAGTCCTCCTGACTCACTCTCCCAGTGCTAGGATTACAGCTGTACACCACCATGCCCGGTTTAGGTGGTGCTAGGACATGAACTAAGGGCCTTGTGCTTGTTAGACAAGCACTTTAACTTATGTGCCATTCCTCCAGCCCCTAGTCTCTTATTTTCAACTTTATAGCAAGATTCAGCAAATTGTAGCCTGCAACTAGCTAGCCTATAAAGGCAGTTTTAAATTTCATTATTATAAATGTATTAAAAACTACGTCAGGTTCACGATTTTGCCTCTTATCTCACAAAGCCCAAAATAGTTACTGCATGGCCTTTTACCAAAAAGTAGTTGCCAACCTCTAAACCATGAAAATCTCTGTGGCAGGTAACAAACAGGCCATATACAGTAACAGGATAAGACTTCTGTGTCTCCTGCTTTAGGGGAGCAGTGAATGGGCTCACTAGAAGTCAAGCTTGATTTAGAAGTATCTCATTGTATCTCTTTACTCAAGAAGTAGTAAGACTGCCTAGAACATATAAATGTTAAATCCTGGAGAATTTAGTATTTAACTTATTAGAGCAAACTGTTCTAGCAAAATGTACTATATACGTCATTCACTTGTGTGATTTCCTCCTACTGACCAGAAATACTTAGAAAAATGAACTGAGCTGGGGGTGTTGCTCAGTGGTTAGAGTGCTTGCCAGCAAGTACAATGCCCTGAGTTTGATTCTCCAGCTCTACATAAAAATTAGCCAGGTATGGTGGTGCACACTTGTAATCCCAACACTTGGGACCCTAAGGCAGAAGAATTGCTGTGAGTTCAAGGCCAGCCTGTGCTACCGAGTGAGACCCTGTCTCAAAAATAAATAAATAAATAAATAAATAAATAAATAAATAAATAATTGAAGATTACTGAGTAAATTTGGAGGTAGAAAAAAAGCAGGGTTTTTTTTGTTTTGTTTTGTTTTGAGACAGCATCTCACTCTCTAGCCAAGGTCGGTCCTGAACTCACTATGTAGCCTATGCTAGCCTTGGACTCCTGGCAGTCCTCCTGCCTCAGCCTCCCAAGTGCTGGGATTATAATAGGTGTTTGTTACCATGCCTGGTTTATGTGGTACAGGGGAATCTATCTCAAGTTAAAGCAAGTGCTTTAACTGCTGTGCCATTCCTCCAGCCCCCAGTTTTTCATTTTGTTTTTATTTTATAATATTGGAGATTGAAGCCAGCGCCTTCATACTGAGTTACATCCTCAACTCTTTTTTAAATTTTCTAGTTTGAGAGAGCAACTACCAAGTCACTACATTGGCCAGGCTGAGCTCAGATTTGTGGTCTTCCTTCCAGAATCCTGAAATTACAAGCATACAACTCCACACCTACTTCATAGAATGTTTTTTAAGGGATACACAATGACAACTCTGACGTTGAAAGGGTAGTTTTGTTTCAGTAATCCACCTTTTTGGTGACAAAAATCTGGTTTTTTTTCTAAGAGATTATGCGGTCACCATCTATCTCTTAATGTATTACAAACTAAAATATAATCAGACTGAGCCTTCATCATGCAGAAAGAGAATGTTGGTGTCCATTTAACCAAATTTACTCAACTTTTTTAACTGCCTCAGCCTCCTGAATGCTAGGATTATAGGCACGCACCACCATGCCCAGCTTATGTGGTGTTGGGGAATCGAGCTTGGTTACTTAGCACTTGGTAGGCAAGCACTTCAACCACTGAGCAATTCCTCCAGCCCAAATTAGTTATTTTAAAAGAAGCTTTTTTTGAGCCTGTGGTATATACATTTACCTAGTTCCTTGGTTCTAACCCTCTTCCTCATTTCCCAGAAGTGTCCCTGGTCATATATACCTTCTAAAAGAGATCCTAACTTATCTTTGGGTTGGAGTGATAAAGGATTATGATTCCTGAGCCCTGTGTAGCAATCTCCCCACTTTCTGAAGTACCCGGTTTATGGTATACTAGTCACATAGCTAGGCCCACCCCAAAGTCCACCCCAAAAGGCAAAGTGTTTTCCCCACAAACATAAATGTCTGCTTTCTCTGTAGGAATCCAGAGTTTTTGCAAGGACTTGGTGGAAGTAGCAGACATTTTGGAGAAAACCACTGAGTGCATTTCTGAAGAAACAGAAACTGGAGACCAGAAACTTACCCTGGAGGAAGTCTTCCGGGGATTGGCCCTCTTAGAAGCAAAGCTGAAAAGCATATTTGCCAAGCATGGCCTGGAAAAGATGGCACCCATTGGCGACAAATATGATCCCCATGAGCACGAACTCATCTGTCACGTGCCAGCCGGTGTTGGGGTACAGCCTGGTACTGTGGCATTAGTAAGGCAAGATGGCTACAAACTTCATGGCCGCACCATTAGACTCGCCCAAGTGGAAGTGGCAGTAGAGTCTCAGAAAAGACTTTGAACAGGCCATCAGGAACAGAATGTTCTCCCAGAGTGCAGTCACCTGTGTTTCCTTTATTTATTAAATTAGGTTTGTATTGTACATGAGGTACTTCATGTAATCTGTTTTGGATTTAGTCATATTGGCTTTATTTCTAACATATTCTGTTGATTTTATGTGACCTGTTTGGTCTCATCAGATGTCTTGCCATTGAACATTTGAATAATGTGACAAGTGTTCGTATGGCCTTTATCAAAATGTGTTTACGAAAATTACTTTTGAATTGGTACCCTGATCAACTTTGGATTCAAAATTTTCTTAACTATGTGTACATCTTCAACTAGTTGTTGAAATTAGTACAGTATTTAGTATTTTGTGGGAAAAGACAGATTGGTTCAACATTTGGGTACTTAGATGATAAAGCTTTATACTTAGAAAAATTTAGGTGTTTGGATTGATTTTTATAAACATACATTTTCAGGGCTTCCTTCTGTTTTATTCATTTTTGTTTAGCCATCTTGATAATCCGTATTGGGCTTCACACGTACTCACATCTTTGTTCCATTCCAACTTCTCTTCCACCCTTACTGATGGGCTAAAGGGCAGGCTAAAAGTAAAAGGGAGAGAGCATCAAGAAATGTAAGGTACTCATCCCTTTTTTCAAGCAGGGAATTATCTTCAGCCTTTCTAGGTACATCATAAATTCCAAACTGAGGCAGCGCCAACAGCTAACGACCCACATGAGTCTTTATGGGTAATTACCGCCAACCCTGACTACCCTTTTGTCACATTTGCCATGAAATACTTTATTAGATTATGAAGGGAAGGTGATCTGGACAAAAATGTTATTGTCATTTTGTTATGCAGATATTTTGAATTTTGTTCGTTTTGTTACAAATCACTACCTCTTAAATTGACAACTTAGGTGTTTTTTGTTTGTTTTTGTGGTGCTTGGGATCAAGCCAGGGACTCAGACATGCTGTGCCCAAGTTACATCTCTACTCCTGACAGCTTTATTTCCTGGTTTTTGTATCCATCTTAAGTCACATTGTAAAACATCTAGCTCCTTTTTTGTGTGTATTAATCTGAAGTTAGTGGAGTTAATTCTTTGTCTTACTTTGTAGCTGGTGTTATGTAAAGGATCAGTCGATATTAGAAAGGCGTTTTACAGGTATTTGAACTTTAGAAAGAAGACTTAATCTAATTTTACCCTTTTTGCTTCTTCTGAAGAATGAACATCTAGTCTTTTTAGGAGTGAGCCCAAGGGGGAAAACTCTAGTGACTAAACTTCAGTAAGAACTAGAATGAGTAAAATCACTTAAGATTAATGTACATGTAAGTATGCTCCCAGCAGACAGTGAGTTGTTAAATGTTCACATGGTATAGGTGGAAGCGAGTCACCCATCAGCAACCCCTGCTGGGGAGCGAAACTCACTTTCCTTCACACCTCTACAGTTCCTCCACCAGGCTGTGAATTAAGTTGACAAAGGTGGAGAGAAAAAAACGTATATATGTGATATATAATGTATATGTTTACATAAATGAATATACATATATTCATTTCATGAAATGTATAAATATATGCATGGGAGTTCCACCAAAAAAGAAGCTAAAAGAAAAGCCAAATAATTGAAGCTATTATAGTATCCTGAGCTACAGAACAGGCGCAGGGGGAGTTGCAGGGTAAACTGAAGTGAATAAAGATTGGTTGGTTGTGAAGACAAAGTTGGGCGATGAGTTCTGTCCCCACCATGAAGTGGATGGTACTTTTACTAATTTAGAGTTGTCTTCTAAATGTAAACTTATTTCACAGAAGAACAGCTTTCAGAGCTATTCCTGTATGTCTGTGGCTTCTTAGAATAACTAAAAATACACCAAAAAAGTGTATTTTTGGGAGATATATTATAGATAAGTCCTAATATGACAGTGCAGAGATGGAACAATAATGTCATCCCCTGTAGATCCTACCATTTCCATCATATTAAGAAAAAAGTGAGCACTGGCTTTTTGTAGCTCAGTGTAGAGTATGGAGTGCTAGGGACCTGGAAAAGTAAATATGCACTTTTAAATGCAACTAAAAGATTATTATTTTAGTATTCTACCAAAGGTATACTATAAATTTAATGAGCAGTTAGATTTACAATAGGAGTTTGTCCTTTTTTTCTTTCATTCCTAGAAGATTGCCATATGGTAACAATAAGGAAATGATCCAATTGAATTGCCCATAGGTGTTTTGGTGTTACTAGTTACCATTACCAGTGAACTGAGATTAACCATAATTTTAGGTATGAAATGTCCCCTTTACCTGAAGAGTTTTCTAATACTTTTTCACCTGCTGTTTGTCTAAATAGATTGAAATTTTAAGTTCTTTTATTATTCAGTAGTTGCAAATTAAAATCCAAATTTAGAACTAGAAGATGAAGCTATCTAGTAAAAATCTCAAATTGAAGGGCATCAGGGAGCCAGCACAGACAGCAGAATTGCGCTTGGGCTTAGTAGGCAGAGACTTGGGCATAAATTCCAGCTAATACCTGCATGCCTTTGAGCACTAGTCATTTTATTCTTCTGAGCTTGCTTATAAAATGATTATTTCATGATACTGTGAGGATTAAATAAATTGTGTAAATTGCCTACTACAGTAGGCCTTCTTATTTATTGTATTTTTTAATGCATTTTGTTTTTTCTTCTGTATAGCTGCCTTAAGTCTAGGGAAAGAGGATAACTCATTAAATATAACAACAGTTGTTTTAAAATATTATATATAAGTAATCATAGTGACTTGTTTTCCTTCAGTTTTGTTGGTTTGGTCTGGTCTTAAAAATATGAGAAACACATCTTTAGACTAAAGAACAAGAAAATTATGTTTGTTTATTCTTATCTTTATGTTATAAAGTGAAAAGACATCAGTTTGCAGGAAACTTAGAAGGAAGTTTTGCCTCATTTGAACAGCGATTTGAGTGTATTAATACTTGGATCCACAAATCTTTTACTGACTTTGTTTATTGTCATAAAGGAATCAGTCTGACATTGATACAAATTTTATCTCTGGTGCTCTTATTCATGACAGAATTTAATGAACAAAGGTTCTTAAAGTGGTATAGCGAAATCAAATAGGGAAAACTAAGGATGAAAGGTAATACTGAGAAACAACTTTAATAAACCCAAATTGAGAACTACAGTTCATTGTTTGTGGTGCTTCATAGTAGGCTGGTGCTGTACTACTGGGCTATAGTTGCAAGCCTCAGTTGGGTAGTCATTGTCCTTCGATACATATATACTTAGTCACTTCATTGACTGCTAAGCTGTGAATGCTCAGAAGTACCTTAAGCAACACAGCCAAGTGACTATGGTACACATTTTCCATACCCAGCCTCGGTTTCAAAGTCTCTTTAATACTTCCTTGATTTGCCTCTCTGATCTCTTTCCTAGATATTTCTTAGATCTGTACTTTGGTGGGTAGGTGAGTGAGTAGTACTAGGGATGAAGCCCAGGGCCTTCACACTGAATTGTATCACCAGCTGAATTTAAACTTTTTTGATTTAGGAGACAGGGTCTCGCTAAATTGCCCAAGGTTGACTCAAACTTAACAACCTTCCTGCCTTGGCCTCCCGAAGTTCTGGGATTATAGCCTGTGTTAGCAGGCCTGGCCGATCTGAATTCCTTTCCATTTTCCCCTCTGACATTACCTTATGTTTGCCTCTTTGGTTTTGTTTTGTTTTGTTTGTTTGTTTGTTTGAGACAGGGTCTCTCTCGGTGGTCTAGGCTGGTCCTGAATTCACTTCAGAGCCCAGGCTGGCCTTGGACTCACGGCAATCCTCCTATCTCAGCCTCCCGAGTGCTGGGATTACAGGTATGTGCAGCCACGCCCAGTTTATGTGGCACTGGGGAATCGAACTTGGGTACTTAGTGCTTTAGTGCTTGGCTTAGTGCTTGGCTTAGTGCTTGCTCAAGTGCTTTAACCACTGAGCCATTCCTCCAGCCCTCTTTGGGGTTTTGTTGTTGTTGTTGTTGTTAGTTGGTTGGTTGGTTTGGGGTTTGGTTGTTTTTTGAGACAGGGTTTTTACTCTGTAGCCCAGGCTGGTTCTGAACTCACTGATGTAGCCCAGGCTGGCCTTGGACTCAGGACAATCCACCTGCCTCAACCTCCCTAGTGCTGGAATTACAGGCATGTGCCAACACGCCCAGCTTTAATGTGATGCTGAAGAATCGAACTTGGGTGCTTAGCATTTCTAGGCAAGCCCTTTAACCACTGAGCTATTCCTCCAGCACTACATTTGCTTCTTGATTTTAGCTGTTTTACAACTTTGACTACTACTATTGCTGGCAATTCTTACAGACTGTTAGCATTCAGCCTTGACCTGACCTTCAGCTTTTTTCTTTTTTTTTTTTTCTTTTCTTTTTTTTTTTCAGGTTATGAAGAGAACACTTTATTGGGAAAGTATAGAAGGGGAAAGAAGGAAGGTTAGTCAGAAGGGGGTACCCAGAAAGGAGGGTTGACCTGACCTTCAGCTTTTGTGTTCTTCCAGTTTCATACTGCCTGGCCATGTTTTCTGCTTTTCAGTTGGCTTCCCTATGCCCAGCTCCCTGGCTGACTGGCCCTCTTGGAGCTAACCCTTGCTGGCATTTAAGCTTGAGTTTCCTTCATTCTTTCAGTCCTCTCTGTATGCCCTGCTTTCCTAACGCATTGTTTCCCCCATTTCCAGTGCTAGGTGATACATTCTTATTATCCACTCAAGCTTTGCCCATGCCACCAGTCTCACTGTGGTCATTTTACAGCATTCCAGAATTCCTTGACATGTTGAACAGTAGAGCCTGTTTCTGAATCTCCTTGAAGTTTTCTGATTGCTTTATCAAAAGGACCCGGTGGAAGTGACACTGCTAGTTTCTAGAATTAACCTTAAAAAACTGGTAGCTTTACCTCCTGTCTTTAGCAGCCGTCCCTTGGAACCTAAGCACTGGCTGAAATAGCCCAGTGTTCTGAGCAGTCACCTGAGCTGCCACCACATTGCCCACCAGTAAGCCATCACAAAAATGGAGTCAAAAGCAGAAGGTGAAACATCGAATGGTCTCTCTGATATGAGAGTCCCAGATCACAACTCTTACGGAACTTAAAATGAAAAACAAAGTGAAATGGGGTAGGGTGGGGGGGATGGGGGGAAGGAGGGAGTGGAGGAGAGAGGAAGGGACAGAAAGAGAGTGGGAAAGCCCTTGTCACCTTGACAAGATACATATGTGCACAAAATGCTCAACTTAATTGTAAACCTTAAATTTTGCACATATACATATCAATAAAATGGGAAAAAAATGGATCCTCCAGGGCAGCAGCCCCAGTGACCACGTGGAACAGGTAAGCTCAAATCTGTGGGCAAAGTAAGTGCTTATTACCTCAAGCCACTAAGTTTGTAGTGCTTTGTTCACAACAGATAGCATAGTCACCTAACCTCATTCAAGCTAAGCTAGTTCTTAGGTAGCTCTGTGCCACTAGAATTATGACTCTGCTTTTCCCATTAGCCCTTTTGAACTTGTCTCTCAACTCTGATGCGCTCAGATGTTGTCAGTGGGCTACCAGGGTTAAAAGAACTTCCGAGCAGAAGGAAACAGCTCCAAATTCGGGTTACAATGAACCATAAATTGAATAGGGTCCAGATGAATTACAAAGTTAACAAGTCAGTGCAGAAATCGAGTCAGCATATCAGAGAATGAGGCACAGAGTAATCAGTGAATGCTTGTAAAAAAAAAAACAAAAGGAACAGAATCTTTGGAAACTGAGATTTTATATTCTGACATAAAGATTGTCAAAAATATTTTTTTAAAGATGAGAAATACATGAGTTCATGCACCTCTTTATTGGTAGTTACCCAGTTTGGACCTAGTAAGACTCAGAAAGCTGACTTAGAACTCTAGCTATAAACTCATTTACCATTCATCAAATTTCTCCAGTTTTTCTCTTAGCCATAATCTACTTAAGGTTTTCCTTATTCTGAAACTCATCCCTAACTTATTCCCCGGCCACGAGAAATCCACCCTCAACAACGTGGTACTGGCCACACTAAGCAGCTGTTGTTTTCTTTTGGGTTGAAAACGGAAGGCTTTCCCTTCTCTTTAAGAGAGTGTGTATGAAACCTCCTCTTGTTTTTGATTAAGTAAAAGAAAAAAAGAGAAAGAAACTATAGATAGACACTGCAAATCCCTCAGAAACAAGTGTAGAAAGTCTGTGGTCTTGTTTCAGCACATGCACAGGGTAGTGTCTGGTCACCCTGCTTGGTCAGCAATTTCCAGCACTTGCAGACACAGTTCAACCCTACAAGGGTTTCTTATTTCTTATGTCACGTGATCGCCACCACCACCTAGAAAGGTACAGCAGGGGTTATGCTGTCAGTTTTATGAAGAGAGAAACCGAAGGAATTACAGAAAAGGCACGTTGCAGGGCTAGTCACTCTCCAAAGCCAGACCCTGGGTTATTTTTTTCTCTCCCGCCCATCTTCTAGAAGCCGAGAACCGGTCCTGATGCTGAGATCCGAAGGCGCGCCCACCTGCGTCGGAGCCGAAGAAGACAGCCAATGAGGAGCCCGCCTCTAGAAGGCGGGACAAGGGAACTACCAATGATAGCGTTCTGTCGGAGAAAGACACAGCCAATGAGAGCCCTGTGCTGAAAAGGGACGGCTGCTCCTCCAATGGGAGGCCGGGACCAGCCTGGAAGCCAGGCCGGCCGGAGCGGGCCGCGAGCCGAGCGCCGAGTCGCGGGCTCCGGAGCCCGAGCGTGCTGCTGTCCCGGTCGCTGCCCGCCATGGCCCGTGTTGCTCTGCTCCTCGCCGCGCTGACCACAGTCCTCGCCACAGCAGCTGCAGGCGGAGACGCCCCTCCCGGCAAAATCGGTGCGGGAAGGACCCATTCTGGGGGAGGGGGGGGGCAGCCTGAGCTGGGGAGTGCAGGGCGGGAAAAGGGTTTGCAGCCAGTGGCAGCTGGCCGGGGGCTGGGGTGGCAGCTGAGCCAGGGAAGATCCCGGGGTGGAGCCGGGTCGAGGGAGAGGCGCGGGACTGGGACTGGGCGAGTAAGGGGACCCACTGGGGAAGGTGCTGACGGGGAGGATGTGAGGGCGTGTGAAGTGGGCCTCCTGGGACAAAAGAGGCCTGGGCAACGCTGGCCACTACTGGTCTCAGAGAAAGATGCAGGGTCATGAGCATCTAGTGTGGCCGTGGCCCGGTGCCAGGCGCGCCCAGATGACCGAGTACAGGAGCTGGGCAGCGAGAGGCATTCACAATGGTCTATGGAGGGCCGAGTGTGTAGCAAGCGTAGCCTGCTTGGAGCCAAGACTTCAATTCGTGAGTCCTTTCTGAGGCTGAGAAAGTAGGGTGTATTCATCCAGGCTTTGCCCACTTTAGGAGGGCTTCCTGGGAATAACACCAAAGCCAAAACTTCTGGTCGATAGGAGACATTTGCACCCAGACAGAACAGTAGTAGATCTGCTGGGGATTGAACTCAAGTCCTCATACATGTTAGACAAGCACCCCACTACTGACCAGTGTCCCCAGTCCCAGTGGGGTAACTTTTAACAGCAGTCTTTTTTTTTTATTATTTGTGTGATTTCCCAATATTTTATTTTTAAAGAAATGTCAAGCATAGAGCAAAGTTGAATTTTACAGTGACCATCTTCACTACCTATTGCTAGATTCGGCCATTCCCTGCTACTCAGCTTGCTTTATCGTACGCCTGTGACACTTTCTTGTAGCCATCTTCAAGTCTGTCTTACATTTTGATGCATTTTAAAATAAATTGCGGTTATCAGGAAACCTCACCGAGTGCTTGTCATTGGCCAGAGTTCCATATTTGTGCACATTACATTTTCTTTCTATTTTCCTCTTAATAATTATAATTTTAGCCCTCCACGACTCAATCATTTCAAATTCCTTGCATACAAAATTCATATGAGCAGAAATGCTGGGCTTCTACTGTGAGAGGACAGAGCTCCAACTCCACTAGGTTGCCCTAGGTGACAGGAGGGCTTTGGAATGTGTTACGGGAGCATCACACCCTTGTCAGGGCCAGTGCAGTGCTAAAGCTTATTGGGTTAGATAATCATTGTCAGACCAGAAAGGTTTAAGATAGACTGAAACATGCCTGGAGTCAGTTTGCAACTGAGAGTTCATGGGAGAGATAATCCCAGAATGGCCAGAGAAGTCCTCACAGAGAAGGTGGCCTTTGAGCCAGACTTGGAAGAGTGGAGAAAAGTTAAGCAAATAGTCCCTATGAGTATAGAGCACTCTTTTCTCCTAGGAATGGACAGCAGGACAGGATATTTCCCACGGGCCTTTGGGAAGGAAACAGGTCCTTCCCCCCAGCAAAAAAAATGCCTTGCAGTGCAGAACTTACTGCCTCTTCATTCTGCCTGGCCCCACGCACCTTGCCCGAAGTCATCCAGAGCAAGATATTTGCAATACTATGCTGCCCTTTCACCTTCCTGATTCTCCTCAGCCCTCTCACGGGAGCCTCTGTCCATCCTTGGTGTTTGGACCCCCACCCGAGGACAGTGAGGCGCTTCCTAGTAGTTTGGTGTGACCCCTGGACTCCAGGGGATCTAACTTGATCATCTCAGTGTGGCACCAGGATCCTTCAGTTCTACCGACACGCTGCCCTGGGCATGATGTTCTCTGTGGAAAATGTGGTTTTACTTATTGATACAGCCACTTGTCCTCTAAGGCCCTGATCAAATGTCATTTCCCCTTTGAGGCCTTGCATACTCCCTGTCGAGCAGAATTCATTTCTGACTCAGGGCTCTTGAGCCCTGTTGTTGTGCTTTGTCACATCTTGTCTTAACTGAGTGTGCTTGCGTCTGCCGACCTGCGGCCTAGGTTCCTGAGGACAGCAGTCATCCTGTTCAGTTGCTGTTCAAGCCCCACCACATCTTACTTACCCTGGATGAGTGGGTGTCAGTCCATTGTGTGAACTGGTTCACAGAGAGGCGATAGCTTCTTCCCTACAGCCCCTGGACACCTTGAAATGGTCTTGAAATGTCAGTGTCTCTTGAAAAAAAAAAAGTAGCCTGAGACTCCACATGTGAAAAGAAGGGAGGGAAACAGAATGGTTAGGAAAAAAAAGTCTACAGCCATTCTGTCAGTGGCTGTGCAAATACAGAGAAGGCAAAGATAGTTCTTCTTTCAACATGCAACAAATACCTCATGCGCTACTGTGTCAGAGACTGGGGATATAGTGACCCTGTTTTCTTTCAGTCCTTAAACTGACCATTTGAATACCGTATAGCGAGGACCAGGGCAGAGATAAGCAGAGTGTATGGTGCAAATATGCAAGAGCGACCTCTGCCACACCTTAGTGGCTCAGATGGGCCAGTCTAAAGATGAGAGCTGTACAAGTCAGCCAGACACAGGGTCACAAGACATTCCTGGTGAGGGGGACAGGCTCAGGCATGAGAGGGAAAAGGCGTGCTGCACACAGCAGGAGAGGGCCAGGCCGATGGGAAGGCGGGGTATTGGGGCGGGAGGGCAGGGAGTGAGGGGGATAGGTGAATGGAAACTGATGGTAAAGCACCTTGTGTTCCCTGAGGATTGCCTGCCACTTCCTGACAGGACCTGGTGGTCTTAGGGTCTAGGATGAATAAGATAGCAGATTTTTCTCATTTTCTTTTTGGGTAGGGTTATAAGACTGTCAAACGAGAGGGAAGTGATGTTTCAGGTACATGTTGGACATAATTATGAGTTCAATTGCTTCAGAGCTAGTATAGTTTTGTGATTAGAATGTTTGTCTAGACATTTGCTGGTAACACCTCTGGGTTCCATCCGATGAAATGTTTTTGTTAGTGACTTGGATAAGCATACTGATGGCATATGAATCCAGTTTGCAAATAACAGGAAGGCAAGTAAAGTCTCCCCCCCCCCCCCGCCCTGCTCCCCAATAAGAGGCCTCAACAAATGGGAGCTGTAAAGGAGACCAAACTTGCCAAAAAAGTAAGGAACAGCCCCTTTATAAGGTACATTCCAGTCCAGGAAAACACAGACATACCAGCAGACTTTCTGTAAAGGTCCAGGGAGTAAATACTTAAGGCTTTGGGGATGATCGCAAATTCTATTGCAATTATTAACCTCTGGTAGTATGAGAGTAACTATGAGCACTAAGGAAGAGTATGGCTGTGGTCAAATAATGCTCTCTAGCTCAGCACGGTGAACCTCACTACAGTTCCACTGAGGAGGCTGAGGTGAGAGCATGGCTTAAACCCAAGGATTCCAGACCAGCCTGGGCAACACAGTGAAATTACCTCCCCTGCACCCCCACCCCCAGTACGAGTAAAACTTATTTGCAGAAACAAGCATCTGCTTGGATTTGGCCTACAGGCTAGTTTGCCAAGCCTTGGGTTAAGGAGTGACTTGGACACTGATCCATCAAACAGAACTGGTCCATAACCATTTTTACCAATTCCTAGTGAAATAAGAAAAATAGGGTCAATGAAATAAGTTTTGTGTAAAGCTAAACTCATTATCTTTAAACAGTTTTGGGGGATTTTTTGTTTGTTTTGTTTTGTTTTGTTTTGCCTCTAAAGTGTCTTTCCCTTTATAAAACGTGGATGGTAATAGGTGGCAGTTTTCAGGCTGGCCTTTGCTCATTTTGCATAGCTCTACTGAAAGACCAGCCTGTGAATTTCCTTTTGAAATATTTAAGATTTTTGTTTTGTTTTTTGTTTGTTTGTTTGCTTGTTTTTTCCCATACTGGGAATGGAGCCCAAGGCCTTCACACTTGCTATGTCCTCGGCCCATTTTTTTTATTTTTGATTGAGGCAGGGTCTCACCAGATTGCTAAGTTGCCCAGGCTGGGTTCAAACTTGTGATTCTCCTGCCTCAGTCTCCCAGGGTTCTACAATTATAGGCCTTTGCCACCAGGCCCAGCTTCCTTTTGAAATGTTGTAAGTTTATGATGAAGCGCAGTCAGTGGGAATCCAGGGATCCAGGAGCACGGGAAGAGAGAAAGGTGTAACCCACGGCCTCTCACCCCTGCTCTCTCTCTCTCTTTTTCTCTCTCTCTTTCTCCATGCTTCCGGTGCCTGCTGACAGCGGTGGTGGGAGCCGGGATCGGGGGTGCCGCTGTGGCCCACTTCCTCCAGCAGCACTTCGGACCCCGGGTGCAGATCGACGTGTATGAGAAGGGGACTGTGGGAGGACGCCTGGCCACCATCTCCGTCAACAGGCAGCACTATGAGAGTGGGGCGGCCTCCTTCCACTCTCTGAGCCTCCACATGCAAGATTTCGTCAAGCTGCTGGGTAAGTACCCTGTCCTGGGGCTCCAAGGATAGCGGCAGCCGCCAGGACCTTACCAGACTGCCCAGACCTCTGAGGCTGGATGGTCATGTAGCCCAATCTCCCCTTTTTACAGATGGAGCAGCTGAAACCAGAGAGGGGAAGGAACTTGCCTGAGGTTACACAGTGAGTTAGTTGCAGAACCGGGATTAGAACTCAGGTTTGACCATCCCTACCCCAGGCCAGTTTCTTTCCCTTTCATATTGCTGCTGCTTAATATTGTGGTCACATTAGCATCTACATGCTGGTACCTGCCAGGTACTTGCCATGCTTAAGGGTGACGTATGGAAATGACCTCAGATCCTCCCTAGCAGTCTGTGTGGTCGGTGTTAGGTCTGAGGCTCAGAGAACCTCTGTACCTCAGCTAAAACCACACAGCGAATAAGTGAGAGAGCTGGGGTTTGAACCCAGCAGCATTTGCAGAAGCCACAAATACACTTACTGTTTAATGCAGAATTTCCAGTCATCAGAAGCGACCCCACGGATAGCCTTACAGATGTGTGCAAAGTAACATACGTGGACACTTGTGCATTACAGCCTTGTTTGTCATAGCAAAAGGTGAAAAATTCTCTGTCTGCACACCCCCCATGGGACCCAGAGTTAAATAGAGAATTCTATAAGCAGATAGAGGACTTTTCAGCAACCAAAAGTATAAGTCCTTTATACCCACATATAGAATAATCTTAAAGATAGAGTGTGTTGTTAGGAACAGAATAGTGAACTAGTGTGTGTGTAGGATAAGAAATGATTCTGGGCTATATGTGTAGTTTTGAGCCCAGTGCTGTATGTCGTCCTCCTGGAGCGATCTGTGGTTACTTCCCTGTGCTCTGGGTCCAGTGCCCCCATCTCAAAGCAAGCCCTGGAGCTATTAGCCCCTGCACATTCTCGGTTGGCGTCTGTGTTTCCCTCACTCATGGTAGAGAGGACTTATGGAAGAAAAGGTAAAGTGGTACGTTGTCCGTTTGCACTTTCTTTCAGATTGGAAGGACAAACATTTTCCCAGTACATTTAGGTATTTTTTATAGACACCATGCCAACAAACAAACCTTAATGCTCCCATCTCCTTGAAGGGAGCTAGCCTTTTACATTAGAAAAGTCTCAAATTTAAGCTTAAAGCACAACTCGGCCCTCAAGGGGAGGGACCTCCTGAAGGGGACCTGAGGCGCTCCTGGTCTCCACAGGTCTAAGGCACCGGCGCGAGGTGGTGGGCAGGAGTGCCATCTTCAGCGGGGAGCATTTTGTGCTGGAAGAGACCGACTGGTACCTGCTGAACCTCTTCCGACTCTGGTGGCACTACGGCATCAGCTTTCTGAGGCTGCAGATGTGGGTGGAGGAGGTCATGGAGAAGTTCATGAGGTAGGGCTGGGCCAAACTGGGAGTACATCCCGGGGAATAGGAGGGAACTGGGAAGGGAACCTGCTCTACTGCTGTCAGTTGTGGAAAAATAAAAGGTACTTGGCTGTAGGGACCCAGTGCAGTTCAGTGTGGGCTTGGGGCAAGCCCCCGCCTGAGGGATGGCTTCACGTGGACAGGGCCAGTTCCTCTGCTGCAGTAACACTCACCTTCATTCCCTCCCTCTGCTAAGCTGATTAAAGTATGGGACTGAAACTCAGCTACCTACCAGGGCCAAAATGGGAGTGAAGCAGCACCCAGGAGGGTGGACGGGACCGGAGCCACAGGAAGTGGGTGACCTGCAGAGTGGAGAGGCCAGTGCATCATTACAGCCTTCTGTAGCCAGCCATGTGGCTCTGTCTTCCAGTTTTTCTAGAATGCCAGAGTTACATGTGAAATCTCCCAGCTTTTCAGTTTTTGCAGCCACTTTACTTTGTAAGCTAAATGAAACATATCTGTAGGCCGCATGCCGCCAGTGGCCACCTGTTCGCAAAATTAGCTGTCCCTGGTTATCCCATCTAGCATAAATACCTGTCTTCACCTCTTCTCTCTTCCTTGGGTGCTAGCCCCTTCCCCATCACCTGCAGTTCTGGGGGACACGTGGCCGGTATCACACAGCCACCCTCTCCCCACACCCCTCCTGCAGGCCCTCCTTGCTTCCCGGTCCCTCCAGGAGAGGCTGCCTCTCCATCCGCATCACTGTCTCCCTTTCTTCAGTGTCAGATGCCTAAGTGTGGTCCTGTGGCCTCCTCACCCTTCCCCAGTTGCTGGTGCACTTCCCACCCTTGGCACTTTGTCATGTTCTCCAGATGTCCCTCCCAAAGTTTATGTCCTTGTTCCCTTTCCTTCTCTTTTCTTTCTTATGCTTTTCTCCTTCATATTTTTTTTTTTCTGATACGGGAAATTGAACCCAGCACCTTCACACTGAGCTACATTCCCAGCCCATTTCTTAGTTTTGAACTTGAGACAGGCTCTTACTAAGTCACTAAATTGCCCACATTGGGCGTGAACTTGTGATCCTCCTGCCTCAGCCTCTCAGAGTACTAGATTTACAGGCTGTCTTAGTTACTTTCTCATTGTTGTGACAGAATACCTGGCATCCGTAACATAAGGGAAGAAAGATTTATTTTAGCTCACAGTTTTAGAAGGTCTCACACAATCCATCATTCATGGGCAGCCAGCAATGTTGGTGGAAGCACATGGCAGAGGCTGGAGAGCTGCTCACCCCAATTACAGACAAAAGCCAAGTGAAGTGAGGAGCCAGTCATTTCTTCCTTCATGTACTTAGTTTAGGCTGCCTGTTGGGCCCTCTACACCCAGGGCGGTTGCCCTACCTTCACCTCCTGACCCACAGATCAGTAGCACAGACCTAAAAGCTCTGGCTTGGGCATTCCCTAATCTCAGCAAATTGACATAATCCCTCCAGGTCAAGTCCCAAGCATCCGCCTCTTCCAGCCAGGGCCCACCGTCCAACAGCTCATGGTTCAGCAGGTGTGCCACTACGTCCAGATACATGAGGTTTATCTGGGACACTGCAGATCCAAACCATAGCACAGGCCTATGCCACCAGGCCCCACCCTCCCACGTCACTTTTATGCAAACCTACGGTGATGACATCTCCCAGTTGTGTGAGATAAATTCTCTTTGTTGACTCTTTTCCGCTTTGGATGAGACCCACATTTCTATCTGCTCTCTGAAAAATTCTACCTGGTGCCCCATGGAAAATCAAACTCAGCGTGCAGCCCCAGAATGGGCAGCATTTCAAAGGCCAGCTAGTCCCCAAATACACCAACAGATGGTTGCAGTCTGTGCTGGTGCTTGAGACTGGGTCAATGGTAGAGGGCCAAGATGTGTACTCAGGAGAGAGTGGGAACCTTATAAGGTCCAGCTAGAGGGGAGAACAGGACAGCACTGGAACTAGGCTGCTGCCATCAGCCCTGACGTGGTCCTAAAGGCTAGGGAAGAGTAGCAGCTGGGAGAGAACCCCACCACAATTGGAGGTGAGAGCAGGAATGGTCAATGACCCATGGCACAGTTGTCCCAGTTGGGTGAAAAGGCAGTGGGCTGTGGTGTTCAGCAGAGAAAGACTGTGAGGTAATTGTCCCTCAGCAGAGCCATGGTGTAAAGCCAGGACTAGTGGTTTTTGGGAGTACTTGTCCTCATGCTCACGCCCTAAGAAGAATAGGCCACAGCCAGGGAACAGGGTAGGGGAACACAGCTAGCCTGTGTGTGTAGAGGGGGTAGAAGGTTCCTGGTAGGCTCTTAAGTCCACAGTGATCTCTGGTGTTGGGAAGTTTACCAAAAAGCCTTTCTTCACAAGGACTTCTGCTCTGTGTGGCTCCTAGGATCTATAAGTATCAGGCCCACGGTTACGCCTTCTCAGGGGTAGAGGAGCTTCTCTACTCGCTGGGGGAGTCTGCCTTTGTCAACATGACCCAGCGCTCTGTGGCTGAGTCCCTGCTCCAGGTGGGCGTCACCCAGCGCTTTATCGATGATGTCGTTTCTGCAGTCCTGCGGGCCAGCTATGGCCAGTCAGCAGCAATGCCCGCCTTTGCTGGTAAGTGTCCAGCCCTTGGCCTGCCCTCAGTGACCGGAGTGTGCTATAAGAACCTTACTTTTATCCAGCTCAGCACCGTTGGTCTGCTACTTTGTTGTCCCGTTCTGGTTTGATGCTGGCAGCAGTTCTGAAGCTGGCTGGGTGACGTGCCACACCTCACAGGTAGTGGAAGCAAACCTCAGAATGCAGGTCCAGCATGGGCCTGTCCCTCCAGGTGGCTTGCTGATCTCTTACACATGTGTAAATGTTAAGAGTTGAGATAATTTCCCACTGTCCTCTGTCCTTTTGTATATAGAACCATTTGTAAATAGCTTCTCCATCCCCCCTGCAGGGACTCCTGGAAGTATCCCTAATAAACTTCCTGTCTCACAAAAAGAAAAAAGATTATTGAGGCAATGCTATGCTGTCCAGTTTGGCTTCAAGAACTGCCCCATTGTGACCTGCAAGCCCTTGAGTAAACGCCTAGTAGTACATCTAATCTTCCCAGCTCATTAATTAGGTGGGTGGGCATGTGTGTAGCCCACCTTCAACTTGCACAGGCCCCAAGCACGGACAGACTTCACAGGGGCAGGACTCGTGCTCTTGTATCTACTGACACATCCCAGACACTCCAAACAACACCCGCACCGTGGTGGGCCCCCAGGACACTTGTTAAATAAATGAATAAAAGCTGGGCCCAGGGGCACAGGCCTGTAATCCAGTACTCTGGGAGTTAGAAACAGGAAGATTAGAAGTTCAAGCCAGTCATGGGTGACTTGGCGAGACCTTGTCTCGAAATCAAATACAGAGCTGGGCTGGGAACATTGCTGAATGTAAAGACCCTGGGCTCAGTGTGCAGTACCATAAATACCAGGTGTTACATGGGCAAGCACCTTCTGTCTTCCCAGCCACTAGGCTCTGCCTCAGTATTCTGCCTCCGTGTCAACCTCCCTGCCCACCCTGTAATATCTCATGTGCGACCTTTATTATAGCTTGTTTATTTTGAGCTCTAATTCACGTATCGTACAGTTTGCCCGTTTAAAGTATGCAGTTTCATGATTTTTAATATATCCAGAATTGTGCAACCACTGCCACAATTTTGTGACATTTTTATTACCCCCCCCCAAAAAAAAAACTCCATATTCTTTAGCCCTTCCCTCCCCACCCACCCACCTTCCAGACCTAAAAATACAAGTCTCCCCATTTCTGTGGATTTGCCCATTCTGGGCATTCTGTAAAAACAAAGTCACACATAATGTGATCTATTGGACCTCGTTCTTTTACTGAGCATTATGTTTTCATTTCATAGCATTATGAAAATAGTTGTTTCATTGATGTGTTTGTTGCCTTCCTGTGCCTGCCGTTGGGAGACGTCTTGGAAGGCCCTTGAAGAATAGCACTGGGTTCTCCATGCCCTCTGCCTAGAGGTTCTGAGAACCTACCAGCCACCCTTCCTACTTTATCTAGGAGCCATGTCACTGGCTGGGGCCCAAGGCAGCCTTTGGTCAGTGGAAGGAGGCAACAAGCTGGTGTGTTCTGGTTTGCTAAAGCTCACCAAGGCCAACGTGATTCATGCCACAGTGACCTCTGTGACCCTGCACAGTACAGGTGAGTGGACAGGGCGCCTCTGTGCCGCAGCTCTAGGCTGTGTTCTTTTGGGGAGTATATTCAGTAAAGCAGCAAGAAGCCAGACATTGTGGCCTAGCTACTGGAGAGGCCAAGGCAGGGGAATCACAAGTACAAATCCAGGCTTAGCAAATCTTTATCTCAAATTTTTCCCACTATTTTTATTAATATACAAATGTAATACATAGTATTTACAATGAATTTGGGTGTTTTGTACATCTATGTATCATATCGACTTTACAATCCCTTCCCATTTTCTACCCTCCCACCCCCTCTCTGTCCCTTCCCCCGGCTCCGGCTATCACTTCATATGTTTCCAAAGAATGTCTGTGTTCTGGGTTTTCCAAGTCAGAGAAACCATACAGTGTTTAACATATTAATCTTCCTCACCTAAGTCATTTCACTTAAGTCACCACTCTGCCTCAGCTTCATTCCTCTAATGGGTTCACAGTAGTTAAATCTTGATTATCTCTTTTCTGAATCCAACCAATCCCTTTAGTGGGATATTCACCAAAAGTTATTTTTCCATATTTTCCTGTTATCTTTGTTGTTATTGTTAAACCTGGCCTTACCCACCAGTTCACATTAGAAAATATCTATAAGCATATAGTTCAAAAGACTAGTTAATTTGGGAAAGAAAAAAAATAAATACATAAAATTCACTTGCCTTAGCTGAATACTGGAAGGTGCATATTTGTACATTCACAAGGTTATCTTTACATCAATCAGTTTCCTTAGGATAAACTTTCATTAGTGACCTAATAAGCGAATTGCTACAACAAAACAAAGTTAAAACTATATCACATTGCTACATTAAATGAAGTCAAATCTATACCACATAAATATACTTAAAGTGACAGACATGAAGGCAAATTTAGTTATTTCAGAATTCCTTAACTTTCATATCTTACTTACTCATATTTCACTGATAACCAACATACTTTTTTCTCAGCTCATTCTCCTCTAGCTGTTCTCACTTTTTCTCTGAGGTCATTGGTGTCGCTGGTCTCCCTTGCACTTTCTAAGTTTCCTTTAAGTATTTTCTGCAATACTGGTTCAGCTGTCTCTGTCATGGAAAGTTTTCAGTTCTCCCTTTAAATTAAAAGATAATTTTGCTGGATATTTATCTTAAATTTTTAAAATAAACAAATAATATGAGCTGAGGATATAGCTCAGTAGTAAAGAAGCCCTAGTTCAATCTCCAGTGACACCAAAAAGGAAGGAAGACAGGAAGAGTGAGAGAAAGGGTAGGCACTGAGAGGTCCACGGACATTAGAGGGTGCTGTTGCCTCAATTTAAATGCCTGAGCCAGAAAACTCAATCCAGCCTTAATCCTTTGCCCAGTGGAGACTGAGTGTCATCCTGACCCACACACTTCCAGCCAGTCTGCAACAGAATCAGAGGAAGAACTCGGTTCTCCTGACTCCCTACCCAGAGCTCACTCTACAGCCACGTCAGTATGGAGAGACAAGGGCCTGCCACTTGGACAGCCCAGCCACTCCCAGGTTTCATTGTGTCTGCAGTGCTGGGTCCTAGATGGAGATCAGCACGTAGAAGCCAAGAAGTAGGTTGACTTTTGTCCTCTTATCCCTTCCAGACGGGAAAGCCTTGTACCAAGTAGGATATGAGAGTGAGGTCGGCAACGGCTCTGACTTTTATGACATCGTGGTCATTGCCACTCCCCTGCACCTGGACAACAGCAGCAGCAACTTCACCTTTGAAGGCTTCACTCCACCCATTGACGATGTCCAGGGCTCCTTCCAGCCCACCGTCATCTCTTTGGTCCATGGCTACCTCAACTCTTCCTACTTTGGATTTCCTGACCCTAAGCTTTTCCCCTTTGCCAACATCCTTACCACAGATTTCCCTGGCTTCTTCTGCACTCTGGACAACATCTGTCCAGTCAATATCTCGGCCAATTTCCGGCGGAAGCAGCCCCAAGAAGCCGCTGTTTGGCGAGTCCAGTCGCCAAAACCCCTATTTCGGACCCAGCTGAAGACCCTCTTCCGTTCCTACTACTCAGTCCAGACAGCTGAGTGGCAGGCCCATCCCCTGTATGGCTCTCGCACCACCCTCCCAAGGTTTGCACTCCATGATCAACTGTTCTACCTCAACGCCCTGGAGTGGGCAGCCAGCTCTGTGGAGGTGATGGCCGTAGCTGCCAAGAATGTGGCCTTGCTAGCTTACAACCGCTGGTACCAGGACCTGGACAAAATTGACCAAAAGGATCTAATGCACAAGGTCAAGACTGAACTGTGAAGGCTTCAGAGAGAGCCCAGGAACTTCTGTCTCAGACTGAAGATGGATCACAACCCTCAGCAGCCCAGGATTGACTAAGCCACAGTCACCCTGGAGCTGCTTATTCTGACCCTCATGTATCAAGTCTCTTCTCCTTTGACTGTGGGTTCAGGTAACCCACTAGCAGCCTGTCCATCTTAAGGATCTTCACTATGGTTGCTCTTCTCTCCAAGGCAGAGAGTTAGGAAAGGGATGGAAATCAAAGCCAGTGTGTTTGCTTTATTTATTTTTAAAAAAGAAATAAAAGTCCATCTTCTCAAGCTGTTCTGACTTGGTTGTCTAACTAGGAGCCAGAATGACTATGGGAGAAAATATAAAGTAGAGAATGGAGTCACATTTCTGTACCCTGTTCCACTGTATACTCCCAAAATATACAGCCAATTGAGGTTGCAACAAAATAGTTACAAATAGAGTGGAAGGGATCATCAGGAAAGCTAAGAAATATTAGCAGTTCCTGTTTGCTGTGATATGAAGTACCCAGACCAGAACTTTTCTAAAACACCACTTCCAAGCCTCTAACAGCATTGCCTCTTGGAGGAGCTGCATGATGGGACCTGAGCAAGAGACGTTTACTCCAGCCTTGCCATCACGTTAACGCTGAGCTTCCTCACAATTGGTAGGAAAGGAAAGCAGTAGCATTGTGGAAGAGGGAAGCTTTTGCTTGTCACCTGGAGGAACTGACCATTCTGTTCCTTATACAAGGAATGTAAGTGTCTTGCAAAAGAGAAATTTTCAGGTGGCAGAGCAGATATGGTTTCCCCCAAACCTACAAACCAGCAAAGAAAAGGAGAAGATGGTATTAGTTCTTCAGAGGCTAATCTGATGCTCTCTCCTCTGACACTAGCTCGAAAGAACAGAACGGTGCTTTGTGTTTTCTAGAAACTAAAACTAGTTTTAAAGGAGAAAGTGAAAATTATTTTCATTTCTTTTGGCCATTCTATAAATGGAAAATGTGGCAGAATGGAAACACCTCCCTCCCCACCCCCCAGCACTTAAGCGCAATCCTGAATAAGGTGGCTGAGGCCCCTACCTCATGACTGGGAGAGCTCAAATCGACATAAGCAATAAAGCTTGTATTGGCTAGGCGTGATGGCACATGCCTCAAATGCCAGCATTCTACAAGAGGTAGGGGAATATAGCTAATGCAAAGGCCTTAGGTTCTATCCCACATGCCCAAAAAAAGATTGTATTCTCTACCAGTCAGAAGTCTAAACACAGAGCTTTGTTCAACCTCTGTTGTGCCCTCACAGTCAGTGATGACTACCAAAGCTCCCGCAGTGCTTCCCAAACCCCCGAGGCAAGCACTGAGCCCTGGGCCAGCTGAACCATCCCTGAACCCATTCCTGTGGTATGCCACATGTTGATTGGCTTGGTACTCAGGTGCCAGACCAGTCCAAGGAATAAGATTAAGCTGATTGGCTCAACAAGGCCCAGCCCTGGAGCAGAAGTGGATTTATCCAAACTTCAAGGTTGGAAGGGCAGAAAGAAGGGTGGGAGAGAGAACCACATACGCAAAGGGGTCCATTCCCTCCCCCATCTTGAGTGTAGTAAAACCAAAGGGTATGATGGCATCTTTTGATGGTCTTTGTTTGAAATGAAGGTGGCCTGGTCTGTGTGTCAAAAAACTGAAGACAGTACAAAGCATATCCTGATAACGACCCACCCCTTAGTCCCTGAGCGGAGTGTGGGCAGAGACATCAACCAGGGCAGTTACCCTTCGTCCTCAGCCCTTGGCTGCGACTTTGGTGCCATGCCCAAGCATGGCTGCAGTGAGGCTAACTTCATCCCTCAGACGTGTCCTTTACCTGCGTGCATATGTCCAAACAGCTTAGAACCAAAGCCAGCCAAACTGTCTACCTGCATCCTGTTTCCCCAAGACTCAACCTGAAAGATGAACCTCACCACCTCCCTTCTCCACAGGCCAGGAAAGAGCAGAGATTTCAGAAAGGGGCGTGGGAGCTAGCAGAAAGCCTTTGTCCCAGGGCCTACCCTTGCCTTCCCAGGCCAAAGCAGAAGGCCGCACAGACCCAGAGGCTCCTGAGAGAAGGGAGCTCGCAGAGAGACCTCTCAGGTCTGCCCAACAAACGGGACTGGCCCACACTGACCCTTGGTAGCAGCCCTCTACACAGTGTCGCAGACGTGCTGAACTGTCACAGGAGCTCCATCTGTTAGAGAAGGTAGCCCAGGTGAAATGTCAGTGATCTGTGGGAAGGGGCAGCTGTGAAGGGTAGAGCTGGGAGTAGAGAGGTGAGGAAGGCCTCGCTGGGACCCACCCTGGAAGGAGTCTAGGGGCAGATGGTGCCGTGCTCCTCATGGCCTCTGTGCCTTTATTCAGCAAGCGCTGCACCCACTGTGGGGCTGTGGTGGGTGCTGGAGGCACAGGGTGAGTAAGGCACATGAGGCCTGTATCTCATGAATGAGAACTTTTCACTAGTGAGTAAAAACAAGAAGCACTTTTATACACAAACTACAGGAAGTTCCAGGGTGCCATGCAGACCCAGCTCTCTAAAGTCCTGAGCTCCTGGTCGCTGCCTTTAAACAGGGCACTCGAAAGGGACAGCTGCTCTCTGAGGGTCATGGAGCCAAGCTTCTAAATTACAGGAAAAACCTGCTGTGGTGGTGCACACCTGTAAACCCAATACTCTGGGAAGCTGAGACGGGAGGATCACAAGTTCAAGCCCAGCCTAGGCAACTTAGCGAGATTCAAAAAATAAGTTGGGGGGAGGTACCGGGATATACTTCAATTCAAAGGGCCAGAGTTCAATCACCAGTACAAAAAAATAGATACTAAGTTACAGAAAAAACTTGAGGATACCTAAATTCTACCTTCTTTCACAGGTGAGTGAGGAACCAGAAGCCCAGAAAGAGGAAAAGGCATCATCTGTGTATAGGTGGCATTTTTGGAGCATCTCTGCTTTTGATACTTTAGTAGGACAGCCCCTTGCCGCCATGAAGGGACCTTCTATTCCTTCTGCCCGGCACACCTGGGTCTCCCAGGACTAAGTGCAGCCCTCTTGCAGCTCAACAGTTCCTACACCCTCTGTCCTGCCCCCCACCCCAAAAGACCTTGAAGCTGATGTCCTTCATGTATGTGGGCCTGAAGGCTGGAGTTCTGGACACCATAAGGCTGGAGGTAAAGCTCAATGATGCAGCCCATGTATGCGTGAGGCCCTAGGCCCCAGGCTCAATCCCTAGCACAAAGGAGGGAGAGGCAGAGTGAGAGAGCGAGAGAGGGAGTGAGAGAGAGAGGGAGAACGAGAAATCTGGAGAGTGATCTATGTAAAAGGCTAGCACATGAAGTCTATTTTCCTTGTGTCTGGAACAAGGCCGAACCTTCCTAGGGTAATTTTAACCAGTATCCACTCTAGAACAATACCAAAAAAGGTAAGTTACTCACCACCCCAGACAGGCACCTACCTAACCATCGGTTTTTGTGAATTAGATCCTTATTAATACTCAGTGCTGAAGCTGCTTTAAGCACTGGTGTTTAAGCAGCCAAGTTAAGTATCCGTCCACCAGGCTGCGGGCCCTTTCATGGGCTAACTCTGTAGGACTAGCTATTCTTGCCCTCAAAGACAGCCCAAGCCCCTCAGCTGTCCTGGAGAGGGAGGGTATATTTAGACCCCTGGACAGCTGATTGAGGATCTGCTGCAGGGGTTAGAGGGCCCAGGGGGAGGATTAAATTGCCACAGGCTAAAGAAGGAAGCACAGGGTTAGCGCCACGGGGCAAGAGTCTGCGTGGGCTTGAATACAAGTCAGCCACATTGACTTTTTTTGGTCATCAGTGTCTTGATATAAGCCTTGTTTCCCAAAATGTGTTGCTAGACCAGCAGCAGCAGCACCAGGAATCTACTATATTAGAAATGAAAAGAAGACATTGCATAAATATGAACAACCTCTGGGAGTGGGGCCTAGCAGCCTGCTTTCACATGCCCTCTAGGTGAACCTGATGCTCAAGTGGGATAGCCACTGCAGGCAAAGCAGCTAACCAGTCGCCCTTTATGGGCAGAACTGGATAAGAGAATGATCTCTAGACCATCCCAAAAATGTGTTATCTTTTCCCATGAATAGTGACTCGGGATCCTGTACATTGAATTTAGGACTTGCGTAATTTTTCTCTTAGCATTAGTTTTATTTCATTTATGATGACAATCCTGAGCAAACAAAATTCTGTATTATTATATGTGTTTAATGTGTTCTGTATGTATGGCAACCCTTTGAACACCGTACATCGTCGTCATCTTTCAATCCTTGAGGACTTGTTGAAAGCCAGGGATCCCCAGTCAGACACACACACACACACACACACACACACACACACACACACACACAAAAGCACTTGAAAATGTAGGGCACTCACGGGCCCATGTTGCGAACATCTGCTCTTTGACAACCTGGAGGCTCTTCTTTGGGCCACATCCACTCTGCAGAGAACCTCAAAGCTGAGAGAGATCTTAAAGATCGTGTGGTACAGTTAAACCAAAGCTAGCTTCACCACAGTGTGCAGAGGTTCAGCTGCAGCGTTGCGCTCACACAGCCCAGAGCGCGCCACTTCCAAGGCGCATTGTCGCTCTGCTGTTTCCGCTGCCTTGTGGTACTGGGGATTGAACCCAAGGCCTTCACTCTGAGCTGCATCCCCAGCCCATTTGTTTTATTTTTAAGTTTGAGACAGTGTCAAGCCAAGTCGAGTTGCTCAGTTGCCCAGGCTGGCCTTGTGATTCTCCTACCTCTGCCTCCCACGGGGCCCTTCAAAGGCGTTTGTTTCCTGAGATCCTAGAGCTCATTGGGTAGAATTAGCTTGTGTTAACTCCTATGCTGGTTTAGATCAACGAAGTTTCGACTATATGACTATATGGCTTATACATTCCAAATCAAAGGAAGCATGCCACAGTCCTAAATGGCAGAAACAAATGCAGTATTTTTAACATTCTGTCCTGTGTTGGAAAGCCCAGAGTGATGGAAAATGGGCTTTTATATTGACCTGAAATCTGCCTCCCAGGTTTCACCAGGCCCCACCCTACGAGTCCAAGGCCTTGCTTCACAGAGGACCGCGCTCCACCCTCATCAGCCTTGGCTGGCCCAGGGCGCCAAGGCCCAGAAGGCGCTGTGGCTCAGAAGATGCAGGTGCAGCCCACGGCGATGGTCTCCATGACAGCGCGCTGGCGACAGGGCCCCGAGCGCGGTGGTGGCGGGCAGAGGCGGCGGCGCACAGGCACCTGGCTGAACACCGGCACGCTCACCATGCTGCGGTCCTCCTGCATGGTGAAGGGGTTCACGCAGCCCAGGCACAGGCAGCGCGCCTCGGGCAGGTCGGCGGGGATGCGGCTGGGGTCGTGGTTGATGCTGTGGAAAGCCAGAGGAGAGAGCGCGCTGCAGGGGACCTGCGGGAGCCAGCGGTACCCCTCCGCACCACCGCCTTCCCGGACCGGCCGGGAGGCCCACCGCAGATGTGCCGAGCAGGAGGACGGGCGGTCATCCGCCCTCATCCATGGTCAGTCGCGGAAGGAAAGGCTCGTGCTCCTGGGTCACCCCGGCTCGTGGCCACTGGTCAGTCGCCAGCACCCTTCCCTCACCCACCCAGATGCCCGCCCCGGACTAGACTGTGCTGTGGGCATCACGGAGAGGCCTCCCTCTGCTCACCTGTTCTGTTTTTATATTTTGGGGAAGCTTAATCCACAGAACTAAACTGTGAAGGTACTGACGCCTGCTGCCCTCAGTCGAGGAGCCAGGAGGCCTGCACTCAGTTGTGGCCTGGTGTCCCTTCAACTGGAGCGTGTTTTATTTAACACCCTCACCACGGGGCGGTTCTGTCATGCACTTCAGTGCACTGATGCGTAGCCGAGCCAGCTCCTTCCTGAGGCACTCGGAGAATCCGGCCTGCCGGCGCTTGCTCTGGGATCTTACCTCCCCGGTGCCCCGGTTTCCTCCTCTGTGAAATGGCTGTGGAGGGTGGCTGAGCTAGACCTATGAATCTGCCTCCCAGCCTCACCTTGCTGGGTTCGGGGTCTTGTTAGAGAACCTTTGGAACGACAGCAGAGTTTTCACAAAGCTCCAGGTGATTTATGGGCACAGGAAAGTGCGAGCCCTGGAGGCTCCTCCCAGATGCTCCCTCCTATCACCTTCCAGGGCTGCCAGTTCCAATACAATAGCCGCTGGACACATATGCCAGCTTAAATAATTAATCACAATGAAGTCAAGCCTGGTGATGCAGACCTGGAATCTCAAAACTCTGGGAGACTGAGGAAGGAGGGTTAAAGATTGAGCCTTACCAGGGCAATTTAGTGACAGATGCTGTCTCAAAAAAAAAAAAAAAAAAAAAAAGAGTGAGGGCGGAGGGGCAGGAATGTAGCTCAGCCTACAGGGAAGCCTGAGTTGGATCCTCAGCACCACACAAAAAAAGAGAGAGCTGAGGACCCAGCTCAGTGTGGTGGCCCACGGACTGAGTCCCAGTACCACGAATATGCACAGCCACAATGTTACTTAGCCTCATTAGCCATGTTTCCATTGTTCAGTGCCACCCGAGGCCGGTGGCTACTGCTATACTGTACCTTATACCATCACAGAAAGTTCTAGTCAACAGTACTATTCTAGGGTCTCAGGATCTAAGCTGTACGGCTAGGGAGTCTGGCCTGGGTCTGTGGATGAGGCTGCTTCCGAACCAGCCTGCTTCTTCACTTTCATTTATCACTTATTTACACATATGATTCCTTCTGTGTGCCAGCACTGCGCTAGGAAGTGGTGCTGGAGCCAAGGTCAGGCGCTGCTCGGGCAGCAGGGTTGGCTCCTGAGTCCACACGCCATTGTGCATGCTACTCGCATGCAGATACATATGGTCCTGCTGTTCTGGGCCTCACCCTGGAGTAGGGATTGCGTGGGGCACCGGAACGTTCAGGCCATTCACATAAAGCCATTAGAAGGTCCCTGCCTGCCATGACAGAGAGACAGCAGGGCCGGCCTTGTCACATGAGCATGCTGTGACTGGGAAGAGTGAACAAGGCAATTTCTAGGCAAAGTAACATTTGGGGAACGCCTTTCAGACCCTTCGCTGTGACCTCTAAAGCAATGAGGCCAAGTCAATGAAGTAGGCCCCGCTACCACCCCCATTTACAGTTGGGAAAACTGAGGCTCAGTAGGGCTGATCCAATGGCACAAAGCCTCACAGGCAGTAAGAGGCAGAACCAGGCACTTGGACTTCGGGATCCAAGGGCCTGCCCGTGAGGATGATGGTGTGGCGGGAAGGTCTTCGCTGCCAGCCTACCTGTAGCCCCAGGGAGACAGGCTCCTCTTGTTGGATAGCCACAGCTGCAGGTTGACCTCACACTTCCTGGTGGCAGGCTCAGAGCTGTTTCGCAGCTGGGCTACCATCTCACCCAGGTTCCTTTCATACTCCTCCATACGGGCGTAGGGCTTCACCCGGGACACCAGGTCCAGTGGCACCTGGTGAGGACCTGGGGCCAGGGTACCAGGCCGCCCTTGCCCTTTCCTCTTGCCTTTGGGGTTCCTGAGCTGGCCCAGCCCCAGGAAGACAGAAATTGCAACAAGGAGCAGCTGGGGAGAAAAGATCATTGGTTAAAGATGAGAGAACCAAGTCTCAGAGTCCAAGGAGGAAGGCTGTAAGAGGTACAAAAGCATGGGCCACCCTCACCTGTTATACCCCACTCTACCCCATGTGGACTGGCACTCATGCTACCTATGTTCCGTGCTTTGACAGGCACCAGTGGTGCCTCCTTCCCCCTCCCTGCCCCTCCAATCTTCTTCAAGTCTTAAAAATAGGGCACCTCCTAAAAATCCCTCCACCACCCACTTATTCCCTTTGCGGCCCCACTCTTTTCTCCCTGAACAAAGCGACAGCCTCCTGGCGGCTCTTCCCAAAGCCCCGTTAGCTCTTCCATTCCACCCTCTACACCAAGACAAGGACAAGTATTTCCAATACAATGTGATGTCACCTTCATTTAACACTCTTACCTTCTGCCCTTAGGGGTTTCCCAGGCCCCTCTCTGCGTTCTCACGCTGGCTCCAACCTCTGACCTTCTTTTAGTCCCTTGCTGTCCTGCCATGGGGACCTGGCACAGGCCTTTGCCTCTTCCCCCCACCTTCCCACTCTGATGAGTGACCTTGAATCACCACCTCAGGGATGCCTCCTAGGGACTCTCTTAGGTTTTCATTATGCACACAGCCTTTCTCCAACATATGTGGGTGGGACTTTTCTACATCTGTCTCCACCAAGCTCAGATTCCCTGAGGGCATCAACTGTGGCTATTGCTACCTACTGCCTGTGCTCTAAGCCTGGTGTCAGGCATTTAGGCACATGCTGAACCAAAGGATGACAGTCCCCACCCACTCCCCTGCAGTGATGGTCCCGTGTCCCAGTGGCTGGAGAAGAGTGGGGCCCTGCTTAGCCCATGTCAAGGCAGGAGCACCATCCAGCTTTCCTGGGGACGTGACCCCTGAGGTCTGTAGGAGAAGAGGGAACCAGACATGGATGAGGGAGTGTGCAAGGAAGTCTTCGAGGCCGAGGAAAGAATAAGAGAGAAGGTTTGAGTCAGTCGTGAGCTTTGCTGAAGGAAAATGAGGCTGAATGAGAGGGATGGGAGAAAAGGGGCCTGAGACTCACAGGAGGAGACAGACAGGGCCCAGGCGAGGACTCCCCGTGGGGCTCCATCTCCAGGACTCTTGCATTGCCCTCCTCCTCACTCCTGGTGACTTTCACCTGGTACTTACGGTCCCACCTCTTTCCCCAGGAGCACTGTGATAGGAAAGCCTCCAGCTTACACGGAGCAACCAGACCTCCCAGAAGCCAGGGAGCCAGGGGCTACCAGTACATGGGATAGAGGAGGCGGACAGAATGCTGGCCAGAGACTAACCTTTGGTGAGTCCAGCCAGGCCCATACCTTCCCTGCCTCCCTCCCCCTGCAACCCACAGGCTTGGGCCTGACTGACCCCGCTCTCCACCAAGCCCGGCCCCAGGGAACAAGCTCTAGCACAGCCCTTCTGGCCTGGCCGTTCCTGGCACACAGTCTGCAACTTGGTGAATTCTTTCATTTGGTCCTAGACTCTGATGCACAAATATGTCTAATAATAGGCTCTCTCGTTAGACATCCTTTTTTTTTTTTTTAAGACAGGGTCTCACTCTGTAGTCCAGGCTGGTCCTAAACTCACTATGTAGTTCAGGTTGGCCTTGAACTCAAAGCAATCCTCCTGCTTCAGTCTCCCAGGTGCTAAGATTACAGGAATGCACCATCAAGCCAGGCTAACTTTTATGTGGTGCTAAAGGATCAAACCCAGAGCCTCGTGCCTGCTAGGCAAGCACTCTAACCACTAAACTATGTATGCCCCGGGCCCTAACATCCATTCTTAAGCTCTGGCTTCCCTCTCTGAGAAACTAAAGGAGGACCAAGTCCCTTCGCCCCCTTCCAAGATGGGGAACAGAAACAGAAGGACTTGCTCAAGTTCACACAGCCTGCCTGGGGCCCAGAAGCCAGCCCTGGAAAAAACCCTGGTGACCTAGCTGGCCAGATATCCCCAGATACCTCTGCCTGAAAGAGCTGCAGTGTGGCCTAGCCCTGCTGAGCCCCATTGCGAAGCCCGAGCTAGGGGCCATGGCTACAGGCTGTGAGACTGGCCTCTGTTTCTCACTCGTGCTGGAGCGGAGGACAGAGGGAGAGCATGCCTCCACAGATTCCAAGCCAAACAGAAGCAGCCATTAATCAATAGGAAAGAAATATTAAGGTTCCCAGGCCCTAAGAAGGGTGGGGGTGGGGAGAAGCGCCACGTACCAGGTTGTGTGGCCAGTCCATCCCGCCAGGCCGGCGGTCGGCCTGCAGCTGCCGCTGCCTGGAACCCCAGATGCCGCTGTGGAGAGAATGGCAGCAACAGGATGGAGTGAAGCAATTATAGCTGCCAAGGGGCTGCTGGGGGAGTGGGTGGGTGGGCTCGTCATCAGCTGGGAGCCTGGGGCCCCAGCTGGCGGGGCCCAGCGCAGTGGCAGGCGGCAAGGGGTGTGGGGGCAGGCCAAGAGCCAGGCTGAGGTGCCCAGGGGCTGTTGACCGAAGGACAATGCCCTGTGTGTCTGGCGGGGCTCTGGCCGGTGGCACCTCCGCCTGTGGCCTGCGGCTGGCCGCCTGGCCAGCACCCGCAGGGCCAGCTAAGACAATCAGCTTGCTTGCTTTAGGGACAGCTGGGGGGTGAGGGTGGAGGAGGTCTGGCCTGTCCGTTGGTTGGCAGAGGCTGTGGGCCAAGAGCGAGACACAGGCTCTATCTCCCGGGGAAACCACCTCAGGCCCTCCGGCCTCTGCCAACCTCAGGTGAGGTGCAGTACCACCCCTCTGCTTCACAGGAAGGTGAACTGAGGCCTGAGCATGGAGGGGATCTGCTCAGCATGACACAGTGAGTCTAAGGTGAAAGAGCTAGGCTTTGTGCCTGCTTCTCGCCCGGGCCCACGCACCACTCCACACTGTTTGTCTTGGGATATTTCCTGCAGTCTCTGCCTGCTGTGAGCATGTTACTGAAGCCGAGCACTCCGGACAGGCCACACTGTAGACCGTGAGGATGTCATGGCCGGCAGCTCTGCCCTTCCTGCGGCAGTACTCCTCCCGTGTACCGAACGTGTCCACTCCCAGCACCTGCCCTCTCAGGGGCTACTGGTGGCCTCCTTCTCTCTCTGCCTCAGTTTCTTTCTTTGTAAAATGAGAGCTACGCCAAAGAATAGAGAGCGTCCTGGCCCGCTGCCACCTGACGTCTTTCTGAGCCTTGGTTCCTGTATCAATAGAACAGGAATAATCGCAGCATCCACCTTTAGAGGCTGCATCAAGTAGTGAAGGGGTAACTCCGCTGGGCCGTCGGTGCGGGTCCATAATCCCAGCACTCCGAAAGCTGAGACGGGAGGCTTGCAAGTTCGACAACTTGGCAACTGAGCGAGACCCTGTCTCAAAATCAAAAATAAAAAAATGGGCTGGGAATGAAGCTCAGTGAGAAAGCCCTGCACTCAACCCCCAGAACCAGCAGAAAAGCAATAATTCATGTTAATAGCTGGCACCGTATCTGGCATATAGTAAGTGCTCGATAAACAGTATGCTGGGGGGTTTGCTATTATAAAATTATTATAAAATGATTTTACAACTATGATTATAAACGTTAGCTGCTTAAATGTGCACCCAGCTAACACAACTCTCACACTCAGCCACCTCCCCCTTCCGCCCCTCAGGCCCGCCCTCCCAGCTGAGAGGTGATCCAGCCTCCCCAGACTCAGATCACAACTTCATGAGCTCAGGGGACCCTGGGGCCCACAGGGTCTAGACTCACAGGCTAAATGGACCGGCCTCTCACCTCAGCCGAACGCGAGCAGGCTCGAGTCTACCCGGGGAGGCAGGAGTGGGGAGTGTGAGGACGGGGAGGCCACTGCGCGCTGCCAGCCAGCACTGCCCTGTCCTGCTGAGGGCTAGTCTTGGCCATTTACAGGAATCGGTGAGGGGAAGAAGACAGGGAGAGAGGCACACTCCTGAGTGTCACAAGATTGATCTCTCCAGGGCAGGTCTCCACAGCATAGCTGAGAAGCTGGCTGGGGCCCGAGCTCATCGAGAGATACCACCATATTTGGTCAAATACTAGACAGAACGCTCTTCTGTCACTGGAAACTCCAGAGGGAGGGGGACTCTGAAAATACCTCCTCAAGCCGTAAGGGCCCTGCCCCCAGCCCCGGCTGTCCCTCCCAGCTACCACTGTCCTTTGAACCAATGAAAGCTGTCCTGGGGGAGGGAGTGGAGGTGGCATTCTTCGTTGGCTCCTTGCTACTCTCTTGAAGCTGTGTGACCCCTCCCCATATTCGCAGAAAGGAGGAAAATTGAAAAACGGGTACTGGGGTAGGGAGGCCCCTCTGCTCCTCAGGACGCCTGAAGCCACCCGTCTCCCAACCTCATGACATACGCACCCTTGACTTCTGCTTCCTGAAGACAGGACTCAGCAGCTTCTCCAGCTCCTGCCTTTAGTGTTGTCAATACAGATTCCAGGGTCCCCACCTCAGACATCCCGGTATAAGAGATCCAGAAATCGGCATTTAATCCGATCCTAGTCTGGGGCCTGCAGGGATCTGGTCCTCAACCCTCATCCAGCCTCGTTTTACTACAAGGACATTAAAGCCCAGGAAGGGAGGGTCCCTACCCAGACTCATAAAATGTGTACCTGCCAGACCAGTATCTATTCGCTGCTCCTCCCTCAAGATTATACCGACATCTCTGGGCCAGGCTGGGCTTCCAGCTGGTCTAGAAAGGGCCAGAGAACTAGGCCAATCCTCTGGGTCCATAGATTCCATGCATTTGGGGTCCATGGAGGGTTCCTAGGCACTGGTTTCTCCATTCCTGGGCCATCTCAGGCCAGAAAGGAACTCCATCCTCCAGGCTACGCATGGAGAAAGTTCTGAAGGGTCATCTTCCCTGAAGGGTGTCCTGAGGGTGAACCCTGGCGTGTTTGGACCCAGTGCCAAGATCAGTGCCTGACCTAAGACAGAGGCGTAGGAACCAGGGCTCCAGCTGGGGTCCTTGGGGCCCTACCACAATAAGTCAGTCCAAATGAAGGGTGGATGAGGGACGACGACTCAAGGAAGCTCAGAGGGGAGTGGTGCTGTATTTACCACCAGGTGGCGCCATTTGACCTCCCACCAGTGGCCAGAAAGCCAGACAACAAACCCTGAAGAAACCTCCAGTCGGCAACCTTGGTACTGTAGTGAGCTCTGGTGCTGAGATTGAGGGAGTGAGCGGGCTGGGGCCCCTGTGCCTGCTCTTGGCCTCCTGAGAGACCCTAATGTGGGCCCTGGACACTGTCCATGGCAAAGCAGGAAGGCGTGGCCCACAAAGTGGAGGAGGTCTGTCAGAGAGTGATGATGCCCTGTCCTCTGAGAGCCTCCTGTGTGCAAGGTTATGCACAACTAACCTAGAGTCCATTATTTTTATTCCTTGATTTAAAAAAAAATGTTATAGCTTTTTTCAAGGACGTTTAAAACCATATGGTTTATAAACCATATGTACCGTGTATCTTAGGTGTGGCACAAAGTAGTCCCTCTTCTCTCAAAAAGACAAGGGCAATAAAACCATGTGCCTCAAGTTGGAGACACCCATTTGGTCCTAGGTGTATGGCACTTGGACACCATAATTCTCTGAATATAATGGTCAGTAATGGTAAAGCTTGATGAGAACTTCCTGACCACCAGGCGGGGCACTCTCCTTCAAGGACCCTTTCCCACAGGGCAGTAGTTTCTCCTTAGATTTGTGACCGGGGAAACTGAGGTTCAGAGAGCTTAATTACTTGCCCAAACTCATGGGAGATTCAAAGCAAGTTTGTTTGACCCCTGCAGTGAGGAAGATGTCTGGAAAGAAAGATGTCTGGTCAGCCGGTCAGAGAAAGGCCTGTGATGCCACGGCCTCCCTCAACATCCTCAGCCAACCTGAGCTCTGCCAGGCCACATTAAAGTTCTCTGAGGCTCCCAGGCTGCGAAAGGGAGGGGCTTACTGAGTTATTTGATCTATTGAATCAAACTGACTGCAGTACAGGATGAAAATGCTGGGGTGGAAAGTGAGAGAGACCAGAGGAAGAGGTGCAGCCCCAGGGCTGAGCTCGGCTCCGCAGGTTGACAGAGCTCTTAGTCCTGTACCTGCTCCTTTACAGCTGTGTAACCTTAGGAAAGTTACTGGGCTTCTCTGAGCCTTTAGTTCCTTCTGCCCATTGATGAGAATGACTTGATTCTTCATGGATTATCATGAGGCTCAAATGAGAGATGTACATTGAAGCCCTTAGCACAGTCCTGGCAAGCATCAATGCTCAGCTCACGGCTGCCATGACGGTCATTGCAAGTGCTGAATCGGCGTTGGAGTGGATTGTTGGGGATGGTTGTGGTATTCCTGAGTAGGAAGGGCATTATGTGGTGGGAATGAGGCTAGAACCTGTGAGAGAATGTAGGAGCTACTGTGCAGTGGACCCACCCTGAGCCTTATCTGGGCCTGGAGGACCTGAGGGATTTGGTCTAGAACCTTGCCCAAGTGGATCCCAGAGGGTCAGGGGAGGCAAGAGGAGGCTGGCAGGCGCCTTTGCTGGATATATCCCCACAGGAGGTCCTGGCTCCTCTGCCATGCCGCTCCCCCCCACCTCCAGAGCAGGAGTCCTTCTCCCAGGCCCATATTTGCACAAATGCCTGCCTCCCTGCTCGCTCCAGAGTCCCAGCCAAGAGGGGCTATTTTAAGCTTCCTGGACGGGAACATTGTTGGTGGGAACAGCCCCAGCCAGCAAGCTCCCAGTTCTCAAAAAAGGGAAAGGCCTGGATGAACAGGCCACCTCTGGGACATGCAGAGGGACCACCACGTCAGCACAACCCCCTGCCCAAGCCAGATGCCAGCATCCATATCCCTGAAAGCTGGGGCGGGAGAAGTGGGGTGGAGTTCTCTGGGAGCTCAGATCATCCTCTGCCGGGATCCAGCCTCAAGGACACCAAATTTTCCTGGGTTGCAGAGTAAGTCCACTCTGTACCTAGTGTTCTGGGCACTAACAATCCCCAGACCACGAGAAATAGGAGGTACCTCATCCAGTCCTTACCAGGGTAAGACCTTCTGAAGCATCTGTGGTAGTGACCTCCCTCCAGTGGTACTCAATGTGTGGCCAATTTGGGCTGTTTCTGTTGTATTTTGGTTTGGTGTGTGCTTGTTTGTTGTATGGGTATGTGTGGGTATGTGTGCTATTTTTGCTCTTTGATTCTTGTAAAGAGCCAGTTTAGAGTAATATTTAAAGTATGGACTTTGAACCAGAGTGACCTGTACCCCAGCCCCACCATGCTGCACCGGGTCACCTTGGGCAAGTGACCTAATCTTTCTGAGCATAGGCCTCAAAGAGTACAAGTATACAGGACTCATCAAGTGCCTGCCCAGGGTGTTCAAGGGATGGCCCTGCTCTTTAGTTATTGTTCACGTGGTTCTTAGCTCTGTTCAATCAGGTAGAGCAGAACAGTTCTGGTCAATTCAATTCTAGAACCTTCTAATGGACTTGCCAGGAGAAGAATACTTGCCTGGAATATAATGGACATGAGCTCCCCATCAGCCCCGGCATCTCAGCAGAGGCTGGAGGATTGGCTGGAAGTACCAAACGGGCGTGCAAGATGAAAAAGGGGTGGGCTTCTTAAGCTTTAAAAGTTCTCCTCCAGTGTTGAGAGGTTCAGACCTCCTGTCCAAGGCCTCAGGTCCCCCATGGGAGTGTCCTGCATGCCTTCATATGTCCAGCCCTGGAGCCAGAAGGAGCTCTGGGGACCTGATGGGGGATAGGGAGTAAACAGATCATCCCCATGGCAGCTGAGACACCAGGACCCTGCTCACAAGCACATCTCCCTGCTTCCCTGCCCCCAAGTCCCAGGGTATGTTTATACTCTGGTCAGAGTTTACAGGACGTCTGAATTTACAAGATCCAGAATTGTGACTTCCTGTCACAAAGCTGTCAGCCCCTCCTCTTGCAGGGTGGGTCTGTGTGTCTTCAGGGAGGAAGGCCCCATGTTCCTGCTGAAGGGGGGAAAGGGGACAGGCTGTGTGAGAAATGTCACCTTTGGACACCAGAGCTGGGACCCTGGTGGGGTGTGAGAAGGAGAGGGCTGGGGTGTTCTGGATGCTGACACGTGGAGCCTGGGAGCGCGGCCGTGTGCGTGCGCCTTGTCCCTGAACATCAGGCCAGACCTACAGCCCTTCTCAGGGTCTGCCTTGTCTGTCAGGGTTTCTGTTATTGACTCACACGGTGCTGGTTTTATTGTGCTTGTTCTGGTGTGTGTCTGTGTGTGTTTGTGTATGGTGTCTTGGATTCGTGTGCTCTGTTTGGTTACGGGCAGCAAGTCCATCTTCTTCACAGATGGGGAGCCGGGAACCAGCACGAGCAGGACAGGGCTTGCTGAGGGACACTCTGCAGGCTACTTACAGCCTACCGCTTGTAGGACCGTCAGCCTCTCAGAAATACATGACATCACCCCTGAACAAGCAGCTTTGTTGGCTAAAGCCAAGGCCTCTGTCTCTATCCTCCTGACCCCAGAAATCCACAAGCTCTTAGGATCACGGTGAATCCTAGCCAGACCTCCCTGCAGAATTTGTCTCTCTGGCCTGGACCTGTGGGAGGCAGGGTTGAGCTACTTCTCCCAGCAATAGTTTAAATATCATACTTAGTTGGCTCTGTGTCCTTGAAGTGTGACCTTCAAGATACTGAAGAGCCTTGGAGTCTTTGAGGACATGCTCACTTCCTTTAACAAGTATATAATGAGCACTCTGGTGCTTGCACTGCTCCAGGTCTGGGGATTCATCAGAGGACAGCTAAGTCCCTGATCCTGTGTTCTAGTGGAGGGTAGAAAACAGGATAGCATTGCTACCACAGGACAGCTTATGGCCCAGGAACTCTGCACAGCTCCACTCCTCTCTGTCTTTTGAACCTCTGTATCCATGGAAACTGCTGCATCTTTTGGGAAGCCCATGACCTCTGCCCTCCAGGCATGTGGAGGAAGGTGCAATGTCTCCAAAATGTGAAATCTTGCCAAGTTTCCATTGGAAGGTCAATTCCCATAAATACTCTGAGGCAAAAGGAAGAAGTGGCTACTGCAGAATCTGACCATTTCCAAAGTCCACTTCCCAAGAAGGAAGCCTTTTCTCAGGATTAGGAGTTAACTTCTAGGCTCTGAGAGACAGATAAGTGCTCAGGACTCAGGCAGAGGCTGAGGACAAGGATCTGGTCGCAAGAGTGATATGCTGTATGGAGTATGTAGAGCCCTCCACAGTTTGAAAATCAAGTTCCCATCCGTGACTGTTTATTCCCTGGATCGAGCCATGAGAAGACAAAGATTTTCCTGAAAAGGAAAGAGGTAAAAAAGTAGAAAATAACCTACTCCTGGCCACACAGTGAGGAAAGAGGGACAGAGCTTGGGATGAAAGGCTGGTGCCCAAAGTCACATTGGCTATCAGCTACCCTAACCTTTGCCCCAGTCTAGGGAAAGCAATGAGCCCTGGAAGAGGCAGCAGTGAGAGGGGGGCACCCTGTCATCAGGCAGTGTCCAGAGGGCCGGAGGCCAACCAGGTTGTTCCACCAGGACCACCATGCTCTGTGCACCCAGCCACGTGGAGGAGAACACATCTGCTAAGAGGGCTTCGCGCCAGAAGGACACACTTTCTGAGTCAGCCCTGGAGAGAATGCAGGGGTCAGGCTGACCCACATCTCCCTTTTCCTCAGACTGCACGCTGGGAGGGAAAAAATGAGATTGTTTGGGCTTCAGTGTGCCTATCGCACAGCTATGTTCAAGAACTTTTGCCTTCCAGCCTGGGATTCCCAAATACTCCGACTCATTTCCTTCACCCCAGCACTATCTCTGACCTGGACCCCGGAACCACTCCCCCAGCCATTAGGGGCCCTCTGCTGGCTTCTCAATTAATACTCCTATTAAACGCTCCTTGGTCTCCTACTTGAGGTTTCACATGCCCCGGCTCTTCTGTGGGCTGCAAACTGGCTCTCTGACAATTTCCAGAGCAAAGCTGTTCCTCTAGCCCACGGCAAGCAGTCTCACCCAAGATAGGCCAAGTCGTGCTGCAGCAACAAGTAGCTCCAAACGTTAAGTGGCTTAGCATTGCACCAGAGTCCTTGTCACCTGTGCCACTGACCCATGCAGGCTGGCAGGTCACGCTCTGCTGCTCAGAATCACTGAGGGGCACAGAGGTGGAAGCTCTGTCACAGCGCCTACTCCCAGAGGTACACAGGATCAGAGGACGGAGAAGGCAGATCCCCAGACATCAAGAGTGGTTCTGGAATCTCGGCTCCAACCGCTTGCTTCCTTTAGGCAAATTCTTTCCTCTTGAAGACTTCGCAGGGTTAGCAGAGTTGTGGTTTCTTGACATTGCCTGGCTGTCTTCCAGGTGGACTCTCAAAGGCCCGTGGTCTTGAAGCTTCAGGCCCGCTAGATCTAGTGCAGTAATGGAGGGGGACTGGGTCCCGAAGCCAAGGGGACCCACAAGGGGTGAGGCGGCTGAGAGGAGCGTGCTGCCCCCAGATGGCAGGAGCCTGTGATAGTGCTCGGGATGCTGCGTCACCCACACACAGCCTTTCCCACGTAGGATCCTCTGCACCACCTGTGGGGTCCTGCCTGCCCTCTGGAATGGGTAGGGCTTCTCCATGGTCACTGGCCATCCCAGGGAAGTTAGGCTACTAGGTATTTCCTTTCCAAAACATTCTCCCCAGAAACCATCCTGCCTGTGTGGAACCTTGGCTTCCTGGCCCCTTCAAACCCCACCTCCCAGCCCCCTGAGCATCTCGTGCAGTCGCAATGTATCAGGCGCTGGGATTCCGCTTGAGGGAGCTGGTACTGAAGCCCTCTCTTTCTGTGACGCAGCCAGCACAGCTCTGGCAGGTACGACACCGTGTCAGTAGGAGTGGCCAGGCATGACCACCAGAGGCAGTCGGAGGGGACCAGACCCGCTGAGCTGAGCCCAGGAACAGCTGACCTAAGAGCTCCACCATGCCATCTTCAGCTGCGTGAATGCTCCATGCAGCTCGTGTGTGTGTGTGTGTGTGTGTGTGTGTGTGTGTGTGTGACAGTGCCTCACTCTGAAGCCCAGGCAGCTCCTGAACTCACTGGAGTAGCCCAGGCTAGCCTCGGCCTCAGGACAATCTGCCTGCCTCAGCCTCCTGAATGCTGGGATTACAGGCATGTACCACCATGCTCAGATTTATGTGGTGTTGGGGAATCGAACTCAGGGCCTTTTGCTCGTAAGGCAAGCACTTTAACCACTGTGCCATTCCTCCAAACCCATAGCTAGGTTTTAAGACCTTTTCTCCACTCAGCTCACTGTGGGATGTACTAAGGGTGTATTTTTTTCATCTCTCTACTTTTCTCTCTCTCTCTCTCTCTCTCTCTCTCTCTCTCTCTCTCTCTCTCTCTCTCTCTCTCTCTTTCTCTCTGTTTCGCGGTGCTGAAGCTGGAACCCAGTGTCCACCATATGCCAGGTAGTTAATCTGCTACTGAGCTGCCTCTCCAGCACCTCTTTCATGGTTCTGTCAGTTTCTCGCCTGTCAAATGAAGGAAACAAGAAAGGAGAAAGGTCTGCTTCCCCGCTGGAGAGGCTACATGTGTGCCCGTGGCACAGAGCCTCACCCCTGGGAAGAGCTCAGGGACGGTGGGGCAGGGGTGGCACTGCCGTGGGATGCTAGTGCTGCCACTGTCGGCATAGTCCGTGACACAGGCTCCTGCCACTTTTTTCATGTTGACCAGTTTTATCACTTGGAGGAGATAAGGCTTTGTTGCTTTTATTCCCCACTCTCACTGGTCATTTTTGCATTATTTTTATACATTTATGTCATAAGAAAGATCCCAATGAGGCAAAGAATGTCCTATCTGTGTGCCTTGCCAGCCCAAGCTGTGTTTATGCAGCCCACATTTCATAGCCTGTCCTTTCGAGGAGTCTAAAGGAGAAGGATGGAATTGGGAAAAGAATCCTTTCCTGAGATTAAAACTCAGTGGTAGACACAGAAGTCAATTGCAGAAGGTCACACTTGGATGATACTTAGGACAACAGCCACCATCTCTTATCCTTTACAGAAGTCCAGAGAAGGAAAGAGACAGATATAATATCACTCAGCAATTGAAGGTCAGAGTTGTAAGCAGCACCCACTTTCTTATCCTTAGTTTCTGGGCATTTCTGTGTCACCAAGGAGATAACATACCTCTTTACTAGGGTGGGGAGCAGGGGGATCATCCTCACTTCAGAGTTGTACTCCAGGGGATCTGTAACATTAAGAGCCTTATAAACATTACCTTATTAAGACTTCTTGGAAATCCAAGGTCATAGCTCCTCTGGGTCATGGGACATGAGTTGAGCATCCAATAGCGGGTAACGTTACATTTTTTCCTTCGTTTAGGAAACCTGGATTCTAATTATAGGATTTGTTTAACAATCCTGGGTGGCTTACAAAGGCTTGGAGTCAGGCGGCAGCCCTGAAGGAGCATCAGATGGGAGATGTGGGTAGGGTGGGGTCCTGGAGGCGAGGAGGGCCCCTCTCAGCATAGGGGACAGACAGACAGCTGAAGCCAAGAGGGGCAGAGGGGCATATGAAAGCAATTTTCCTGATCTCACCAACATGTCGCTCTCATTGAAAAATCATCTCTACCAATGCCCCTCTGCTAGCGCAATGTTTTCACATGTGGACAAGATTGTGCACTGAAGCTGAGCGTGATGGCGTGTGCCTGTAATCCCGGCACTCAGGAGGCTGAGGCAGAAGGATTGCCATGAGTCTGAGGTCAGCATAACTACGTGCAGGACCACTATGGACCACAGAGTGAGACCTTGTCTAAAAAATTTAAAAAGACTGTGAATTTGTCCTTTATCAAGCGGGTAGCTTAATTATCCTCGTGTTGTCTGTGTCAAATTGAATCCCTTGCCATGGCAACCATGATTAGTGACCTTCTTCCCCTCCCTGGGGAAAAACGGGTGTGGCTCCAGGTCCACATCTGTCACTACAGTCAAGCTGGTTATCCAAGGAGGTTGGGGGTGGTGACATCTTCGAGGAGTAGAGTCATAATGAAGGTGAAGGTCTGCCACTCTCCTGCAGCCAAGCTGGCTGGGGAGCAGGGTCTTGCCAAGCCTCTCCCACCCAAGATGTTGAAGGCCCAGCCCAGTTACCAGGGAGTCTCCTGTTCCATACTCCATCACGAGCCCATCCCAGGCCTCCACCACACAAGGAAGTCACCACAAATGCTGCCATGTCCCACATTTCCTAAATCTCACAGCACAGCCATTCCCAGGTCAGCGCAGGTTCACACACACACACACACACACACACACACACACACACACACACGTATCCCTCCACATCTTTAGACAACCTAGCTCTGTACATTCTTAAGCTAAATTAGTGGTTGCCAAAGTGACTTGTCATTTGAGGCTTAGGAAAAATATTTGGGATTTCTATTTTTAATTTTGTCTTTTTGAATTTTTATTTTTTATATTTCATTAGTATTAAAGTAAGCATAATATCACTTTATATAACCCATAAATATCAATTCTTATTCTTAACAATTTTTGTGGTACTGGAAATTGAGCCTAAGGCTTTTATCCTGAGCTATAGCCCCAACTCATTTTCAATTTTTGATTTTGAGATAGGGTCTTGTGCAGTTGCTGAGTTGGCCAGGCTAGACTTGAACACGCGATCCTTCTGCCTCAGCCTCCCAGAGTACTGGGATCACAGGCCAGCGCAATCTGGCCTAGATTGATTAACTATTTAAATAACACAAAATAAAATTTCACTTAAATAAACTGTTGTTAGTAGATAGTAGTTTATGATGAAAAAGTTCTGGAATTCATGAATAGGGAGGTTAAACTCAAAGCTTCTAGTAGGTAAAGGGATAGGCAGGGAGGGAACTCTTTCTTTCTTTGTTTCTTTCTTTCTTTTGTAGAATAACAGTTCTTTATTTAGAAAAAGGGAACAGAGATGTAAAAGCTCCCACTACCTAGGAGGTGGTCCTGAGTGGGTCACCCCCAGGAAAGTTTTTCTTCACAGTACACTATTTGTACCTCTCTGACGATGTCATACAGATATTATCTATTCAGACAGTAAATACTGTTTTTAAATGGCAGCATAATGGCTGTTCTGTACAGGAGCCCACAGCCCTGGGGGTGAGCCATCTTCTGGCTCCCTTCAGCAGCTCCTTTTAGGTTCTGTTGCCTCTGCTGATTGACAGAGAGCAGAGAATTGCACCCACCCCCTCCTGATGCCCCTGGCCACTTCGAAGGCATCCTCCAACAACCCGCTGCCTAACAAGCACACACCCACCCCACCCCTGTCCCTGGAGGAAGGGTCTTCAACGACACCGGCGCCTGGTGTCAAAAGGTTGGGGACCGCCGATCTATGACAAGGATCATTTCACTCTCTTTCTGTCCTCTCCGGACTGGGCCCAGGAGCCCTCACCTTCATGAGTCACTGAGGCCCCTTAGAAGTAAAGCATGCTTAGCCCTCCCTCTGGGGCTGGGCCCACTCAGCCTCCGTGCGCGAGTGTTCTCTTCTACAGTAGCAAGTTATCCAACCCTTTTTTGACATATATATTTTGAAAAACTGAGGCCCTTTTTAGGTCAAAGGTGCAGCCAATGTCACCGGATGAGTCTGCATTGGACTGGCTCTGAATGCAGCTCTGAGCTACTCCTCATGCTGTTTCCTTGGTCTTCAAATGCGTTTTCTTGCCCTTCCACTCCTGAGTCCTCGTGACCTACTTCTAGGTCGCATCCTGCTCTCCCAGTAGGAAATGAGCTCTGGGAATGCCGTGTGCAGCTGTGATGCTGTTCGACTGACTTGGTCGTCTTTCTCTCTGGAGCTCCTGGTCTAGTTCAGTATGAAGCCCAGGGTAAGACTCCAGTGTTTAAGACCCAAATGAATAAATGAACAACTGCACAAGTGAAATAATTCCTCCCTCTTCTGAAACCCCCTGTGCTTCACTGAGACCTCACATGCCCCAACACACTGCCTAGCCCTCTGACATAACTGATCACTCCTAGGCTTATCAGCAAGTGATGTCTTTCTTCTCCCTTCTTTTCCTCTCTTTCTTCCTTCTTTTCTTCCTTCCTTTGTTGCATTCTGAGAAAGAGAGAGAGAGAGAGAGAGAGAGAGAGAGAGAGAGAGAGAGACTCCAGGAACATTGAGTCTCTGGACTCAGCCATGTCTAAAGCGGAATCTACCTACAGACTTCGGTCGCATGGGCCATGAATTTCTTTTTCTGTGAAAACCACAAAGAATTGTGTTTCCATTCCTCTCCAGATGATTGCTTCAGAAATGATCTGATGTAGAGAGCCTGCAAAAGCCATTACAAGATGGCGCCGGCATCCAGCCGGCTGATTAGTAAACAATTGCCACTGCACATGCGCCTAGGCTAAAGACCAGCCCCGGAGTCACGTCATTCGGACACGTCATATGGCCTGATTGGCCTCTGCAAATCAGGAATCAACACGCCACCCAGATGTAACCTAAAGGATATATAAACTGTGCCATTTGGGGGCTTGGGGTCTTCCTCTCATCAATGTTACAATAAACGCTTGCTGCAGAAGGATCCTGGTGCCCGCGTGCGTTCTTGCTGGCGAGACGATTGCGCGGGTCACAATCTGACTTCCCTTTCTAGCTACAGCACCACTGTTCACAGTAGTGGCTCAGGCGTATGTATTTGAGAATAGGGCAGTAGTCACAGCCACAGCTCTTAACAAGTGAGGCAGCGATGGGGAAGAGTGGGCTGGTCCCTCCAATACAGTCCTCAGGGCTTTTTACCTAGGCTACCCTCGGTGGGCAGAGAGTAATGATCCTGTCACAGGTGGAATACCAGGTGTCTACCACGCAGCACGCCAGTGGCACAGAGGGGTGGAGAGCTTGGTCTCCTAGTTTAATTCCTTCTAAACCATTGAACATACATCACAGAGTTGTGGGATTTGGATTGCGCATGCACACGAGAGTCAAACGAGGGAAATAGAGGCGGCAGGTTATTAGTCATGCTTGGGAGAAGCATGATTATTTTAAAATAATCCTAGGATAGCAAGAGCTAATAAGGAATAAGTTGGGGTTGTATAGCCTTGTGGGATCTTTTTATGATGCTAGTTCCTAGCACAAGACTCTAAATTATGGCAGTAAAACTGAGAGCACTAGGTCTGTTGAGTGAATTGTACATGATGGGATTTCCCACCCAGTAGGTCTGCTGCAGCTGTCGCCTGATCTATTCGTGACAGGCCCAGGGCTGCAGCCCCATCTCCTGGTTTCTGAGAATAGTGGTGTGTAATGTTGCTACTGCAAAAATGACCAGGACTGAGGTGATAGGTAGAGGGTGTTAGATGTGGGTTGGAATTTGATACATCACCATTTCCAACCTATTTCTAGAGTGTCTTCATTACTAGAGTCTCGTAAGCCCAAAACTACATTTCCCAGACTTCCCAAGAAGCCTGAGAAAAAGTTATTCTTCAGCTTCTTTGCTGCAGCTGCACAAGCACCACCACCAAGTTTGTCCACAGCAATGTCTCATCAACAACGTTCGAAGTTGGATTCTGTCTGCTCCTACATATTCATGTGTTGGAGTCCTAATCTCCAACACCTCAGAATTTGACTTTATTTGGAAATAGGGCCTTTGCAAATGTAATTAGTTAGGGTGAAGTCATGCAAGAGAGGGCCCTAATCCAATATGAATGTTGTCCTAATAAAAAGGGTATATTTATAGACATACAAACAAGGGGAGAAGACCACGTCAACATAATGGCAAAGACTGTTGTGATGTGTCTAAAACCCAAGAAGGTCAGGGATTGTATACAAGCCATTTAGAGGCTGGGATAAAAGCTAAACTTTTTTTCTCATATCCTTAGGAGGAACCATCGTGCTCTGCCTACATCTTGACTTTGGGTATTCAGCTCCCAGGACTTTGAGACAATCCACTGCTGTTGTTGAAACCACCCTCTCCGTGGTACTTGCCAAGGCAGCCCTAGCTACCTTATAGGATCACCACTGGCTTTGTGGGTAGCGAGAGGCAGTTGTGCAGAGCCAGGAGTAGTTGTGGCCCTGGACTTAGTGACAGCTGTGTGTTCTTAGAGTTGACACTCAAGTCCCCCACCCTAAGTATGCTGTGGATTAGTTAGATTTCTCCAGAGAAACAGAACGAAGAGGACAACTGTAGATACAAGGGAAGAGATGTGGGAAGAACTGGCTTGATTGGTTATGGGGGTCAAGATGTCCCACCATATGCCACCTGGAATCTGGAGAAGAAAGCTGCTGGAGTGCCTCAGCCTGAGAGCCAGAGAAGATGATGGTGTCCGTTCTGTTGGCCCTAGAAAACTGGGAACTCTGATGTATGAGGACAGACTCTGGATGAACCAGTTCAAGAAGAAAGAGAAGGCTGGGGTGTAGTGGCACACTCCTGTCATTCCAACTGCCATTCTAGAGGTGAGGCAGAAGGATCGCAAGTTCAAGACCAGCCTTGTTGATTTAGTGATTTAGTGGCACAACACCCCTGGAATCAATCTTCTAGTACTGGAGAGAGAGAAGGAGAGATGGAGGGAGAAGAGGAGAGAGAGAAAGAGAGATTTCTTTTTCCTTCACCTTGGTCTTTACTTAGTCTCCTGAGTGGAATGCCAATCATCTGGAAACACCCTCACAGACATTCCAGAATAATGTTTTACCAGCTATCTGGGCATCCCTTAGACTAGTCAAGTCAATGTAGAAAACTAACCCACTACCATCACCAAGTACATCCTTCTGATGACAGCAAGGGTCCTTCCTGGAGCCAATGTCTCGAGCCTTCTGAAATGTGTGAGCACCCAGTTCCACATGGTAATTCCAGTTCTGTTTAAACGAGTGGAACCTTCATCACATGCTGCACGGAACACTACATTAAAGTTTCTCTTTTGCACATGTGATCTACCTAACTTCTAACACAAAGTCAGTGATCCAGTACTTGCGTGCCTTTTTAGAAATAATAACTGCCATTCCTTCTAGATAGTGAAAAACAATGATTGTCCAGCGGAATTTGGGGATAGTCAAATAAGAAAATGAAGTAAGCCAAAAATCCCCCAAATTCCCACCGCCCAGAGAGAGCTTCTGTTTTTATCTTATTCAACATTCTTTCACACAATTTTTCAGATACTACATTTGCAATCACATGCACACTCACGTGTGTCACTGTGGTGTCCTCTGCACAGTTCAGATGTAACTACTGTGACCCAGTTGGCCCGGAGGGTTCAAATACCCAAGCACCATGCATTGGGGAAAGCAGAAAGTGAGACACACAGCCCAGCGGTCCTCTCCCGGGTCTCACCACCTTCATGGTCGCACAGGGAGCTCTGCCCCTTATAGATATCTGGGGTGGGAGGTGCAGTGTTCAGTCCTACCTGGTCCTGTATAAATATACCGGCTTTGGTAGAAAGAAGAATGATAAGCATCAGCTGATCATGGTTAGTAACAGTTGTAGGTCAAGTGCACAACTTCCAAAGGGTCACAGAGGTGGAAGCCAACATTCCCCTGAACAGAGAAGGGCGGTGATCCAACCACCAGGCCTTCCACCGTGAGCTTCTCCCAATTCCTGCCCACAGTTCATTCCAGGCTGGCGCAAAGATCGGAAAGGATTGTGCAGCACCTTTGTTCCCTCAGCCTCCATGGCCGTTCTTACTTGGAGAGCAACACAAAGGTCTGTTCCATCCTCCTCCCAGGACGGTGGGCAACGGGCCCTCCCCGGTCCTCCCTTGCCATGCCCAAAGAATTCTGCCTTCAGGCACTCATGGTGACTCTGTGCCCTGGCTTGTCTGTGCAGTAGACTAAGGGACAGGAAAAACACCAATCCAACCCCTAGCTGGGAATCTGCTGCGCACCCACCCCTCCCACTCAAGACACCTCAATGGGATGACTTCAGTGGAATCACACCACATGTATTCTGTAACGTAGTGTGCTAAAACAAACAGACAGATAAAAACTTCAGCCTGGGGTAGCGGTGCACACCTGTGATCCCAGCATTCTGGGAGGTCGAGAGCCTAGTTTGGGCAATTTAGTGACTTAGTGAGATCCAATCTCAAAAAAAAAAAAAAAATGTCCTGGAACCCTCAGTCCTCAATACCTCAAAAAGCAAGCAACAAACAAGCCAACACAAAGCAAACCTCAATAATACATTATGGTCAGTGTTCTTTTTATCCCATATATATATATATATGTGTGTGTGTGTGTGTGTGTGTGTGTGTGTGTGTGTGTGTGTGTGTGCATATGTGTACGACACACAATAGTTACACGGAGCTTGAGAGTTTGGGGCACATAGGTCAGCTCTGTAGCACGCTTCTAAGACATTAACTTACAGTTTCACCAGTAATTGTCTATGAATTTACCTCCAAGTTTCAAACTCTACCAGCCCATTCTGGCCTCAATGAAGAGAGCCTATGGAGCTTAATTTTTACCTCCAGGGCTGCAGCCCTGCGCAGTCCAGAATTCTGTCCCAGCTGGTCCCCTCTAAGCTCAATCTTTCAGGTAGAATAGGTATGAAGTCAGGTCTAAAGGCAAGGGACAGCTTGGGCATGAAAACCTGGCATGCCGAGGTAACGTGCAGGGGGCCTCAGGGCCAGCAGGACTTCAGTTTGCACTTCTTTGGTGACCAAACCTACCACTCTCCCAGGACAGCCCAGGAGCCCATTCTACCTTAGTGTGTCTCCAGGGACTCAAAAATTCCTTCCCATGTGGATGTAGATTTCATCTTCCTTAAGATTCAGACTGTACCAACTGGAGCTTTTGTGTCAGGGAGGTAGTGCTGGTAGGAATATAGACCCTACCACTAAGCTACATCGCTAGCCCTTTATTTTTATTTTTATTTTGAGATCGGTCTTTGCTATGTAGCCCAGGGTGGTCTCCACCTCTTGACCCTCCTGCCTCAGCCTCCCTGGCACCATAACTCTCACCGTTGCCTTGCGCTAGGGAGCAGCTGCTTGGAGCCAGCCCTGGGCTAAGCCCTCCGCTGAGGTCGGCTCAGTTTCACTCACAGCCATTCTGGCGGGTGGGTGCCAGTACCTGCGCCATGCTGCAGAGACAGAAAGTTAGCTTCACAGTGCCCAGCTCACGGGAGAACTCGCCGAGGCCCTGCCTGGGAGCCAAGGCAGGGACCCCTAGGGAACTCTTTCCTCAGAAGGCACTAGGGGGAGGGAAAGGGACTGTTCTATTCCCTAGTAGATGGGGCCTCTGAAGGCTAGGGCAGCGTGGTCTGGCGCTTCACACCCATGGGCACCCAGCTGGGCCCACCGAGGCCATGGGCTGGGGGAGCCGTGGGGCCAGAGGACGGGCCAGAGGACAGACCAGAGGAGAGAAGGGGAAGGATGTGCTGGGGGCTGCTGGCAAGGTGTGTGGGTGGGGAATTGACAGCTGCCTACATACCCTGCCCATGCCCCTTGCTGCTTTCCATTCCAGGCCCACTGTTGGCGAGGTAGTGAGTCCTTGGCATGAGATTGAGCACCATCAAGGCTGGCCCAGGTGGGCCACCTAAGGGAAGCCCTGGGCGATGAAAGGCAGGGGCAGGGTGGTGGCTGTGGGCACCGGGCTCCCATGGCCCCGGGGAGGAGCCTTCCCATCCCCCCCTCGGAGAGGTGACTCTCTCCCTGGTGGCTACCGACCCTTCTTTACAGGCACTGTGGGAGGCCTGGAGACGCTGACCCAGGGAGTCAGGCTGTCATGGAAGAGCTGGATGGCAAGTAAACCAGAGCAGCAGACACCCAGGATAGACATATGTACGCTGTCGTCAGCAGGGCTGTTGTAGGGAACAGGAGTGTCCAGAGGAAGGCTTTACCCAGAGGTGCTGTTTGAGCAGGGCAACAGGAACAAACGAAAGAGCTGGTTGTGGTTATTTTGGTGGTGGTGGTGGGGGGGGGCACTTTGGGATGAAAGTATGTACACATGCAAAGGCCCTGGGGCATGAAAAACACTAAGGCATCTATGGGAGGCCAAGGTGGCCAAAGCTTAACGAGAAAGGGGGTGATGAAGAGAGATAGTCACTCTTGAGGGATAGAGGTTCCCAGAAGGGCACCCATGATCCACGCCCCTGCACTGCGTGTTGTGATCTGTCTGCGGGAACTCAGGCCTCTCTTGCACAGTGGTACAAGTAGCCACCCAAGGTTCCGGATTTCTGGAGAAGAGCTTCACTTCCCCCAGGATCTCCCAGTCCCTGCCATTCCCGCCACCGCTGGACCCCAGGACGAGGACTTCCTCATTGGGGGTCCCCAGAAGACCTCAGGGCCCTCACTGTAATCCTGGGATGCCGGGCCTGGGAATAGACAGGAATTCTCACCCAACGCTCTCCTAGGGCGCTTGCTCGTGTTCCCAGGCTAACAACTAGCCGTGGGCCTCCGTCCCCCACCCCTTCCTCCTCCTCCTCCTCCTCTCGCTCACCCCCTCTCTCCCCCCGCCCCCCTCTCGGGCTTAATGACTTCCACATGGGCCTCTGGCAGCCGAGCCAAGCCTCCCAGCATTGTCTGAAATCTCCAAATTTAGAAGAAATATGAAAATTGTCAACCACTCCTTCCTTAGGGGGTAAAAGCAACATTCGGCACCGGGGGCAGGTCAAGGCGAGGCGGTCACGTGGACGGCTCCCGGGCCAATGGGGGCCCCGGGAGGACTGGCAGCCGCCCTGCCCGACCCCAGGCTGGCCTCTTCAGCTCTTATAAGGTAAAAGGCAGAGGGGCCTCTGCGGCCGGGAGCTGCTGGCAAGGGGCTCAGGGGCGGGGGTCCTGTGCCAGTCGCTTAAAAATGTCCCCGTGGCAGCCAGGGGCGCCAGAGGCCGGGTCAAGTTAGTGGAGAAGCAGTGACACCCCAACCACTCCCCACACAGGCTGGCCGTCCCCATCGCCAGGCCCCAGGGAGCCGCACCTGGACCAGACTCCAGGCCAGGTAAGAGCGAGCCGGGCCTCTGTGCCCTCCTCCTGCCGAGGAGGCGGCCTCTGGGGGTCTGTCCCTGCTTCCTTGCTAGCCCCCTGGGCCTCCGCCTCTCTGGGCCTCAGTTTCCCCATCCGTGCGAGGGCTGGTGCAGTGATCTGTAAGCGTCTCTAGTCTGCGGTCCTGCCGGCTGCTAGGACTCTGTGCTGCTGCGGTTGAACGGGGAAGGGACAGAGGGAACGGGCGGCGCGAACGCCATGCGGCCCGAGGATAGCTCGCTTCTGGTGTGAGGCTGGACTTCTCGGCCCCAAGAGTCTGGAGCTTCTGCTAAGGAAAACTCTTCTCCAATAATGGGCCCGCGAAACGGAGCTGGGGGCGAAGTGGTGTGAGCTCAGGCTCTGGAAGGGAGGCAGAGAGTGGGGAAAGGTTGGGGGGGGGGCGTGTCTTATGTGTGGGGCAGGGAGAAGGAGCACTGGCCAGGGCCCGGGCCTGGCCCTGGGTGCCCAGCTCTGTGGCCACGGGCAGGTACCTGTCCCTACCTGAGCCACAGATTCCCCATCGGTGCAAGGAAAGCACTGAACGAAACGGTCTCTGCAGGATGTGGCTTCTGAGACATTTAATCCTAAGAGATGCCAGTGTCGGGCAGTTTCTACATTGGTCCCTGAGCTGAGCAAGCCCGTGGACCCCCGGCGCAGAGCCAGAGCAGACGCCCAGGAGCCTGGGAGCTTCTGGAGGCTGAGCCTAAAATGAAGCAAAGAGCCAAAGCGTGTCTGTCAGAGGCCGCAGGATGGGCTTTCCTGGGGAAAGTGGCTGGTCTGCAGACTCAGCAACACAGGGCCGCAGGGGCACGGCAGAGGACCTCCGCGTGTGAGGTGTGGCTGCGTCTTTTGGAGGACAGCAGGAGGCCTGAGCTGGGCGCCACAGGGGCCGTGCTGAGCAGAGATGGGCTTCGGGATGGGACCCAGAGGCGCACAGGCGGTCTGCACACAGACGTCTTGGGACGCAGTGGCCGCCTGCAGGGTCAGAACGGGGCACAAGCCTCCAGAGCCGGACTGTCCCGGACTCTAGCCTTCTTGCTTCTGGACATGTGAGGCACAAGACCAAGGACGCTCTGGACTCCTGCTGACTCGGCCCCGTCTGACCGTTTCCTCAATGGAAACAAGACCCTGGGCAAGTCGCCTGCCACCTCTGAGCCCCAGCTTCCTCTGCACCTGGGGACAGTCCTGGCCCGGACCTCACGGGGATGTTATGAGGAGTGAGGGACCTGTGCCCCCAAGAGCAGGGGCTGGGGTGATGGCACTGTGGGACCCCAACACCTTGTGGGACAGGGTGATTATTGCCATGTTTAGAGACAGGAAGGAACAAAATCCAGGCAGGGAACACCAGGGCCGTGGAGGTGAGGACCAGCTCTGAAAGGGAGGGGCGGGGCGAACCCAGAGCAGGAGGGAGCGAAGAGCAGTCAGTCAGCTTGAGGCCTCAAGCAGGTGCCAAGCAGGCCCCTTTCCACGGACCAAGCTGTGTGGCTGGGGTGTCTCAAGTGTGGGGTTTGAGTGGTGTCCACTCAGCCCACCGCAGGGATCCCAGACAGGGCAAGGACCTGCAGTATAAGCCCCAGGACCTTTCCTGACTCGGCTCTGGGATGCCCTAGGAACGCCAGGCTGTGGAGCAGCCTGGGAGCTCAAGCACAGACATAGGCGGCTGAAGGAGGTGATGGAGCAGAACCTGCATCTGTGTCCAGCCAGGGGCTCCCCAAGGGGACACAACAAAGGAAAATCATGGCTTTCATTGGCATGGCACTTAGGACATCCAGGAACCACCCATGGCCTTTGTGTGAACTAGTTCACTGAATCTTCATGAGACCTGGGAGGTGGGTGCGTTATCCCTGTTGCTCACATGAGTTACTGGTGGCACAGAGAGGTTAAGTAGCATGCCTAAGATCACACAGCTCATGGATTGTTAAGCTTGGACACTGTGTGCTGTTTGCCTCAGACTTTTGTCTCCTCTCAAACGTCTCCAACCTCTTTCCCTGTCCCTCAGCCACCCTGGAATTCTGGGGGAACTCCAGTGTCCCTGGTGGAAGGGGACAGAATGTGTACGGGAGCTTCCCAGGAGCCAGGTGCTGGGTTGAACTGCTTGCATTATTTAATTCCAGCGGGACTCCTATGAGGCAGGGATCCTTGGGTTCCATCTTCTCTGGTTTAAAAAGAAGAAAGCCACGGTCACTCACAGGAGGTCACACAGCTAGAAAGCAGTGAGGGAGTGTCTGGCCCCAGCCTCCAGCCCCAGCCCGTGTGCATTCTCTTCTGCCCACCATTACCCTCCAGGAACAGACATGAGGGGACTGAGGCTGGGGGGGGGGGGGGCTGTCCCAGGGCTTGGCCCAGCTGCTCACTCTGAGGTCCCTGTGTCCTTTACGTGGTCACCTACCACTTAGAGCCACAGTGTAGTTTTGAGGGCAGAACCAGCCCTTTTCCTGCCGGCCCAGATTTGAACAAGAGCTAGCACACAGCCCTGGGAGCACAGAGTTCCAGACCCAGAGCAGCCTGAGCCGTGAGTCTGTGCCGGACTCCCGTAGAGAGCTTGGGGCTCCTTAACTTGGTCTCTGAGATTGTCATGCAGGGCCTGCCTCCTTCTGACTTTATGTATGTATGTATGTATGTATGTATGTATGTATGTATGTATTTATTTATTTTAGTGCTAGGGATAGAGCCCAGGCCTCTACACTGAGCTATATCCCCAGATAATTTTTTGGTTTTGGTTTTGAGACAGTCTTGCTAAGTTGCTTAGTCTAGACTCAAACTTGTGATCCTCCTGCTTCAGTCTCCCAGAGTGCCGGGGCTGCAGGTCATACCACTGGGCCAAGCCTCTGGTCACTTGCCAACTTGATAGTTCTGATGTCATGGCCTTGGAGGTTCAAGGAGCCATGTAAAGGTGGCTTCCAGCCACCGATGTGTCAGTTTCTGTGCTCGCCTCCTGGTACTCAGAAGCCAGCGTCTCTCTGGGGTTTATACCTAGAGGGTAGGTGGTCTGTACCTGTCAACATTCCAGAAAAGCAGCAGGTTATTCTCCTCAGTGGCCAAATAAGCCACGTTCTGCTCCCACCGGTAACACATGGGCATTCCCTTTTCCTCAGCCGTATTTGAGACGATTGAGACGATCAGAGGGTTTTTCTATTTTTACTTTTGTTTTGGTACATCTTCAGCCCCAGCCCTCATTTTTATTTTGAGATGGCTTCTTGCTAAGTCACTAAGTTGTCCAAGCCAGACTTAAACCTGCAACCCTACTGCCTCAGCCTCCTGGAGCAATGGAATTACGGGCATGCACCGCTATGTTGGGCTCAGGATCAGATTCCATGGAGTATATGTATTACACACTTTATTTTGTACAGATCAAATTTGTCTAATAATCAATGTAGGGTGCAGGTCCGTGGTAGAGTGCTTGCCCAGTGTGAGCGAGGCCTGGTTTCAGTCCCCAGTACGTCACTTCAGCCCCAGAAAGGAGGAGAGAAATGGAAATAAAGTACATGGGTGTGTTCTACAGGATGCTGTGCCCTTGCCCGTGTGAGCACCCAGAAATCTACACCAGCCAGTCTGCGGGCTCCCTGAATCCCGGACATTTGGGAAGGCCCTGGGGTCGGAGTGAGCGCCGTGCCCTCCCTGGCTCGGCAGTGCACAGTCACCATGACCAATCAGAGCCAGCTGGGAGTAAGCCGCAGGAGTTTAGGGAAAGAGCCCGTGGTGGCGGCCACTGCTAACAGCCTGTCTAGACAGGCCCCTTACTACGCTTCCAGGGGCCGAGGCCGCCCCTCCCCGCTCCGGAAGGAGGGTCCTTGGCAGCAGGAGACTTTTCTCTCATTCAGCACGGCCCCGTGCACCATGCACCGTGGGGACCACCGCTCCCGGGCCCCTCAGGCCTCTTTGGCTCAGCCTCGTGGACAGGGCCCAACCCGGGGTTGTCCCTGCAAGACAGAGTGGAGATGAGGGACGCAGGCGGAGAGGCCAGTGCCGCTGGAGTGGGGCTCAGAGGCAGAGGGCTGTGGTCACAGGTGCCAGGAAGGAGCCCGGTACGAGCCCCACGTCTCCCTCAATGCCGCTCTGGGCCTTCCAGAAATATCCCTGGGCGCCCTGCTCCTGTTGCCTAGCCGGGAAAATCGGGCAGGCTGAGTGCCTGTAGGGCCTCCCCAGCCCCGAGCTGCCCCTGCCCCGTGCACAGCCTGCCTGAGACTCGGAGAAGAGGCACCGGACTAGACCGAGACCAGGGGCCCTGCCCCCGCCCCTCCCCAGAAGGCCCCTCCAGCCAGCCGCAGCCCGGCCTCCTCTGCTCAGGTCCCTGTTGTGCTTCAGGGAGGAAGAGAAGCTCCGACGTGGAAGTCGTAGGGTTTGGAGAGGCGCTGCCTTGCTGCCGCTGGCAGCTGCCTGCCCGTCCCGCCCCAGGGACGCGGGGTTGGGGTGAGGTCTCCAGCAGGCCTGCAGCTGGCATTCCCACAGCCTGGCAGCACCCCTGCCAGGTCCCAGAGCATTGTCCCCTGAGATAAGCGAGCAGGTGGGAGCTGAGAGCAGGGGCAGAGAGGAAGGACTGCAGAGACTTGCGCGGGAGGACCGCCCAGAGCCCACCTGGCTGCAGCTGACCCCCGCGCGGGTGGGAAAGTGAGTGGGCCTGGGGGCCGCACAGCCAGAGAGGCCTGGGCACTGGAGTGGCTTTGGCAGTCAGAAGCCAAAGGCTCGGAAGTTGGGAAATCTGGAGCATGGTGGCACACACCTGTAATTCCAGATCTCTGGGAGGCTGAGAGGCAGGATGAGGACAAGCGCTTAAATGTGGGCTCAGCCTGGGCAATTTAGCGACATAGCAAGACCCTGTCTAAAAAAAATTAAAAGGACTGGAGACACAGGTCATGCAAAGGCCCTGGTTCAATTCCCAGTACTGAAAAAGAAGTGGGGGGGGGGGGGGGAAGAGTTGGGAGAGTGAGAGGTTCTGCTTGGCACCCTTTGTCCTGCTCTTTGGCCTATGTGTCCCCTTTCCCCTGAGAGACTGTCACCCAAAGCCTCAGCGCTGGGGAGACCTGGAAACTGGGATATCAGGCATTCGGTAGGTGTCAGGCAACGGGGAAGGGGACCTCACGGTGGAGTTAGCAGGGAGAAAGCCCAAGGGCAGCAGTTACCAACCTGTGCCCTCTCCAAGCCTTCCGAAGAACAGGACCCAGAGGGAGGCCTTGAAGCCCAGAGAGGCAGGCGGCAGTGAGATATTGGGAAGGAGTACCCAGCAGCCATCCCAAAGAGGGGTGAGCTCAAGTAGAAGGGGTGAACCCCGATCACAGAAGGTGTGCCAGGTCACCAGGAGGGCACTATGTGGATGGCAGGCACCAGAGGCCTCTGGGCCTTTCCCACCACCAAGCCCAGGACACTTCACACGCCAGCTCTGGCTACCATGAGAAAGCCGTGGAACAGAACCACCCCCCTCCCACTGCCTGTATGTCAGATTCCAGCCAGACATGACGTCAGCTCTGCCCTGACTTTGCACTAGAGCCTTCTGGAGCCCCTACCTCCCACTTCCTTTCACTCCCTCTGCTGCCTTCTGCCCTTCCCAGGGGATCCCAGGCCTGAGCAGACAGAACAGGCCCTGGCTGTGAGACTGAGGTCCCAGGGGACCAGCCGCTGATGGCCTTCCTCCCTGCCGAATTGAGGGAGCATTTCCCCAGAGCCCTGTTCACACGCTCCAGAGAGCCAGAATGAACATTCCAGGAGGGCCACGGGACAGCTGCTATTTAGACCCATGATACTTAATTTTTCTTTTCTCCTTTTCTCCTCTGTTACATCCCTTTCCCTCAGCAGAGGGTGGTGATGTCACAGAGGCTGGAAAAGGAAAGCAGTCACCTTCATGGGGTGAGTCACAGTAGTCAGTGTAGAGACAGGGGGGTACAGCACCGACTGGGCCATCCTGCCCACTTTCAGGATCCAGAGATGTGGACAGTTTGGGGGGCAAGTCAAGAGGCTGGTGAGGCCTTGCAAGGGTCTGGGGTGGCGGGCCTGGACACGGGTCAGGCTAACTGGCAGCCCTGGATGCCTCTGAGCCATACTACTGGAGCCCAGTGCCAGGCTCGGCTCAGAGTCAGCCCTGAGTATGACAGTATGTCCAGTAGAGAGGAGGGCCCAGGGATTAAGACTTCCAGGAGCCCAGGGCAATGACTCCCTCCCGCTGACCATGAAGTTAGGGTCTCATTTACCCTAGTGACCCAGTGAACGCTCACGAAATGTTCAATCCTAAACTCGGATCATTTAAGTACCTCCAGAGCTGAAAGGACCTCAGAGCCCATCAGAGCCTCTGTCCTCGTGTCACAGAGGAGAGACTGGGGCCCAGTGGTGGAGAGAGACTTGTCCCTCTGCTGGGCAGCCGTATCTGGTGGTTCCAAACATGGAGACGGTGGTGTGATCCTCAGTGCTGAGGGTAGAGCACAGAGGACAGCTTACACCAGCCAGGCCCAGTCTCCAAGAGGAAGTTGGAAGGAGGTAGACTGTCCTGAGCCCTGACTGCTCTGCCCAGGGAGTCCCTTTGTATGCCAACTGCAGAAGGGAGGCCTCCTGAGGAGGGGAAAGGCCGAGGCTGGGAGGGGAGGCACTGGTGTTCTTCCCAGCTTTGCCCCAGCTCTCTGTATGACCTTGAATATGACCTTGCACATGAGTTTCCCTCTGGTCTCACTGGGCTGAGTGAGGGCTGAACTGGACCCACTGTGGAGAAGCTGGAGATTCAGTCCAGACTCCTCCTTGAGTCTCCCCTGGGGCCTCCTCTGGATCTGTGGCTATCCAGCTTACATTTTACCTATTCAGCTTGTTCTAGGTACAGGAAAAAAATAGCAGTCTATAGGTTCTTCTATGTCAAAGCTGTGCTTTCCATCTAAGAAACTACCAGAAAAATAAAAGGCAAGAAAGGCCTTTAAGATCTTCCCAGTGAGGGAAGCTGTGACCAGAGAGGGCCAGCAGATGGCTCAAGATCATACAGCAAACCGTGTACAAACCGGAAGTGAACCATGGGTCTCCTGACTCCCGTATCAAGGCTTTTCCAACCCCCACAGCATCATGGGTACAGAAGGCATTCTCGTGTGGAGCTGTGCATCAGTTTACATCGATGGTTCAAACTCCTGTGCAGGGAACCCACAGTCTTTTCCAGGCTCTTGGGCTCAGTTTTTCTCTTCTATAAAAAGGGGTGATAAGGTAGACCAGACATCTCTAGGAACTCTTCTACTCCAACATGAGGGGTTTCCTATGCAGGCTTTGCTTCCCCTACCTCAGCCCACTCTTCACAGAACTTAGGGGACCCTGGGCAGGAAATCTCACCCAGTCACATCCCCATGCAGCCCTGTCCCACCCCAGACCTTGTGGCTGGGCTTCATCCAGCATTACAGGCCCCAGCCCAGTCCCACTTGAAGAATCTGGATTTTCTTGCCATAAAAGGGCAAGCGTGCCTCTTTTGCTCCCTGCTGCCACCCCTGAGGGGGAGAGGCTGAGCTATTTTTAGAAAACTCAAGTGTTGGCTCCTGAACCCAAGATGGTGTGCCTCTGTGCCTGCACCCTGGAGCCCCTTCCCATCTCTCCAGTCTTCTTGCTTTGCCCTCAGCCCCTCCCACTTCCCTCCCCTCTCCCACTCCAGTTCTCCCTTCCCTTTTTCCCTCCGGTCCACCTCTCAGCTCCTTCCTCTCGTTCTTCTCCATCCCTTCTCCCCATATCTTTTCATCGGCAGCTTCCCTCCCCCGCTTCCCTCCCTCAGATCTCCTTTCTGGTGTTTGGAGAAAGTAACACATCTGCACCCCCACCCTCTCCTCAAACGCTATTTACAACATAAATTCCAAACATCCGCCATCTGGTTCTAGGAAGGGCCAAAAGTTATTTAGAGAAGGAAGTCACGATTATTCCGTCTTCAAAGCCAAAAGAACTCGAAGGCCCTCTTGTCTCCCACCTTCCTCCAGGGGTCCAGTTGTTAACATCTGACCCACCAGGATCCCTCAGCAAGTAGAAGAGGCTGGGTCGTAATCACGTCCAGTTCATTATGTCTCCTTCCCATGACTCAGTTTCCTCAGCTGAACCATGGGTGTGAGCCTAGGATGCTGCTAGTGAAAATGTTGTAATAACTGCAAGTCCTGGTGTAGAAAACCCACCTGGTCGAGGCCATGGGGGCCCAGCTTTGGGTTGAGCAATGAGAAGTGATGTGGGGGCAGGGGTCCAACTTGAGGGGGCCCTGGGCGCTCTCCCACATCACCCACGGGTGGGCTGTAAGATTCTCAGGGGACCTTTGTCCCTGAGAACACAGAATACATACCTACAGGAGACCGGTGCCCTTCCCAGCCGACACATGCCAGAAGAGTATTTATGGCCTATTTACATTTATACAACCCATGTTGCTATTATCCAGAAAGTATGCCCAGTCCCAGCGAAGCCCCCACATCCTGATCTCTCTGCTCTTGGCAAAGCAGACAGGACAAGAGGCAGAGGCAGCCCCTTTGTCACCGTGTGGGCTCTGATCTGTGTTGGTGTTTAACAAACGGGCAGCGCACAAGGGAAAGGCACTTTGGGAAAGAGGCAGGACAGCCACCAGAGGAAGACGTCTCCTTCTAATGGCATGTGGCCCTTGCCAGGGCCCAAAGAGCTGTCCCTTGGACTGAAACGCTTTCTCACCCGACAACCCGACTCCACAAAGATGAACAGACACCTGAGAAGTGCAGCGAAAAGCTGGCTCAGGTCATCGCTCTAAAAATGATAATATGAATTAGGTGTCACAGCAGACACCCAGGAGGCTGAAGCAGGAAGATTCCAAGTTCAAGGCTAACCTCAGTAACTTAGAAACACTTTGTCTCAACATGAATTTTTTTAAAAAGATGACTTATTGGGGGTGAGGGCAGGGGGCTTGGGGCATAGCTCAGTCATTAAAGTACTTGCCTTTAGCACACAGAAGGCCCTGAGTTTGATTCCCCAGCACTACACGAGCTGGGCGTGATGGCACATACCTGTGATCCCAGCACTTGGGAGGCTGAGACAGGCAGGGCCAGCCTGGACCATGTAGTGAATTCAGCACCACTTTCAACTACAGCATGAGACCCGACCTCAGAAATTAATTAATTAAAATGACATAAAATAATCTGGGACATAGGTCAGTAATAGAGCATTACCGATTGTGTGCAAAGTCCTAGGTTCAGTCCCAGCACCATCCAAAAATAAAATAAATAAAAATATAACTATAAATGATGCCATGGACAGACTGGGCTTCCAGGAGAGGCAGAGGCGTGCCCGCTGGGCTGCCTGGAGCCAATTCTGACCCAAGCCTTGTGAGCCGTGTGACTTTAAGGGAGCACTAAGCTCTGAGAGCCTCGGTTTCCTTATCTGAGAAATGGGGATAAGGGCAGTACCCGACTGAATGATTGTGCGGAAGCCGTAGCAGGGGAGCCCGCGTAAAGGCCGAGGCTCGGTCGGCGGTGCCCGGGGCGCCAGCCAGGGGAGAGCTCCTTCCCTCCTCTCTCGTCGCCAGTCTCTGCCCTCATGAGCAGGCCGGGGAGCTGGGGAGTGAGGGGCCCGGCCGCTTGCCCTCCCTGGACACACGCGGGCCTCGAGTCCTCTCCCCCCACCCCCTCCTCCGCTTGCTTCCTTCTTCCCTGCATCTCTGGCCTCCAACCGCTTTCCCAGGGTTTGCTCGGAATTCCCAAGTGCCCTTCCCGGGAGAGGAAGTGGGGAGCGTGTGAGGCAGCTGAACCCAGCGGGGCCAAGGGCTCTCTGGGAACTGAGGCCGGAGAAGCTGGATGCAGAGGACACTACGAGGGCCCGGGCGGCTGCCCCCGCCACACAGGAGGCTTCGGTCTGAAACTGAGGCCCAGGGAAGTGAAGACACTGAACTTAGGTCACACAGCCTGTAGGTGCTAGGAGCCAAGGCCGGAGAAGGCTGCAGGGCACAGGTGAAGGGGCAGAGGAAGGTGCAGGGCAAGGCAGCCCCTGGAGAAGGGCCCGGGAGTGATGCGGGGTCAGGGTTTGCTCAGGGCTCGGCCTTGACCCTCCTCCGTGGCAGGTAATGGACCCTTGTAGGGTGTGTGTGTGTGTGTGTGTGTGTGTGTGTGTGTGTGTGTGGTACTAGGGATTGAGCCCCCAGGGCCTTCACACTGAACTACTTCCCCAGGCCATTTTTATTTTTGATTTTGAGACAGGGTCTCACTTAACATTGAGTTTCCCAGGCAGGACTTGTACTTGCAGTCCTCCTGCCTCAGCCTCTGGGATTACAGGCCGGTACCACTGGGCTCAGCTGAGTCCTCATGTTTCTTAGAAACAAACAAGGCCAGGAGAGCCCACCAGGCTTTTGCGACGACTGTGGTGATGGCAGTGTTGTTTTGTGGTTACCTAGCCAGCCACTGCCCACACTTGGGACAGCCTGAGCCTGGGGCCCACTTCGCCTCTCTACAGAGCCTCTCGGAGCCTCCCTAGAGGAGAAACTGTTTCCAGGTCAGAGATGAGGGTGAGTCTGCCTGAGTCGTGGGGAAGGGGGTCACAGTCTCCTTCAGTCTTGGCCATTGGGTTAGCTCAGGATTTGATCCGCCCCTAGCCCACTCCTTTCTTATGCGTAAGTCTGGAGGTGGGCCACCTGTGCTTCTGGGACATTTCCTCATGGCTGGCCTACCTGTGCGTGTCATGGTGTTCAGAGTTTTCCTAAAGATCCTCTTTGAAAGCCAGGCAGGTAAAGCAGGGGTGACGGCTGCTTAGGCCATAGGCACAAGTTCCTTGCAGCCTGGAAAATCTCAGCAGTTCTGGGCCAGCAGTAGCCAGGCCCCTCCTCAAACATCCAGAGCCTGGCAGCCCATCAGGACCCTCAGAGGCCAGGGCTCTGGCTCTAGGCAGCCCAGCATCCGCCTGATGGGCAGGATCCTTCCACCTTTTGTGGAAGGGCATTGGCTGGTGGGACCATTCCACCCCTCTTTAGAGAAACAAGAAGCCTAGAGAAGAAGCCTCATGTAGACTAGAGGGGCAGCAGGCAGCCCTGGCTGCAGAGCTGTGAGTGTTCCCTCCACTCGTCCACGTACCCTGCCCTGCAGGCAGAACCAGAGTACCTAGGACCCTGAGGTCAGAGTCCTCTTTCCAACCTTCAGAGCAAGGAAGAAAGCAGGCCTCAGATGGTGAAGAGCAGCACCTGGTCGAAGGACGGCTCAGGTGGGTGATGGGAGTGTGGGCAGTTCTGGGCCCTGGGGGCCTGAGTAATGGACCCAAAGAAGGGGGAACTGACCCCACCCTCCCCTCCCTGGAAAATAGCAATGCAAACCTGCTGGATTTGGTGCACAAGGGGCTTGAAAGAGACATAGGGTGAGCGCAGGCTGCCCTAGAAAGGTGTGAACAGGGCCAGCCTAGATGGAGGAGGGGACCTGGGGCTGCACGACCTGAGACAAGTCACGGAGCCTTGCTGAGCTGAGCAGTAACCAACCAGCCCCGCAGACCCCGAGAAGGTTTCACAGTTGGGCTGTGTCCCGTGTGTGTGCAAAGCTCAGGAAAAGACAGCATCTTGTCCTTCCCACAACTGTCAATCATTAAAGGCGCGGTCAAGCTCCCATCACAGGTGGGGAAGCCGGCTTAGGGAAGTGAAGATCAGTCAGTCACACAGGTAGGCGGCGGCAGGCGCTCGTCCCAACACCCCATCTCTCATGGCCGGAAAAAGTGGAGGGAGGTTTAGAGGGGAGTGGACGGAAGGAAGGAGGAGAAAGTAGAACTCCAGCGAGGGGCTGACACTCCGAGGATGGGGGACAAGGCCCAGGCCTGTGTCATACAACATGGCCCACCTGCTCACCCTTGCACGCCCCACACGTGCACACGAGTGTGCAACCCAGTACAGCATAGACCCGGATCTTGCTCTCTAGAAAAGGAGCCACGGAGACTGGGTCTAAACAAATTGGATCAGGAGAGCTGCCGGCGGCGCCTCCTCCCCCGGCTGTCCGGCTGTGACACTAAGCAGGCCCACAGGGCTGCCAGCTGCGGTCTCTCGGCCGCACTGACAAGCGGTCCTTGGCCCCCAGGCCCCACCTCTGAGCCCCAGGAAGGAGGCCATGGTCTGAGAGGATCCCATGATGATGGATGGGGTGAGGGAGGTCCAGAGCCACCTCCGGTGCGCACAGGATGTTAGTGCTTGTGCGAGGCGATTTCTGAGCTATTCCCAGCCCACCCCCACCAGCTCCCTTGTCCTCCCCTTCTCTAGCCTCTCCCACGGTCACTGCTGCCGGGCTGGGAATCGGGCCCAGAGCCCCAAGAGCATCCACCCCTCACCTCTCATTCCCAGAGCTGGGCTGAGTGGGAGTAGCCAGCTCAAGAGACATTGGCCTGGGGGTGATACCAGTGGACCCTTTAGAGGGAAGAAGGGGTTTGTGGGCAGGAAGACAAGGCCGTCCTGAAGGTGGCATCTCAGTGCTTTATCGGGTATTATTTTGTTTAACCCTCAAATGTGCCCGGGAGGTAGTGAACTGAGCTCGGGCACAGAGGTGAGACCACTGAGGCCTACTAACTCACAACACCCCTTCCCGAGCCATGGCTGTACCAGGCCCCGTGTGATGTGCTGAGGACATTGAGATGAGCGACCCGTTTACCTGCTGCAATTGCCCAGTGGAACTTTCCCATTTGGTTGGGTTATTGGGTGATAGGACCAGCAAGATCCTTCCCCGCAGGCCACGCATGAGTGGGTAACTATTTCTGCCAAGAGAAGCCTTAGCAGCAGCCTGTTCAGAACCGGTCTCTGTGGTCAAGTAGCCCCGAGTTCCGATCCTGTCTCACTCTCTTTCCAGCTTACGTAGCTGTGGTCAAACGCCTTAGCCTCGCCACTCCCAATCCCCCCTGCAAAATCGGGGTACAAAGGCTTGCGCCACCCGGGGCCGACAGGATTACAGTGCTCAGTCCTCTTGTTTGACAGAGGGAGGAACAGAAGCCGAGAGAAGGAAGGAGCTTGGCCCGGGTCGCACCATGAGTGGGAAATTAAGTCAGAACCAGGGGGCGTCCCCTCATCTCTGGGTGTTCCTCTTCCTCAGCCCTGTACCCACTCCACCCAAGCAGCTGGAAGCCCAGATAGGTGTACAGGTGATCGTGGCACAGGTACTGAGTCCTGGCCCAGCTTCCTAGCAGCAGCACTCAGGTTTCCCGCAGGGGCCCCGACCCTCTAGGCGGCAGTGGAGGTGGGGAGCGTTGCGGAGGGCTCCCAGCCCAGAGCAGCCTGGCCATATAAGGCAAGGAGCCCAGGAGGCCTCCCCAACGCCTGGCCTGGAGAGAAACCCCAGACAGCCACTGTTTATTTTCTCCTCCTCGGACTCCCCTTCCCAGGCCCCTCCGGAGCTTTTCAACAGGAGATAGCGGTCCCATCCCAGCGACATTTCCTGGAGACATGGAGAAGACGGGAAAGGGTGCCTCCCGGCACCAGCCCCCCAGGCGGCCGGCAGCCAGCACTGGGCCTCCGGGTAAAACACAGAGCCTGTTGCTTCTGCCTGCTCCTTCCACAGAAGGGGAAACAGTCACCAGGGGAGAGAGAATAACTGGGATGACTGGTGACGGAACCAGGGACTCCTGAGTGGCCTTCCTGGCAGGATCCAGAGTGCGGAGCAGCCTTCCTGGGGTAAGTGAAACGGGTGCATCCACCCTCTTCTCACAGCGGCCCTCACTTGAGGAAGACAGGGCTTGGGACAAGTGCTGTCTGCCAGCCCGGCCGGTATACAGTACTCAGAGGAAGTGTTCCAGGGGCCAGATACTCGGGAGGGCCACCCTCTGCCCTCCTCCCAGCCAACTACATGCCTCCTCCTCCAGGAAGCCTCCCAACTTCTCCCTGGGACCCTGGGAGCAGAGACGTCATTATCCATGGGCTCTTCTTGTTCTACTTGGTTCTGTCCCTGTTCCCTGGACCAAGGAGGGGTCCTATTTCTCTTCCTCCTCTTCTGCCTCCTGCTCCTCCTCCACAGTATTAGAAATTGAACACTTCATGCTGAGATTCCCCAGTCCCCATCTGTCTATTTACAGACAGGTTTTTATAACTCCAGACTGAGCTGGAATTTGGGACGCTTCTGTCTCAGTCTCCCAGAGTGCTAGAATCATGGACACGAGTTAAAGGCATTTTCCTACTACCTCAGCTTGGCTATACCCATCTCAGTCTCATCTTCCTGGACACTCAGGGGAGGCACTTGGTCTACTGAATGAACAGGTATAGCAATTAAACTGTCAAACCTGCAGGACTGGGAAATAGACAGGATCAACTCAGCATGGAGGTCAGTGATGAGACACTGGGGTTGGACATTCTGACCTGGGGATCCCAGCACCGTGCCTCGCTCTGAGTGCTTGGAAGACTCCCTTCCCATGGAGCCTTAAGGATGCACAGGAATTAGCAAATCTAAATATTCAATAAATGCCCATCCTTACTACGGTCATTATTGTCAAGCTGACTATTCTGTTTGCAAAATAACAGAACTAGGTAGCTTCTAGCTGGAGTGAGACTGACCTAGGGGCCACAGAGGAGTTGCAGGCAAAGACCTCATCTGGCCTAAGGCTGCATCAGCCTCTGCCCCAGGGTCAGGTGCTCCTAGAGAAGTGTGGGACTGCCTACCAGCTGGTTCCCGTGTCTCCCTCAGGAAGCCTGCTAGCTTTGCTACATGGCCTTCACCTGCAGGGTGGGCTAAAAACAGCTCTCCACTCTGGCCAGAGCCCAAGCTTTGTGACCTGGAACGGCCTCTTCCTCTTCCTGGTCCTGTATCTGGGGTAGTAGCACTCCCCCACTGACCTCACCAGCTGTCAGAGAGTAGATAGGAGGATAGGACCTCATTTCTCGAACTCAGCCATTAAAATGCCCTCTTTTTGTTTTTGAATACAATCTTCTTTTTATTTATGTGTTTATTTAATGTATGGTGCTGGGGATAAAGCCAGGGCCTTTCCATTGTGCTATATCCTTAACTCACTTTTTGGTTTTGATTTTGAGACAAGATTTTGCTAAACTGCCCAGGCTAGGTTCCGGCTTGTGAGACTCCACATGTAAGATGAGTCCTTTTATGAACACTTAAGTAATACCGTTATTATGAAATAGAAAACTGTAACACTGACCGAAAGTCAAAACAAGTACAGTGAAAATGAAACTCCATTGTTACTCTAACCTGACATGGTGGCTTGCAGAGCCAGGGCCTGAAGCCTGGGCCTGGGATGAGCGGGAGTCGGGAAGGTGTCAGGTAGCACCATGTAAGTAGAGGTACTGAAAGCAAATCAGCAGGGAACAACCAGTCACTGCATTGGGGTGAGTGAGTGCCAAGGCCACCAACCCCCAAAGGACATTTTCTGTCCAAGGATTGGGAGAGAAAAGGCCGGGCAGAGAAAGGCAGGGTCCTTCCCCCCACCCCAACCCCCCGCAGCTGGGTTCCTACAGCACGCTGCCCTTCCTCGAGAGCAGCCTCTCCATGACCTGACGTGACATGTCGTGACATGCTGAGAACGCCCTGCTCCTCTCCCAGAGCAGTAGGGTCAGGGAGTGAAGGGGACAAGCTGTCCCTAACCCAAGTGAGCCCAGGGCTGGAACTACTTTCCAGCCAAAGGTGGCTTGAGAAGAGTTTCTGCAACTCAGATAAGAGGAAGGCAATTTTTTTGTCTGGGAAACCTGGCACAGTCTCTCCCCTCAGCAGGCCGCTGCCAGAAGGAACCTGCCTGAGTGGCACATCACGCCCCATCACTCCCAGGGTTTGGACGGAACCTCACGTCCGATTCCTGATGCAGGCTTGGGAGAGATTTTTTTTTTTAAAGGGAAGTGAGTGTTTGACTATTCTCTCCTGGCCCTGGAGAAAGGCTGGCTGTCCTTTTCCTACAGCCTGCAAGTGTGTGTCATTGGCGCTAAAGCCACCACAGTTGATACCCAATGCAGCAGGAGAGTCCTCTGGGAGGCCCGAGAGGCTGCAGGACGGGAGGAGCAAGGAAAGGGCTTTGTTCCCTGCACGCTCCCACCCAGGCCAGGCCCGGAGAAGGACGTGAATTGTCTACACAGCCATTCAACCTGCCACTTCACGGCATCCCCTGAAGTCCCTTATTACACACAAAGCCATCCGCAAGATCTAGGGACCACAGGTGAGCAAGATAGGGGGCCCAACCTCAGGGGACCGGGGATCTCACCAGGTCCAACCCAAGCATGTGACTTTGACACCAGACAGGGTGAGACTGTGTTTCCTCCTGCCAGTGCGTATTATAGCCACACTGCCTGGCCTGGTTTCAGGGGTGTGGACAGTCCGTTGTCAGGGTCCCTTCCTGCAAGGGCTGGACATCAGTCTGCCAGAGTGGGCAGTCACAAGTAAAAACTGAATCTCAAGAATGGAATGGGAGCCGGGTGGTCACAGGATAGGCAGGCTCGGGCTCCTCTGTGCCTCAACCTGTCCTGAGGTCGGCCAGGACATCAGGGTGGAGACTAAGCCCATGAAAAGGGGAGGGGGAGGGCAGGGCCAGCACAGCCCCTGGGGAGCCCCACGGTGGTGGCACAGGCCCCTGGGGGAGTCCGGAAGCGCATCTGTGGCTGGAGTACAGCAGGCGTGGAACAGCGGCCCAGGAGAAAGGGCTGGGCGGGCTGGGCGGCCCTGAAGGCTTTATAACGGTAGGCAGTGGAGCCTTCGGGGATTTAAGCCTGGAGAAAGGCATGACTCCACTTGCACTTTGGGCTTTCGTTTGTTTCCTCTTTGAAAAATCACTGTGGCAGGATGGGTGGGAAAAGGGAGGAAGAGTAGAAGAGCAAAGACAGGCTAGGTGCAAGCAGTCCATCATCAAAATACCAAGGCCCAGCCAGGCGCAGCGGCATGGGCCCGTAATCCCAGCACTCTGGGAGGCTGAGACAGGAGGATCATGAGTTCGAGCCCAGCCTAGGCAATTTAAGGGGACTGGGGATGCAACTCAGTGTAAAGGCTCTGTGCTCAATCCCACCACCAAAAAAAAAATCAAGTCAAATCCCATGCGCTGTTTGGCTACACCACACATAAATATGGACCATGAGGTCAGGAAGGTCAGTCAGCCTCCTGAGCATCCTGGGTGGCCCCATTTATTGAAATGTCTAAAACAGGCAGTTCTCTAGAGACAGAAAATTGTCTACATGGGGGACTAGGGTTGGCTAAGGAGGGGGCAGGGCTTCTTTTGGAGGTGACAACATATTCTAAAATTGATTGTGGTGATGGTTGCACAAATCTGTAAATATTAGAAGCTCTTTGTGGTGAAGGCAAGGTAGCTTAGTATTTTGAGCACGTGTTTAGCATGTATGAGGCTGTGGGTTCAATCTCCAATACTGCCAAAAAAAAAAAAAAACCACTCCATTTAACTGTATACTTTGAATAAGTGGATTCAGTGAAGCTGTTTTTTAAAAAAAAAAGTAGGACTCAGTGGTAGAAAAATGGCCAAGCATTCACAGGGCGCTGGGTTCATTTCCCAGCGCTGTGACAGGGGTAAATACAGGAAGGTGGAGATTGGATCTAGCAGGCTCCAGTGGCGGGCCAAAACTGGGGTGGCTACAGCAGCTTTGGGGCAGACTCGGAGTGGTAGAGGAGGTCGCTCTAACACCCATTCTCCTGCACAGGGAGGAGCACCCGCCCCCGGCCCCCCGCGGCCCCCCGTGCAGCCTCACCGCACAGCGCCCTGTCTCCCAGCCTGAGGTGCAGTGCTGCATCTCTGGTCAGTTGGGAGTCTGAGATGAAGCACTGTAGCTCGGGAAGGGGGAAGTTGTTCTGCAGCCGTCAGCCTGGATGTGGTAAGCAGTGACAGTGGTCGGGGGACCGGGAAGGACGGCTCTTCTCAGACTCCATCCCACCAGTGCTTTCCGTGCTGGAGAAGCCCTGGTCCCACCTCTACCAGGACCACAGTGGGCTTCAAGACTTTGGGCAGGCTCGGGCTCCTCCGTGCTCCAAGCTGTCCATCTGTAACATGGGGTGCTGGACCACTCCGTGGTGGCTATGACCCAGCTCCTTGCCCCTCCCTTTCTCTCTCTCTGGGCCCTCAGAAGCCAATGCCAATCAGTCAGGCATTATTCTCAAAATGCCCAGATGCGGCGTCAGAAACCTCCTTGGTGCTGAGTGCTGGACAGCCACTACTAATGGCTCGGGCTGAGCCCATTCACTTTGAATAGATCAGACAGCTTCTAAAAACCCTCTCAGTTCCAGAGATAAAAGCCTGGGCTGGGCTCGGGGTCGTTACTCTCTGAACTCCTAACTTTGGCTCTGAGCCCAGAGCCTTTAGACAAGCAACAAGCATCTCAGGAGAACCACTGGCTGAGCACGATTCCATTGACTTTCCCCACAAGCTTGGGAAGTAGGCCACGCTCTTGGCCCACTTAACAGAAGTGAAAACCAAGGCTCAGTTAAGCAACTTTCTCATGGCCATACCTCAATTGTGCTGAGCTGGAGTGCACTCTAGTCTGTCTCCTGTCAGATCCTGCTCTTACCTGCCAGTGTGGTCTTGGAATCAGGACAGGAAGGCAGGAGGAGAGCATAAGAATCTCACCCTGGTCTTGTCTCTACATCATGGATCCCTTTTAGCAAAAGCAAACCTAAACGCTTCCCTTACTCCTATGGGTCCCACAGCCCATTCCTCTCTCCAACACAGTAAGTCTGTATTAGCCCGTGTGCCAACAGAGTAAAGCCAACCTTCAGAGGTTCACTGACTTGCTGGAGGTCATCAGAGAGAAAGTTGCCATGCCAGCTGTCATGGCACACCCTATAATGGCTGCATTCCGGTAGGCTGAGGCAGGAAGATCATAAGTTAGAGCCCAGCCAAACCAATTTAGTGACTTAGTAAGAATTTATCTTAAAATAATAAAATTTTGGGGACGTAACTCAGTGTGAAGGCCTTGGACTCAATCCCCAGGAGGGGGTGGGGGAGATATCACCAAAAAGAATGGGATAGATCTGCTCACTTGGTGTCAAGTCAACCCCCTCTGGTTCAACAGGAATACACAGGACCCACCACAGACATGACGGGGGCAAAACTGGGGGTTTGGATCCCACAGGGTTACTGACCAGCAACTCACCAGCCTGGCCTTTGATGACACAGAGGTACTTTCTGGGGCACTCAATGTTCCAGTCACTTCTCTTCCCAGAGCACTGAGCTGTGCCCACGATCTGTGATGCCCCACGCTGGCCTCTGCAGCTAGGCTGGATGCAGAAGAAAATGCCAGGGGTTGGTAGGGACAGGGCGGGCCTTGGTGCTGAAGGCCACTCTCCCACCTTGTCCTCACGGTCCAGTTTTCCCAGGAATCCCTTGGATGCTAAGATGGGGATTCCTGGAAATACTGTTCTTGAGGTCACGGTTTGGCAGCGGGACTTGCCTGCTTCCCACCCCAGCGCTGCCCCCATGGGGTGAGAGTACAGTACAAGGCTGAGCACTGGAGGTAAGGGGGCCTGCGAACCACATTCTTGACCTTTAAGTTGCTTTTCTTTCCACTGTGTCCGTTTCGTAACATCCCTGTGAGGCTCTGGATGTGGGAACCACAGCACCGTCCCCTCTTGGGAACCTTGTCTGAAGTCACTCAGCTGAGCAGTGGCTGAGCCAGGACGTGGTGAGGTGTACATTCCTTCCTGCCCCGCCTCCCTCGTCCCTTGTCCCTTCGCAGCTTACCTTGTAACAGGAGCTACAGTGTCTCATCCACGTAACTGAGGATCTAACACATT